>JAOUQW010000040.1:8538284-8549483 GCA_028565825.1 Olivaichthys viedmensis | reverse complement strand
CTGAAGCTGCTGGTCCGTATCTGCATGATTTTATGCATTGCTCTGCTGCCACACGATTGGCTGATTAGATAATTGCATGAATGAGAATGTGTACATGTTCCTAATAAAGTGCTCAGTGAGTGTATATTCTACTTTTTAGACTTATATATATATAGTTGGTCTTGTTTTGTAGGCCCAGCTTTTGTCTGGACTGCAACACGTTGTCTTACACCTTTGGTTTCTTACCCACACTATGTTAATGTTGAGGTTAATGGAGGTGAGTGTTATAGGTACATTCACACTGTACAGACCTCACAGTTAGCATTCACCCACACTGCCTTGATGAATCCACAATATGCGTGGGCCAAGTAGATCTGCATATCTCAGTGTGTGTGAACTGATTTAACTTACTTCACTGGATTAAAACTACATGGTTGTGGTATGTTTCTCTACCGACATCCAGGAAAGGACAATGTAGGCTCACTGTTAAATTGGTCAATATGCTTTTGTAAGTGACCAAGGTGTTTGTGTATGACTAGGTTGCAATAACTTCTTCTGCACATTTTTGAATTTTCCCAAATATCCACTTTCAGTGTTTATTCATGCTGATTTGGGGGGTTATGGTCACTGGTCGTGAAAGCACAGGAAAAGAAAGGTATTGCATTAGGTTTATAATTATTTCTAAACACATATCAGCTCTTTTACTTGAGAGCCATTTCTGCAAAAATACTACTATTTGCATGTTACTAAAATCAGACTTTTACTGGTTATATTGTGAATATGTAAAATGACAAGAAAATTTAATGCAATTGAATGTTAAATAAATCAGAACTGCTACTAATGCTGGGATGACATAATTAAGTGATGTAGAGTAGAATGCTGTAGGAGGCAGAGGGAAAAGGAGAAAGAGGGACAGGAAGAAGGGAGTTACACAGGGGAACCACTGTGTATAGGTGGAAAGAAAGGTAGAGAGAGTAAAAGGTGCAAGTGGTGTATGGAAACTATACTTATGTTGTGTGTTGTGGGTATGGGAAGGGTGCATGTTTAGAAAGAGATGGAGAGAGAGAACAAACAAAAGCGGAGGCGGGATGTACGGAGGTTTCCCTTGTCCACTTCCTGCACTGTTGTCGCTTCGTGGTCAACTTCCTGTCACGTGACTTTGAAACAACACAGATCTCTGACATAAACACAACTCTTCTTCTTACCCACATAAATACACACAAACTGACATAAACACTCATACAAACATGCTCACACTCTGACCGGCACACACACACAAGCTTACACTATGACACACACACACACACACACACACACACACACAGAAACAGTGTTGACAGGAAGCGTTGCCACTCGCATATCGTATATACACTCACACACACGCCTACGCTCTACCTGATGAAGCCTACATGTCGACTCATACGCATTTCAGACCTAAGACGAAGTGAGTCACTCACCACATGAGATGCTCAAGATAACATACTCAACCTTGTGAACAATGGTTTTGGCAGAGGTTGTGCTTTTACCATGATCTGAGATCAGTTTTGTGGTCACTTGTAGATAATGTTAAAACTCAGGTGGTGAACGAGCCGACAATGTAAAAAGACTTTTATCCTGAGTTTCAGTCTTTAGACAATACCTTTGAGTCTTCACCAGGATTTTTCACAAAGAATTTCTATTTGCTTACAATCTGCGAATCAACCAAAAACTGACCAGACATTAGGCAAAACTGGATTTGGATGTTCTGTGATGCTATGATTACTGTGAGTACTTTCTTGAAATGTTGGTTCCCAAATTGGGATGCAGTAATAAATAGATCGTGCAGGAAAGAAAGCATGAGGGATGGGGCAAGAGAGTGAGAGAGACACAGGGAGATCCGTGACTCTTTCCCCAGGATGTGGTTTTCTTTTTGGGGTTTTAGGGGTAAGGTTCTCTCTGTGACAACTATAAGAGTTACTTTTGATCGGCAGCACCTGCTTGCGCTTGTGTGTGTGTGTGTGTGTGTGTGAGTGTGTGTTTGTTCATATGTCTGTTCCTGTGAGTGTGGGTGTGCTTTTACATATTTATATGAAATGTTTGTACATATACAAGATGTGTAGGGGGGCTGAGGGGGAGAGAGAGAGTAAGAGAGAAAGTTTGCACGTGTGAAGGTCTTGTAGTTTCATTTATAAGCAGAGGAGATCGCACACTACAGAATATCTTTACGTGTTGATATGTGTCGAAGAGAAAGAAAGAAGCACAAAAGAATGACAGGTACGTGAAAAACTGGAAATTGGAAAGATTTGCTACAAAAAAAGTGCTACAAAAGGAACTGTGATGATGAAGTGCAAGTCAATTGAAAGTACCTATTGAGGTAAAAGAAATACAGGGCAATATCTCTTTTCCTGTCTGTCGCTAAATATTTCTTCTTTTATCTGCTTGATGCCTATTTCAATAACCAAAAAAACAGGAATGATATTAAAGAATGTAAATAGAGAACTAAGCCATTCGAGTTAAAAGCTTTGAATCCTCATCCTGCCCTTACTTTTAGGTCCGACAGTCTTTTGGTTTTGTTATGATTTAAAGTTTAATGTGTGTCTCTTGTCCTTCACAGTTTCAAAAGATGCCATGACGGTCCTGTGACTTCAGCTTGGCAAGTCTTTTAAACTGCCTCTGATTTCTCTGTCCCTCACACAAATACGCATCCAAACATCATGGCCGATCAAGGTTCCATCCATACTTCCGAGTCTTTACCCTTCTCTGCCATGTACCGCCTTCAGACGCAAGGTCAAAGGTCAAACTACAACCTTTTTCACAACAGTCCCATGGGCAGACTAAGCCAGTATGAGGACGGCAGCAACCTCTTGAGTGACTCTGCTGACAATTGTGCCAGTGCTGGAACAAGTATGAACGGAGTTGGTGAACAGATCAACACAGCATATTGGGATATGGAGTCTTTGGTCTCATCTCAAACTGGAGCATTGAACAGAACCAAAGCCCACACTGGAGGAGGATATGAGGAAGAGTGGAATTCCAGTTCCCAGCAGCAGGATGCAATAGACCATTATGGTGCCACAGGAGGGAACCATCAGAAACTTGACTCCTTCTCCGAGGCATTTTATGGCCGAAGCATTTCCAGGATTGCCAGTGGTATTGATCAGGTTGGATACAATGTTGATCCAAATAACTCTCCTCCCCCTCCCTCCCTCTCCTTCCCTCTGGTTCTCAGCCCTCCTCCTACACCTCTTCCTCAACCCTCTCTCTCTCCTCCTAAACGGGGGCTTCATCTCCCTGCTACACAGTCACTGAACCAGATGCAATCACAGTCACCTTCCGAAGGTTCTTTGCGGTTCTTTCCACCTCTTCCTTGTACCAGTTCTATTCTACCCGGGGGGTTCCCTCCTACCCACTGGCTCTCACTTTCCACTGATGCCAGTGGGAGCGGAGATATAACTCAGCACCTCCCTCAAGACCCAAGCCAATCCTCAGTCTACCCAGAGGGAGTGGGGATTTATCTAAGACAGCTGAGTGCTACAGAGAGAGACACAGGTAACTGAAGTGACTGTTAAGACAACGCAGCTTGCTTTACGGCTTTGTGCACAAACTATTTTTGTGTGAGTTTTTTTCTCATTCCTGAGAACCCCAGGGTCTTTTAAGAAATTAAAAATACTGTCCTCTCTCAGACTGTTCTCTAGAGACTTCTCCATGTTCACCTCTGGTGCAGCATCCACACCCACAATGTATTCCGAAGCTTGAGCGGGAGCATGGCCCTGTGACCTCTGAACATCACATGACATGGTCTCAGGTGTGTTTTCTTGAACGGTTATCTATAATACCTTGGTAATCTCCTTATTAAAGCCTATCCAACCATTTCATTTTTAGTGCTCATCTGTACCCTTTTCCACAGATGATGCAGTCACCTCCACCTTTTGGCCCACCTGTCCATCACGCACACACTCAGGCAGAGGGGCTGAGGGTGCACGGGGACACAAAGCCCACTTTGGGGTTCCAGCAAACACCTTTCTTATGTTTGTCCAGCTCACAGGTATGAAAGCTTCACAATAAGGAACTACTACTAATAGGGAGGCACATTGATGACACTGAACTTTGGACTTTGTCTTTCTGTTATTAGAATACTTCCTCAGCAATCTACACTGGAGTTCCTTTCCACAGTGTGCTCCAGTCAGGAGCACTGGGTAAAGATTGGGAGCATGTGACTCGTCACTACACTCCACCTCCCATGCTGAATCCCGCTCGCAGTGGAACAGGGCTCTTCTGTAACCTGCTTCCTCCACTGGACAACAAGGAACTGTGGTCAGAAGAAACAGGACACAGTGCTCAACAGAGGTGAGAAAGTGTCTGTACAGTCTTTGAGAACTGAGTCTCCCTCAGCAGTTGTCTAGTGTAGCTTGGTTCTACCCTTCTGTTGCAGAACTGATCAAACAAATTATATTTAAAATCACTGAAAATGTACTATAGCCTTAAGCAACTCACTCCTTAATCTCTGCTTCTTCTTTAAACACAAAAACCAGGCAGGTGAACATAGGGTCAGAGTTTCAGGCTGAGTTACCAGATCTGCTTGAGCGGGAGGAGCTAGAGGTGTGGTCTGATGAGCCCCTCTGGGAGGAGTTACTTTGGAAACCATGGGCAGAGTTAGAGGAGAGTGATGACCTACTAGAGCGTGGTAAGTACACAAGTTTTTTTTTAGAAAGTGTTGACCTTAAACTTAAAAAGTTTATTTAAAGTACCCTTCAATTTTAAATTAAACCTACATTACATAAAAGTACAATATTCGAAAAAGAGGTTAAATCTAGAACACCGGTTCTTTGGTTGTCCCTCTGGGGGAACCCTTAAAGGTTCTATGTAGAACCCTACAACTGACTGGTTTCTTATCAGAAAAGTGTCCAAGTAGAACCCTTTTAGGAATCTAAGAACTCTTAACTATTTAAAGAACTATTAAAATAATTCTATCCTAATGAATCTATGAAATGTAGGGAGCACAAGTGGGGCTAACGTGTTCTTCCTATTGCAAAAGTGCTTTTCTTGTAGATCTCCCTATATGTTCAGTCTACCCATTTTAGATGAGCATGTTAGGGAAAAATTATTTAATTGCAGTTGTAATATTTCCATCACCTTACATTTCCTATTTTACAGACACCATCATTTCCCCTGAGGCATGCTTTGAAATGCTCTGCCAAACTTTTTTAATTCAGTTTCAGTTTCAATTGAGGGACTCCAATTTTATTTTTTGGTAAATTAAATGCATGCTTTATTGGATATATATTGGGAAATAGACTTGGGTCAAACTCCATAATCACCTCGGCAGAGTGTTTTGTTTAATTGTCTTGCACAGTTACGCATCATCAAATGGATCAAATGACACTTTAGTAAATAAGCAGAAAATGTTTCTTTACACTTATAATGCCATTATACTATAGCCATCTTTACTTAAACCTTTAAAGACAAAGTTCTCATATATAGTATGTTCAAGCTCCGACACTAGCTTTTCACATTTCAAAAGGTGAAGATATAGGTTTTGAATTAGAAGTTGGCACAGTCAACTTTCTACTCTTAAATTCTGTAGGCAATGGAACAAATATATGCAACAAATGGCAACTTTGATACAACATTGATTAACTTGTAGTTCATGCCAAATCAAGAGATGCTAACAGACAATGCATAATATTTTGTCCTATTACATAATGTTCATTTTCACCTTTATTCAAAGCTGCTTTTTAGGCTAAAAAGACAATTTCAACTTCCAATACCTCTAGGGTACACTGCATGTTTTGCCTAGCTTATTCATAAATGGACACAACTGTGTGGCATTCTTCCTCAGTGGAGAATCTTCTAGATCTAAGCACGTCTACTGCTGTACCAGGAGGTGGTGCTAATCTGGAGCTTGCCCTTCATAGCCTGTCCTTATGCCACGGCAACATATTGGTGAGGAAATGGTCATAAATATGACTAGTTGTGCATTTGAGATTTTTTTTTTTTTTTTACCCTTTATGATTATTTATTACCATCAAATGCCAAAGTCAACTAAAGTCTTTTCATTACAGGCTGCTTTGGAGATGATGTTTTTCTCCAACTCAACGCCCTCAAGAGACTACCATTATTCTGGTACATACAAGCCTACCACTCAGAAAAGAGCACAGTTTAACTTAGAAATTGCAGCTGACTTGTACATGATGATCATACAAGTTCATTAGCTTGACAGATATCCAAATTTTGACGTTGCCTCCACATCACGATTGTTTTGGATCATCTGCGATCTCTTCCACAATACAATGCATTGTATTATTTTCTATTAAGTTGCACATGCCATCTTTAATCTCATTTTTGTGTGGGTAAAGACACAAACTTTGTTTATACTCCCCCCCCCCTCATGACACCTAAGCAATGAAATCCTTCTATCTGCAATCCCTCTTTTACAGGCAGTGATATCTGGCAGCTGAGTGAGCAAAAGTTGTTCCATAAGGCCTTTTCCCTGTATAGAAAAGACTTCACATTCATTCACAAAATGGTACTTTAATAACATACACACTAAATCATTTTTCCCCACATGTACATATTTTTTTAAATGTTTGAGTTATGATGTCAATAGTTCAGATATTAAAAGGGGTGTGTGTTTAAGGTGCCGACAAAGCAGGTGTCACAGTGTGTGGAATTCTACTATCACGCCAAACGGCTCGGAGAGAAACAGAGAAAGCAGAAGGAGAAAGAGCAAGAGCAACAAATGGCTGCAGAAAAACTTAATCCCACTAACAAGGTAAAATATTTACTTTACAAAATGTGGAGGCACCAGAGCATATAAATCAATGTTAAATAATCAAAAGAGTTTACATTTTATTAGTTTATGTCTCTAACAAGTCATTTAACAGTTATAAAACAATTAGCATTTGAACAATAATCTTGATGGAAAGCGTCCTTTATTTACAGATCTCAATTGCCGCCAAGATGATGAACCCTATAAATATGGACCAGCTAATTCATACACCTTCACTGTCTCCAAGCTTTCCATGCAAACAATGTGGAAAGTAAGTGCAAGCCTGACGTTTTATATGGCAGGGGTTTCCACCTTCAGTCTTGGAGACCCTTGGCCTTGTGCATTTGTCCCTGCTCTCAACCCTCCTGATGCAGTTCGGCCTCAAGCCTTTCCTGAACTGGCGCAGGCATCTTGGGACCAAGAAATACAAAACTTGAAAACAATTATTGTAAATATATAGGACCCAATTTATATAGGTCACAACAAACTTATCGCTAGAGCCTAAAAGGAAAGGTCCACTAATTTAAGATGTTTCAGAAAGCTGACCAACAGTCAGTTAGCCCAAAATGAACACTTAATTTCCTGGGTATTTTTGAAAAATATATTTTTAGCATGTTGAAACTCAGAAAGCGAACATTGTCCCCAACTGTCCAGTACCACTTGGGGTCATGGACTTATTTTTCAACAATCCATTTCAACCCTTCTTGGAATATAGAATTCAGCAATATCCTCTAATATGTCTGTTTCTCTCCCATTGCTGCATAATCATCTTTAGGATGTTCTACAAGATCAAAAGTAGAAATGCTCACATGAAGATCCATCGTCAGCAGCAGGAGGACTGGAGGGAGAGAATCCATCCAAACCACCTTAACCTGAGCCAGGCCCTCCAGCACCAGAACCGCACCCTGAGCCATCCAAACCAGCTTGTTACACAGAGCCATCCAAACCAGATATTAACCCAAAGCCTAATCCAGAACCTGGTGCAGACTCAGGCCCAGCTTGCCTTTATCCAGAGCAGCAAGGCTCAAAGCCCTTGTTTTACAACTGCCATCAGCAGTACAAATCCCACACAAAGCCCACAGACAGCTACCAAAGCCCCAGCCCTGCCACTTTATACTGCCCAACAGACATGGGGTGCTCTTCATGGTAGCTTGGAGTCTGGTTTGTATTATGACTAGCATAGAAGCACACATGGAGTGCAGGTTTAACTTTAGCCACAAGCCAATGACTGACACACACCAAAAAACAAAACAAACTGCTCCTTGTCCTTTTAAAGAACAGTAAAACTGACATGTAGCCTAATTTTGTAAATAATTGATATTAAAATTATGTTCATTAAATGTCTGAAAACCACAAACCCAGTCTTAAAAATCTTGAAAACAATGAGCCTGATGTCATACACATTTGTTTTTTTTGGATACAAGATCAGATTGGGTCCTACTAAACAGGATTACCCAATGCATTTGTGATTTCATGTTAATATATTTGGTGTGCAGTTAGCTAAAATGATAGTTTTATGCAAGAATCCACTTAACAAACATCAGTTTTATCTAGAAACACCAATGAACATGAAAAAACTGAATTAACTTTCAAAAAGGTCCTTCTAGTTTCAACTTGGACGAGAAACATACCCAAAGTGCAGTGCAACTTGCATGATTCATCAAGTCAGTCTACAAAATCATGACAGTTTTCTACAGACTTACCATAATTTGGGAAGTGAACTTTTAAATCCTAAAGCCAAAAATGTGAACGTGGCACATTTTGCAGCAATATTACATGGGGTAAATCTTGAGCATCTTGCTTCAGCAAACAAGGTAACCCCCAAATTCATGCCCCAAAGTAATAAGTACAGGGTTTTATCATCTTGGTCCTGGAACATCTGTACGACACATTTTAGGGCACAAGAAAAATTCAAAACTCAAAAGGGCTTGTTATTTAACGGATTATGTTTTGGAACGCGCACAAGTGTATTGAAAGGTCAAGAGGTCAAAGTTGGAAACTAGAAATTTATTAAGTGGTTTGCAGCAGTGATACAATTAAGGTCCAGTTTTCCCCCTGAAAGAAAAAGGTGTATAGTTCAAGTATTAAAACTGTTCAGAGCAGTTATATAATGGACAACTAAAAACACCACTTACCTGGGGCTAAGGGCAGGCTTCTCAATAACTGGGGCTTTAGTTAGGAATTAGTCTCCTACTGGGCATGGACGTCACCACTGAAACAGCTAAGGACCAAAGTAGCAATCATACAAATTAACCAAAATCAATTTAAACCAGCAACTACATGCGTTTATACTAATATGTGAACTGCACAACAAGTTCAGCCTTAAGCAGAAGAGGCCATTACATTTATCCCAGAAACAGTTTACAACATCCAGTATTATCTGCTATAAAATAGTCAGTTACATTTTACACAATCAAAACCCAACTATCAGCAATTTATGATAATGAAGGCCAATTAACCTTTCACAGGGGATTCTGCCATTGGTGTAAATGAAGCAGTCCTTGCAGGAGTTTCAGCCTCGAGTGCCCTGCTGGTTAACAGCCTACTGGTGCCATACACGGGATACATGCACCTTACTACCAGCCTGCAGGCGTGAATTATAAATAAATGGGTTTTTGTTGGTTTGCTCACATTTAATGCAAATCAATATTAAAATAAATTCTTACTTGTATTCAGCATCCCTGGTGATAACTGGCTTGATGCCAGAGAAATATGACTTGACCAGGATCTCATTTTCATAAGTCACAAACTGATGGTCAATCTGTAAGGCAGAGGTATGGTTGAGAAGGTTTGTTGCAAAGAAACCCGTTTTAAAAATGAAACATGCCAGTCCACAATGCTGATTTAAATGAGAAACCTTGACCCTGGTTCCACAGGTGTTGAGGCGAAAGGAGAAGAGTACTCTGCTCTCATCAGTCTCCATTGGTTTGCAGTTTCTGTCCAGCAGGGTGGCCCTGGCTGGGTCTGCGCTTGGGAAAGCCTTCATGACATCACTTACCACAGTCATTACCCCATCAGTGGAACAGACTGGGAAGAGTGTAGCAGCATTAAGACCATGACGACTTGTTGTACATCCAATTCAAGACGACTCAAAGTCACCCTAAACTTTGTAAAAAGGCATTGTTTTTATTAAATCCTTTCAGGGCAATTCGAGTGGGCAGACTGGTCAAAGTGAGAATTGTCACTGCAGTAGTTTTGCCACATTCTTTGAAAAAAAAGAAAGAAAAAAAGAGGGGAGCTTAAAACCTCATTGTAAAGTTCAAGTTAGTATTTTTAACACATGACAGGCAAGTGTTATTGCATCATAACATAAGAGCCAATCATGATTCAATATGCAAATGTCATCAGTAATTACACTGGTTTACCAGGGGGAAGGGGGCAAGTGCATTTCCAATTTGCATATTCAAAGTCTGGAGGGTAGAAGCTTCAGTCCCTTTTACTGCAAGCAATTTATTAATTATGAAAAAAAAAAAAAAAACAACATTTACACAAGTTTTGGGTGACTTTAAAATGTACACCAGCATTGGGGTTATTGCACTGTACTACTGTGGAATTTAACATTTTAAATTAGGTCAGAAAGACCACTAGCACAACTTGCAAATGTGGTGTCGGGTATTACCCAGCAGCTCTGTAGTTTTGAATAGACAGCGTTTGACCGTGGACTGTGCAATCTCCAGAGTCTTGGCATTCCTTGTGAAGATTTGAAGTGTGCCAAAGAACTGCTGCAGGGTAATATTCTTTAAAAGGAAAAACATGGTGTTTTTGTTGCAGCCACTTTATTTTAGCTTTCTGAAACTTTTTGTTTAATAAAAAAGGGGTAACACTAAGAACTTTACCAGCTAGGAATTCCAAACCTCATAAACGTATCCCTTGGTAAAGAGGGGGACATGAATAAACAGGGTCTGGCTATCGTTGGACATGTAGCCTTGACTGTCAGCCAACTGCTGTGTCATACAGTAGGCCCCAATGCAAAACTCCATGTCTTCAATCTTCCTCTTGTGCAATTTGAAGCTGATACCCTTCTCTTCACACTGTCCACTGAAGGCAGATGCACCTGGGGGGGGATGTGCAAAACAAAACAGTAAATCACAGTATTAACAAAGGCAGCCAAAACCACATTAAAGTGGAGCGTGGATCCAGTACACTTCATACTTACAGGTATCAGGAATATAAATCTCCACAGAAACAAAGTGGTAATAGGTTTCCACCAGATACGTGATGTTCAGAATATATTTAATGTCCAGGGAACCGCGGAGTAATCTGTGGGCAGTATACTTAAAAAGGAAAAAAAAGAAAAAAGAAAGTCAATTGGAGCTGAAAGGATGAGTTACTAAAATGGGGGTAATCTTAACAAGGCACCTAGTATAGGAATGCTGAGCCACAAACAGATTTAATAAGTTCAAGTAGGTTTTTATTGTCATTTCTCCATATACCTCATATACATTGAAATGAAATGTCGTTTCTACAGGACC
>JAOUQW010000040.1:8519339-8538184 GCA_028565825.1 Olivaichthys viedmensis | reverse complement strand
CTATACAGGACTACATAAAGTGCAAATACACGACAGTGAGGACGAGTGCAAATATACACAGAACAATAAATACACAGTATAATAATAATAATTATTAGCTTAGATAAAGATTCTTCTCCACTCAGATGCTTTGCACTGACAGTTTTAAGCAGGGGTCAAGCTAATTCAAGATCTTTCCATTTAATGCTACAACTCACCTGCCTTGCCACAATAGGGTGATCAAATGGGACTTTAAGGCTGTAAGCATGAGTTCCATTAGGGTATGGAGTCTCACTGATCCTGTATCCACTCTGGACAGTCGACACTGGGAAGTAATTACCATTGAGCTCGACAGCTACCAACACCACATACAGGGGGACATTAGCCAGAGAGATAGTGAAGGCACACTCCACAGGAACGGTCTCTGGAGGATTGAGATGTGCAAGGAGTTTACTAAAAAAGGTTCTTTCTAGCATCAAATACCGAAGAGGCCAGAAAAGTCAAAGAGCAGGCAAAAGCTTAACATCCTAAAATCAGTAGATTGAAAAACCTACGGTTAATTGTCAACAGTTGAAGAGACAGAGGGGTGGCAACAGGTCCAGCATCAACACCAGTGTCCAAGAAATATTTCTGGTTGTAGTGTGGGCCCAGCACAACACCCTGGAAGCGACAAGTGATTTTTATAAGTAAATCAACTAGCAACAAGACTCAAAGATTGACTCAGCCCAAGGTGACTACTTTCTAACGGGCAAATATCAAATCCATGTACCAGTGATATTCAAGACAGTCGACACTGGAAAACCAGGGGTCATACCTTATTCTCCCATTGGCGTTCCGCACCACCTGTGTTGGGGGGGGAGAATAAATAAACACCAAAAGACACACCCCTCAACTTCAACTCAAACACCCCAAAACCTGACATTTAGAAGCAAGTGATTACATCCTTACTAAGCATGCAGGCAACATCCAGGTCAATCATCATAATGGTCGACTTCTGCCTGAAGAGTACTACTAGGTGGATCTCACTTACAGGAACATCATTCACCTAAAGAGGTTTATAAAAAAATAAAAATAAAAATAAAAAACAACCTGAAATGCCACATTATCTGCAATTCCATGACACAACCAGAAACACATTGCTCTTTAAAAATAAAGTTTGGTTTGTAAAGTCAAAAGAATAAGCATCCTTTAAAAGGCAACTCTGTTTCAAGACTGGTTATGGAAAAAGTCTTACAATGTTGATGGATGCATGAGGCTGGCCAAAAGAAGTGCGGAATACAATCCTCCCAAAGGTGGCCATCAGGAAGTAGCCTAAAGTCACAGCTCTCTCAACAGACATGACATCAGGCTGCTGCCCCTTTCTTTCAAACATAACTTGCCAGGCAGACACAGGCAAACCCTGGAAAGAGGTCAGAGACATTTAAAAAAATAAAAAAAATATTTTTTTTTTTTTGCTAAACACACCACAAAACAATGCTATTTAAGTCAACATCAAGATACTTAACATTGGAGATACCAATAAACTCACTACAGAAAGGGCTTTTGTCATGTCATTGCTAAAGGCACCAGCATACATGCACAACAGACTCACTGAAACCTGAAGGGAGAGAAAATGAGTACATTTTACCAATAAAAACACAAACACACTTATGCTGCTTAAGCTGCAGAAAGTCATACCTCCATGTAGTTCTCCTCACACAAGACATCTTTGGGAGACCAGGGCAAAGGCAGCCTACAAAACTTAGAGATCGTTACCGATTTTTCTCTTCCATCAGTGTCCACTGTGACCACCCTGAACTTTAGATCGAAGACCTCATCATACTGCAATAAGGAGGGCAAGCAGGCCATTCAAAGTCTCCCCAATTGCAACAAGCAACAGCCAATACATTTTTATATATGGGCTTGGACATGCACATCTCTAAACTCAATTATAGGAAACACCCCTAGAACAGGTGGTATCTACAAACTTCCATTTAGAATTTTCAAAACATCCCAAAAAGGTGCATCACTGTTGTACCTGATTGCCTGTGTGGCAGGAGAAATAGGAGGCTCGGAGAACAACACGACCCTGAATAACCTGAACTGTGTAACCACACATTACACCATATGCCATAGTGATTGGATACACCCCACTAGTATCTAGAAACAAACATTGGGCAGCAGAGATGTTTTGTTCATGAAGTGAATTTAAGGTGTATTACAAGGCAAACCAAAAAAAAAAAGTCTTATTGACTCATTATATCAAAAGTTAATTTTAAAATGTAAAAGTCTACGATGCAAGATTGACAGAGCCCTGCAATTATACCAACTGCTTCAAAATGAAGCTGGCTGCTAGGAGGAGGCATCTTGACAGAGACAGACAAATATCGGTCCCTGCATTCAATCTCAAAGTCATCTGCAAAGAGAAGAAATAAGGTATTGTTTGAGGCAGACTTTAGCATGGGGGTTATAGTTGAGCTAAAAGACATTTGCCCAATTACCATCAGGCACTGGAGAGTTTTCTGGCACATGTCTTGTGTCACACAATGCACAAACAAGCATTAAAAGGAGCCACCTGAGAAAGAAAGGAATTTTTTTTTTTTTTTGCCTGCACACAAATTAATAAAAAGATTTTAAAAAGTCTTAACTAAATAAAAAAAACACCCACTCTATGGAAAATCCAAAAGCCATCACCACTGATTATTTGCCGTGCCTATAGGGTCAAATACTACACCTGCACACCGCAAACTATCCTGGCCGAAGTAATTGTGGCTGTAGTGACATGCGAGTTATATTGTTCACACTAACTGATTGCTCTTAGATCAGCTGAGCCGTTTTGACTGATTAAACCGGTTGTGTTAAAGTGCTGTGTTGATTGGTTAATTGGACAGGTGTGAACCATTATCTAGGGTATTATAGTGGTCATGTGCAAAAATAACTTAACTAGCCCTAATAAATAGGAATCATTCTGTGCATCCATATTATTGCATGTGACGCAATGAAAGGGCCTGTATGGTAGGCCTGATTTTGCTTATTAAATGTTTAGTTTAAAATTTATTTTCAGTCCATGACAAAACACAAATAAAGAGCAAACCATGAGTATGCATGTTAATTTTATTGGCCTTTCTTTGTAAGTCACACACATTGCAGGAATGCATTCATTTTCTTCCTTGCTGCACAACCCTGGACACTGAACTGCATGTCCTCATCCCATATAAAGCAGGTGCAGGATTCATAGACATCTTTATATCAGGGGTCTATGTAAAAACAATGAAAAAATGATGAAATAGAGAAAAAGTAAATGCTTGTAATCAAAAGTCATCTACGTACGGAAGCAATTTTACTGTCATGAAGACTGACAAATGCACAAGTTTCAGCTTTCCTACCCATTCAGGCCTCTTGGTATTCTCAGACCTGTAAAAATATTAACATGGTCAATCTAATTCTTGACCATATACAAACTGAGTTATGCAATGACTTACAAATTGGAATACCATATTTCATCCTACACCAGAGCAGTTGTGAAGCAATAATACCTCTGATGAGAGGCTTCTTCCAGTTGAGCGTTCGTCTCCGTTTCCGTGGTAATGAAGACTGTTTGATGGTTGTATTAGCAATGGGATGCAGTGCGAGTGTTCTGGTGTTGTTAAGTGGGTACCGACATTGCAATGTCAGCCTTTCGCAGAGTTGCATATAAGATCATCAAGTCAGAATAGGAACATTTAAAAATAAATAAATAAATAAAACCCCAGTAACTTTCAGAAGAAATTGGACCAGTACTATTTATCTGTATATGCAAACAGGTTTATACATTTTCATATCGTGACCTCAGTATTATAAGGTTCTATATCTGGCATTTTGGTCGAAAATGATTTAACCACAATAACTTCATCACTGGTGGATACTTTATTCTCATGGGGTGTTATTTTTTGATTTTGCGAAGTTTTTGATCTGGGGTCAATAAATATCCTGGCTTTATTGACACGCTGACAGAAAAGAGAAGGTTCGAAACCTCAGTATGGCTTATGTTAGAAGAGAAAGAAACTTTGAGCTGCAGATGTTATGCAGCGTAAGTGTACAAAACAGAATTGGTCTCGGTCTACTGTATTTGCTGGTCTTACGACATGTAAACTTTGAGGCACATTAGAAAGTCTTCAGCTTAAAAATGTCTTTCTCCGCTGAATTATACCATTCATTAATAATTCATTAAGCTTGAGGGAATGATTAATGAGAAACAGCCAGATAGAACCTTATAATACTAAGGTCACGATATGTTGCTGATTTTATGTGGAATGAGCCTCCAAAGATGCCTTATTCCTCAAGAGAATTAGCTACCTGCACTGACTTACCTGTATGGCGAGTCCATGTGGATAAGGGGGTCTTCTTTGGGAAGGAACTTCTGGGTGTATCTTATCTCATTCTCATAGAGCAGATAGTCGTCCTCCACCTGGTTGACATTTATTAAATCTAATTTATGTTTTCAAACATCTTTCCACTGACATCTTATTTTAGGTAGGTAGAAACTTGTATGCTGTTGCTGAACTGTTAATGAGGTTAAAGGAATAGTTTGGCCACAAATTAAATTTGCACAGTTATCTCTGTGACGTGTCCAATTTCCAGTGTAGACTCTGCGGGAGCTCACTCACAGTCATGGTTGTTCCACAGGAGTCCAGGCTGAAGTTGAACAGAGCTCTGGAGCTGTCTGTGGCCGTGGGTTTACATGACGCGTCTAGGAGAGTGGTGCTGTTAGGCCTGGTGGGAGGGATGGAGCGTGTCGTGTCTGTAACCACCACTATCCTTCCTTCAGGCAGACACACTGAATATGGGGGCAATGGTCAAAATGTGTCATAGGAGAAGTTTAGGTGATGGGTACAGTATTAGTGAAAGCAGAATGTAATGTCAAAACAAAAAAGAAAAACATCTTTCTGACCAAAATCTTTTCGTCAAAATGTTATTCTACCTAGGTAGTAAGACAGTAGTGTTCTGCTGTGTGTGCGAGCATTACCTAGAAAATCTCGAACAGGAATTGTGCAGCGCTGGACAAGAGAGTGCTCCACCTTGAGCGTCACCACGTTAACTGCACTGACCTCTACCTTAACAACCATGTCCTTCAAATTCAGGTCCTACACATACAAACAACATCACTTTCAGCCCCTTACCATGTTTTCACCAGCATTTTGTATACATCAACACATCCTCCACAAGCAGAACTAAACAGAGGATAACGCATTGTGTGAAATAGCTGATAAGAGAATAAGAGGTGAATTGAGAATAAGAGCAATAGACCACAAGATGGCAGCACAGGCAAAACCAAATATTTGCTATGAAAGCTATTACTGTATGTTTGACACTTATTTGAACACAATTCCTGCGTGTCTGCCGGGAAAATTGAGGATACCTTTTTGTATATTTTAATGCCACTTTGTGATTTAAGACCAGTGGTAATATACCAAATATAAAAAATTTAAAAAAAGGAAAATTAAATACAGAACATCTTCCATAGAAGTCACACCATCGAAGTGCAAATGACCTCATATTATCCAGTGTGTGTGTGTGAGGTGTGATGTCAAATGTTTTCAAAATAGATTCAACTGTATATGAAGAAAAGAAAAAAAAAGAAAAAGAAAAAAATTCAAACACCACAAAATTAAGGTTTCCAAGACCAAAATCTAAGACCATGTAAATTTGAATTTAAGACAATTTAATACTTAAGGCCTTTAATTCATAAAATGTAATTTCAGACAAATTAAGACGCGCAGATAACCTGAATTCATGCGTATAATGATGTTTTTACACATTTCCCAGCACCTCATAAGCCATGCCAGGGCTGTAGAAGGGCATCTCCACGCTAAAGTGGTCTTCTCCATGCTCCAGCCTGTAGCCTCCCAGTTGCACAAGCTCCCAGTCCACCGTACGGTCCCCCACATACAACTCCCACTGCAAATCCTCAGAGCCGTAGTGCAGAACCACGATAACCCCTCTGTCTGTACACCTTCCCTCCAGCATGGCAGGAAGAGCTGGCAGTGACATGGAGCAAAAAAATTTGGCTACAAAGCTAATATGAATACACACTGTCGGCACTACTGAATAGGTAATATTGTCTGTAAGAAAGATATAGCCGCATGCAAGAACTTTGCACATTATAATCAACTAGAAATGAACTTAAAACAGAAAAGTAGGCAGTACTTACAGTATTTATATGCTGATAGAATTTTAGGATAATAGAAAAAACACAGAGCAAAATATACATAGTATATCGGACAAGAAGAAGTAAAAGAAGCTCACCTGATTCTTTTTGATCAAACATTACATCAGTTCCATAGCTGAAGTGCTCTTCTTCAGGGAAGATAATGAGGTCAAAAGTCAGGGCTAGGATGAGCCTCCTGTAATGTCCATTGATTACCTAAACAAATATAAACGCTCATCAGCAGGTCTTAATCTAAAATCTTAAAGAAATTAACTGCTAAAATTCATGTCCGAATAATTTTTTAAACCGTAACATGTATAAATGTAAAATGTTTGAAACTGCAAAGGTAATGTCCAACCCTCTGGGTGACCATGGGGTGAGAGAAGGGGACCTGAAGTTCATAGGCATGACTGCCATTGCTAAAGAGGATTTGAGTCAAATGAAGATCTTGTTGTTGTGCCTCTGTCCACGTCATAGTGTCACCCCCAACTGTAATATTTTGAAGTGACACATCAGCAGGAAATACACCCAAGGTGACTGAGAACATCTTTGTGGAGGGAACTGTGTCTTTAGCAAGCAGAGAAACACAGAACAGGGATGTTGGGAAGAGACAGCATTTCAAAATGATTAAAATACAATAAAATATCTTATCTCATTCTTCCTAAATGATTATGCTTGATGGATAAAGCTTTTCTTGCATGACTCATATGAGTGGATTCTTACTGTTGAGTACAATTGGTGTTTGAGGAACATATGGTGTGCGTAGGAGTCGGAAGCTACGATGTTGAGTGTGAGGCCAAATCACGTCATCCCAGCGATGCATATAAAAGAGCTCCACCGACAGAGACTGAGCATACTGCCCCTTAAGGACATGACTCTGAGGATGAGAGGTCAGCGTTAGCGCATGCATATATTTCCTGCTGAAAAATGATTTATGAGCCAAAAGTGTCCAAGAGAGGAACTGCAGTTGTCTAAAGACTATAGAAACTATAGATGATTTCACTGCACTACAGCAAGGATTACACTACTACCTTCAAAATCTCGCCAACCTGAAACTTCAGAGTGAGTCATTGTTTATCTTTGTTTACCTTTGTTTTTGCTCCCACTTTCCCAGATGGAATCCTGATCTCCGCTGTTTGGTCTTTCAGAGTGACATTATAACCACTCTCACGCATCTCACAGTCACTCAGCACTCTGCCATCTACTCCCAATCTCATCCCGCCATTTCTAAACCAACCTCGCACCAGAGGAGAAAGGGCCAGAGGGAACGACCAGAGCAGATACGGCCCATCAACTACAGCCTCAGCTAAGGAGAGAGGTAGAACACGTGGCAGTGAATAGAATAGAATAGAATACTAAATGGTAGAATAAGTATAATGGAAAACAGTAGCTGAACTCTTTGCGCAGGCCATTGAAATCTCGGCAGGGATAGATGTCCCTTCCAGCTGTAAAATGATGATGGCATTAACTGCCTCCACTTGGACATTCTTTTCCTAATGGACAAAGGCAAAATAAATGATCAGAGGATATTCAGAGAGATGTTAATATAACACCCCTGAATGCCTGGTCAGATAGACCATGCTGATTCTGACCTTAATGGTATAGGACAAAGGTGAGGAGTAGGCACTGCGCAGTAGAATTCGGGTATCAGTGGCAATGATGCGGTACCCTAAAGCTTCGGCATCTTTGATCGGTCGGGGTGTCTTGTCAATGTCCCCTGGTCTGTAGAAGATCACTTGCCCTGTTCTGAGCTGCTCGGCTCTCTCTTCCAATGCCTGAATTCAGTTAATTAACATGGCCATAAGAGAAAAGGAGCAGAAAGTCAAAAACAGCCTTTACAACCTTTATCAAGTCTGCACTGCACACACACCCTTATTGGTAGGTGTTCTTTTGAGGATCACATGTATGCACCACCATCTCTTTCAAGAATTAAAGGAACAATCAGGGTCTTGCGTATACCTTAGACTGCAGATCAAGCCATTTCACTCCTTCGTGGGAAACAACCGGGATCTGCCATTTAATGGAAACCTTAAAAGAAACATGTCATTGCGATTTCTGTCTTAGTCCCAAATCTAGTTTGGGGGAACTCCCCTGAAGTCCCACCTCCATGTAATTCTCCTCACAGACGATCTCTCTCAGGCTCCAGGGTCCAACCAGAGGGCAGTGAAGTATGAATGGGTAAGCATTAACACTGCCATCAGTCTGCCTGTTGACAAACCATACGTGGACCCTGAACTCAGTGTCTCCCTGTAGCCACACAAGAAACAGAGAAAAGCGCAGTCAACTTACAGAGCCCAATACTGATCCAATACTGACATTCTCACAGTAACCAAGCCCACTCTCCGCAAGCTTCTGTTGCTGTGTTGTGCCAAACATCAGAGGCGCAAATGTGGCGTGCTTTAAGACAAATTCTGTTCTATGTTCATGTGCATAGTCTGTGTTGTGTCAGTCAACATTGTACGTGTTCAAATCCAATACCGATCCAGTGTTTCAGGCCAGTATCTGGCCCGACACCAATACTCAACATAGGATCGGTGCATCCATACAGTTAAGTATTTCGAGTAAAGTTGGATGTACAACGTACCCTATTCTCTACATAGCAGGCGAGGTAAGAGGCACGGAACACAAGGTCTCCATGGTGATTCAAGACCACCGTGTGGCCACATTCTGCAGCCCTCTGGCCAGACAGGAAGTGGATGCCAGTGCTGTCTGTGAGAAAGGAAATTAGGTCATCTTCTATTGCTAACCAGACGGGGCAGTTATTAAATGGACTTCATTTCAATGTTAATAAATAGATAACCTTCAATGTTAAACTGCACCATGCTTCCCAGAAAGCTGGCCTTGACAGACAACCAGAAGTGACGTTCATGACACTTTGCTGTGAAAGTCCCTTTAAAGATGACAGACATCATAGTCAGACATCATTACAAAGGAGTCAGCCACTTATAGCTTTTTTCCTACTCACATTGGCAGGAAGATTGGGGTATAGGTTATTATTTCATTGAATATTAATTGTAAAGAACAATTCTTGAGTCAAAGCATTCTGAGTCACACGTGTAAGTGATACAGCCTTGCTCTCACTGTTTCGCAGAGATGCCTCTGTGCAGGCTCACTTCCTCCTGTGGCGACTGAGAAGATGACATCACTTTTCTAAAACTTTAAAACCTGAGTCATGACTTACCACTCAACACTATGTCTCCTCCTGAGTTTGATTTACTAACATCTGTTTTTTGTTAATGGTTTATTTTCTCAGCTGCCTTCCATCTGAGATAAGACCCATTCTGATTCTGTGGAAAGATGATTAAGCTACTCTATCTTAACAGTCTATTTATGTAGTTACAAGAAAGGAGACTGCATGAAGGAAATAAAGGCCCTTAAAATTGTCAAATAGTCAACATTTCTTCATACACCTACACTTTCAGTAGTGAGCAAGTGGGTGACTGCATTATGGATACATGGAGAGAAAAGTGAAATTTCATTAGGCCTGTACAGTTAAACCAGTTTAATACTTTGAACCCGTGACTTACCTACAGGTACAGGGATGGAGCAGCAGGTAAGAGGTAGTCCTATGAGCAATAGTCTACAACAAAAAAAGAAAAAAAGAGTTGACAGTACAAGTAGTCAGTTGGTATGTCAGTTCTTTGTTTATTTCTTGAGCAAATCTAGCAGGAAATGTAAAACTTTAGCTTACACACTCTGCAAACATTTATGTTTCTGTATAGGCAGAGCACTAGTGTGTCAAAAGCTGCTTACCTCAGAAGCATAGCAGGGGGTGTTAATAAACACATGTCGTTTACCGTTATCTCAGGTATTACCTTTTAACGTTCTGCCAATTTGTCGAGCTTACAAATTGCCACTGCGTTTGGCGCAAACGCCAATTTTGAACATTTCAGGAAGGATGCGTTGTAGTAGCGGTGAGTTTGTGCAAATCTGGTGAAATGCACGTGATATACACGAGGTGAAGAGAGATGCGCACACCTCGGGAAATTTGATTGACTCAAACACACCCACACCAAACCGTATCAGGCAGTGGCGTCAGGTAGCTGCTGCAGTCCAGAGATGGCCTAATAAATAACGCATTTTCTCAAATTGTTCTGGAGACCAAGAAATTGGGTTCGCGGTGGATCTATAACGTGCAGTTTATAGACAGGCCCTCGCGTTATTTTTGAGATTTTCCCGAGCAACAGGTATGCCATTGCGCTCTTCCTACAGAAGTAAACATTCAGACGATCCCTTAACCCTGATGGTGCAGGGTGAGGATGAGCGCGAGGAGTCTACATGAGGGGGGAAACACGATTTAGTTCATGTAGATACATGCGTGAATATCATATTGATGCATGCAAACATAACGACGTGTTTAAACTGTACGCGATGCCGTGAAAGAGATGCGCGGTTGGCGCGCGCGCGCTCACTCACTGCAGCTGATGCCGACGACATGAGCGCAACTGTAAGTGAGCTACATAAACATATGCTTTTCTATTTGTGTGCATATCTGTTTTTTTTTATTGAATATATGATTCTGTTTGTGTTCATAATGTGCAGAAGAGGGACATTTGCGATTTTAAAACCCACAATCGCAGTCAAATTGAGCCGCGGTTAGGATCTGGAGAAATCATTATTAAGGCCACCAGCTCTCACTTGCCCGGGGGAAGGCGTTGCTAGGAGACAGGGCAGGGGTGTTGGTGATGGTGATGTCAGTATGTAGGTCAATACATTTAGTCCTTTGCTTTCATTAATTAAGCTTCTTTTTTTTTTTCTTTTTTTTTTTAATCAGCCTTCTGCTGAGAAGCTGCAGCCAAGAATGAACATGTTTTAAAAGTAAGAATCTCGTGTTAAATATGTCTTTACTGTCCTTTTGTGGGAGACAGGAGAGGGAGAGACTACAGCATTTCCTGTCTGACCTGGCAATACTAGGATCCTTACAGGTTGGGGCGCAAAGCTAATACACAATACAGTCATTTGAGCAGTGGTATATTGTCGTACTAACGCGAACAGATATATTATTACAAAAAATATGCTCTTTGCTCTATGCATATGCTGATTATCCCGTTCTGCGTTTGCCTGTGCTTCACTCCTCTTGGCAGGGTTTCCGTTATTTTCAGCCTTGGCTGAGGGGGAAGGAGGAATTACTGCTGACTGTTGTCAATGAGGATCTGGTGAGTTTCCATCTTCCGCTGTTTTGGTTGATATAGATCAGTGATAATAAATCTCAATTCTGGACTGTAAGCAGTATCATAGACTTTGATAATAGATATACAGTATAGATTTCTTCAGCTTTGATGTGTGCTTATCGCCAAAGATTTCATATGTATCCTTAGGGATGGCGTTCTCCTGGCTTTCCTGCCTCAGTCGCGTCCTCCTTCACCAGTTCTACATGCAGTAGCAGCTACAGTCTGGACAGTGACTATGCCAGCTCCCCTTTACCTAACGAAAGTCCACAACCACAGCCCAGACCTGAGTCTCCACAGGCCCTCAGACAGAAGGCTAGCAGGTAGAGATTTAGACAAAACATTCAGATTACAAATGTAGAAATATGTGCCATACACTTGCCACAACTCTGTTATGCCTTATAGGAGTAATGATTCACATCTTCTCCCAGCTTCACCCAGCGAGAGAGAGATTGCTGTGCCTGTGAGTGATTCTTTATGAAAATTGTTTTACTTAAGTGAGAATTCAAACATATTCATTATTGCCCTGTAAATAATAATAATAAAAAACTCTATGTGCCCAAATACAGGAAATTAATTGCACCCTTTTCCTGTTGGCTGGTTATGCTAAATACGGCCGGCCATATGCATGGATACGATCCAATCATGAACGCTTGGTTAACATCGGAGGCACTGATTCGCTGGTCAAAGACATGCCCATAAAACTCAAATCCATCACAGACTGGGTTTTAACCTCTCAAGGTTGGCAGACTTTTATTCTATTGCCATATAAATCAGTATTAAATAGGAAACTAAAATGACTGTCATTTCTTTTTTAGCCGCTTCCTTATAATCCACATTAAAACCTAGCTGTAATCCTTTGTAATGACACCAAAAATCTTTATGTTCTTTTGTGTCTTCTTCTTACAGGAACGCGGGTGTGGGATGTGGTTAACGAGTTGGTGGGTCTATGCACCATGCCCCCTCCAGATAATCCATTCTCTCTGGACATGTGCTACCTCCAAACCCTTCCCCTCCCAGAGCGCTTCCTCGTCACTGGGGCCCTCCTTAACTTCCTGGAGATGATCGTGGTTCAGGGAAGTCGTGAAGAACCATTCTACAATATGAGTGGGTGCAGTAGTGGAAATTCTGAGCCCACCGATTCTGGTTTTAGGAGAATAGGAGCTGTGAACAAATGTATAGACTACATTTCTGGACGCAAGCTAAATTACACAGTCGATTAGAATTCTGCACTAACAATCTTTATTTAGTAAAATCTGTGGAGGTGTAGGAACATCTAAGCATGCTAGGATCTAACCCCAAATACTTAACCTTTTTCGCTCCCTTCCTCATAGTTGTGGAGGAGATCAAGCCCTTGAGGCAACTCCATTTCCAAAGCCTCGCTGATCTCCTGAGACTCCGTAACGTCCAGACCAGGTGCCCCCCAATCCTAGATTCCTCAGAGGAGCAGCAATCTCACTCACACTGCCATGGTTCCCACTGGGTCCAGTCTGGAGATGACACCGGGCTTGAACACGAAGAAACAATAGCAAGTTCTCCGAGACAGGAACCAAGATGATATTCAGATGCGCAGGGACCAGAAGGTCCTGCTATCTTGTAATGGACCTTTGAAGATGGTCCACTAAAATCCTCTGAATGTGTGGAAAGTGCCGTTCATCTCACTGTAGTTTTATAATCAAAGTCCTAGTTGTCCATTCATTGCAAAATTATCCTAAGACACTAGAGATTTCACTGCACTTTACTCACCTTCTTCTGGTTTTCTACTTACCTGGCACATGAGAAATTAATATATAGTAATCATTTTTTTCATGCCTATTATTGCAGCTTGGTGCTATTAAAGACATTAAATGCCTAATTGGTGTGGATAAAACGTGTACTAAAGATGATGGCGTCTGTGCTTGCAACAATGAACCTATATCTATAAACATAAAGGCATGGGGATTTTAGGAAATGCATTAAATTGAGTCCCACTCAGACTCAAGTATTCAAAGCAATTCATTTTTAGTGGAATCCATGGCAACGTTAAATCTCAAAAGACAAAGTTGCAAGCTCCCTTGTGTTCTGTCAGTGATTTCATCATGTTTTTCAGTAATACAGAACAATACGAGGCAATGGCACACAGTGTTACTGTATAAAAGTTTAATTTGAAAATGCGTATATATTTAAATATGTACACAAAAAAATGTAAAACAAAAACATGCACATTCATTAGGCATTTAAAATCCCTTGAGCAGACATGCAGATCCTGTAGGTAGGTCTGGTGCCCTTGTATTGTGGGTTACACTTTAATATAAATAACATTAAAACCAGTGATGATAAAATATCCAAAACATGATTGATCCAACTGCCTGGATGTTATGATACTGAGGCCAGGCTCCAAGTTAACATTAAAGATGCAGATACTTCCAATAAGAATAAGTATCAACAGAATTGGCTGTAAAAAAAAAAAAACGGCTTATGAATTTGCAAGGTCATGAACAGCAGTCAAATCTGAACCATTTAATCCTGTTTAACATACTTGGCCTATGCTACTAAGGCAAAAAGATACAGGACTAGTGCTCTTGGCAGTGTGAAAACTATGCACAAGTTGTGTGCATGCGCACACACACACATTAGCATTTTGATGTCACTGAATTAGTCACTAGCTTAACATGAATCTGCGAAATTTAATAAATGGTAAAACTAAATCGGTGTTCAAAACCCGCAGCGTCATGAAGGCAGAGGAGGGGAGGAAACATAAAGGCGTCTAGAATGGCCCTATTAGAATGCAGGTGCACGGCCTGGATTCTACACCGACCACTCAGGCACATTGTGTTCTCGCACCCAGTGCACACAAGAATGTTTGAATACTTACTCTGCTACTGATTTTTTTTTTTCTTGGGAGTTTTCTCCAAGGTCCTAGCTTATTATCTGTCTTTATGCTTAGAGGCAAATGAAATGGTGGAAAAAACTCTGGAAGATCAAGTCTAATCTTAATGTGGTTATTTTAAAGTACAATCTGTTCTGCCCTTTAAAACAGCAGAACCCATTTGCAGTTGAAAAGTAATACAGGCTTCAAATGTGTCTTTCCTCTTCCAGTTAGAACTTCGGCCAAAAGTATGTGTGAAACCTTTTTTGGTGGTTTGCAACTGCGGTTTTGGGTGGTAGTTTGGTTAGATTTGTCTGCCTCTGCCATTGCAACATTGTGGTCCCAGCATCCTCCCAATGATTACACAAATCCCTGATGTAACATGCCCAATACAAACACACACTTCATGTTTCAGACTTCCCAAGCCTATTCATGTATTTAGAGCATAAGGGAAAAAAACATGAAGTAATAAACCTAATTAAAAGAACTGCCTTACTGTCAGCGACTGTTTAGGTCAGTTTTTGTCAACTTTGGTAATATACTTTTATCTGCATGTAGTTGCATAGTCCTTATTGAGGTGAAAATACAAACAATACTGCCATCAATGAGAAACAATACATGAAACAAAAATGACCAGCATATAATCTAGGAACTATTGGCTCACCCTACCTTGTCAGTCATCAGTTACTCTGCCCTAAAGGAGCAATAACAGCTTTAGCGACAGTTCAAACTCTGACACCAGTCTGCAAAAACTGTACTTTCATTGGCAGAAAGGTTTGTCGGAGTCAAGCTATGACGGATCCAGCCGTTGTCATCTGTCACTTTGTTGGGATGGTGGGAATGGAGAGAAAGTGCCTTCTTGTTGGTAAGATCCCATAGGGGTCAAGACGTCAAGTAGATGGGCGTCTCAGTGCCAATTTTCACTGGCTGAGCCCCGCCTGGTGATCGCTCTCAGAGGACTGCGGGAAAAAGAGCCTTTCTTCTTCCAACGGACTGCATGCATACACATGGGAGAAAGATGGATGATGTTACATTCAAGCACAAAAATAACACATGCTTACAAATGTAGAATATTCACAGGATCCAAGCTACACAATCTTCTCCATTAATTTACACACAAACTTTTTGCCTTCATCTATGGGGTCATTATTTTAGGCAGCAGTTCACAAACATCCCAACTGATCCATTCCCCTCTGCCCTGCTTACCTTTCCCCAGACTAGCTGGCAGCGTCAACCCTTTGGCAACAGCAGGAGTGATGGTAGCCTCATCCTCCTTAGCGATGCCCTCTGCCTTTGGCAGCGTGGCACTGCCATCCTGCCAGTCAGTTAGAGCCCTTTGGAACGAGTTTGCCAGGCAGGCGGTCATGTCCTTTGCCCTTTCCACACGGCTACACCAAAACACCCTACACTGCAGCTGTTGACCAGGTTGCCTGCAGATATAGAGGAACACGTTGGGGTGAGCTGTGTGGGAGGCACAGTATGCGATGTCGTGCAGGTAGGTCTTGGTGAGCTGCCTCCCTGTGCTCAGCTCTTTAACTTCCACATATCGGGGCCGCACCACTAGCGCGTGGTCTTTGGATAACTTCCCAGGTGCACCGTCCAGGAGCCGGTTAATGGCATCCTCAGCCTGCTCCAGGTCCAGGGAAAAGATCTTCTTGGTGCCTAGATAGTGCACTTTGAATATGGGGTCCCCATGGGACAGGGTCTCAGTGCGGTCCCGTTTAAAGTGTCTGCGCAGGGCTGCAGGAGAGTTCTTCAGAGCCTGCATCAAGTGGAAGGAGGCCAGAGACATGGCGGGAGAGCACTGGATGAGGTAGACGCTTATACGACAAGCTAATCCCTTTTTCCAGTAATCGTCCCAGCGCAGTGCGTTAAGATTTACCTCCAGGATCTGAGGGGGGAAATAAAAATGGAGGATACATCAAGTGGTCCACAGCAATCCACTACATCTAGATATACAAATGTGGTTAAAACACTAAAATGGAATATACCCGTCTGCTGCACATGAAAACTACTACGTTCAATGTCACATGATAGAATTTGTCCAGGGAGAAATTTAATGAAACTATGGGCGACTATCATTCTAGTGAAAGAGTGCATTTGTTTGCCAATGCTCACGCTTTTGTCGCAAGACTTCCGCTTTTAGGTCCTGTCCCACATTCTCAAACCACACAAAAATCCCACGCCAAATCATGAAAAGACCTCAATAAAACCACTCACTGATGAAGAAACTTATCTGAGCTTGCAAGACAAAGATATTTCTTCAGCATGCCAAACTGAAATTGGTTCATAAGAGACCGTGGATTAACTATTGATCTATTATAGTACCAATCAAATTCTGTTCCCACTTAGATACCAGCTCCACTAAAACCGCTCACTAAATTAAGATGGTAATTTATCATTTAAGTGAAGTTTTAGATGATGACCGTCAGTTTGGTAGCGAATGTAATTTACAGTTGCTAACTGCATTGACAGTAGTTTGTGAAAAGAAAACTATGCAAGGTTTATAGTTGCTAACCAATGTTGACTAGCTATCTAGCTTTTGCATTTAACCTTAAACCTCATTTGTGATGTGATAGTTCCCCCTGCTATTCCTTTCACCTTATAATATTCCAGAGCCTTAACTGCTGAGCTATCATTGCCTCAATAACTAAAATAAGTGAAGCACAAAAAATCAGCTTTTACCCTTAAGGACTACAAGTCTCTCTCTCTCCCCCCCCCCCTTTTTTTTTTCTTTTCTTGTCAGGCTACATTAATGACGTACTTGGCCTGGTCCAACAAGCAGACCCGACATTTGAAACATGCACTTGACACAGCTATATGAACTAACCCTGGCTGTATTTGTGGGTCAAATCCAAACATACTGAGCTTCCATACAAGTGGGCTATACAGACAAGAGTTATGCAAGGGTTACAGTTATTCCTTTGTCTCAGTTCCTTGAAAACACTCAACATTATTTTTCCCAGCACACCATATTTATGCTGCAGTTCAAACCA
Source organism: Olivaichthys viedmensis (assembly GCA_028565825.1). Taxonomy (NCBI): domain Eukaryota; kingdom Metazoa; phylum Chordata; class Actinopteri; order Siluriformes; family Diplomystidae; genus Olivaichthys; species Olivaichthys viedmensis. Next base: position 8,521,027 of record JAOUQW010000040.1, on the reverse strand, counting down.
TTGTTTGGTGTTTTTCCCTTTTCTCATTTCTTGCGCATTATTTCACTATCCCTGACTGCTTCTGATGTTGGCCAGGAACTGGACCACCAACTGTTTAGACTGCGATGGCCATTGTTGAGCCGGTCATTGACAGGATACAGCTTTAGTCCACATCCCCACCAGTCCTGAAAATATTTCTTGTCCAAAGACAATGGCATGCCTGGTTGTGTAGATCACATTTAGGCAACACAAACGAGAGATGACTTTAACAGTCATATGATTTCAGGTGACCAAGATTTACAGCAGGATCCATGTACATTCCCAAACATCTCCATGGCTGACTGCATGAGTTATAGGCTAATAGTATCAAGAGAGTTCCATATGGAGGAGTTAGTACATTGCAGTGAATGGGCAGAAGGTGTGTGTGGTGGCAACATTACTAGACAATACATTTGCCATGACCTGCTTATGTGTGATCATGAAAGTACAAAATAATTAAGGCTGGTCAACCTCCCGAGATTAAACTTTCATTTCCTATAGCTCTGAGGTTTATGGTGAGAAGCCTGTAGCTAAGGTTCCTTAGGCATTTTTTTTCTCAGGGTCCTATCAGGGATATTAGCTGCGGCGGTGCGTGATTTAAACACCGGGGGTCAGTTAAAAGCGGAGGCCTTTAGTAAAAAAAAAAAAACGTAATGTACTTTCGGAAAATCATCTACTATATAATGATGTGGGATTCATTTAAACTGTGGCACTCAACCCCACAACGGAATCAGTACAGATGCCTTTAAAGGCAAAAATATCAACTCATCCACAATCGAGTAATAAAATAACTGAAAATAAAATATAGCCAAGAACATCAATTTTACTAAGCAGCTGGACAATTCATAGCACATGGCTAAATTTATTGTCTTGTGTAGGCTACGTCTACGACATTCAAGTTCATTTCGGCACTTATTCCAATGTTAAGTTTCCAACAAAAACGCGTTTGCCGTTTAGTGAAAACTTTTCTTAGAAACTTACCTCTCATGCGCTTTGTACGTTTCTTAGTCCGGACGAAGGAAAGAGAAAAGGTTTTTTTCCCCCAGTATCTCCGGACACACGAGTCGGTTTCTAACATTTACAAATCAGTCACCGAATACGTGCTTTCAGTTAAAAAAGGTTATCTCCAAAAAGATGACCCTGACTAGCAATTTACACAATCATTTAAAAGCCTTTCCGTCCTGTTTCGGTTTAGACAAGAACCAATAACTTTGTGGACTTTTCTCGGCGCTTTGAAGAACTCAAGTTCAGACACAAGTGTGTCTGTGTGTCTCTCGCGCGCGCTCGCGCTCTCGCTCTCTCTCTCTCTCTCTCTCCTTCTTTCTTTCTTTCTTTCTCTCTTCCTCTCCCTCTCTCTCTCCTCTCCTCTCTCTCTTCCTCTCTCTCTCTCTCTCCTCCTCCTCTCTCTCTCTCCTCCTCCTCTCTCTCTCTCTCTCGCTCTCTTTTTCTCTCTCTCTCCTTCTGTCTCTCTCTCTCCTCCTCCTCTCTCTCTTTCTTTTTCTCTCTCTCTCCTCCTCCTCTCTCTCTCTCTCTTTTTCTCTCTCTCTTTCTTTCTCTCTCTCTCTCCTCTCCTCCTCTCTCTCTTTCTTTTTCTCTCTCTCTCCTCTCCTCTCTCTATCTCTCTCCTCCTCTCTCTCTCTCTTTTTTTTTCTCTCTCTCTCCTTCTCCCT
>JAOUQW010000040.1:8500159-8511530 GCA_028565825.1 Olivaichthys viedmensis | reverse complement strand
CGAAATTTGTTCATTTATTATATTATTAAAAAAACTAATTAGGCTACTAAATTTAAGTTAAAATGTAATTTCTCCATTGCCACTGCAGACAGTTTAACACAATCAATGACGACGCTTTTCATCAGAATGCAATGTGTTATAAATGAGTGGTCTTTTAATGTGCTTTGTAAATGTGTAATTTACACTATTATTATTAATATTATTCTTTATTCCGGTCATCTTTACTGTGTGTGTGTGTATTTCATACTCTGCTTAATTCTGTCTTTATGTGTCATATCTAACATTTTCAATGATCGTGTCCTTGTTATTGAAAGCACCGTATAAATAAAAACAATTATTCCTGCTATTATTATTGTTAAAGAATTCCTGACTTCATTCATGTCCCATTAAAGTAAATAAAAATAAGACGATGTGGCACTGTGACCCACCATCTATCTGAGCGACGGAGAGCGGTGTGAACGGCTCCGTCGTGCCCTCCTCTGGTTCGTGTGTGTTCAGAGCCGAGTGCGTCTCTACAGTCAGTGCCTGTGTGAGGGCGGGGCCAAGGGGCATCAGTGTTAGCAGTGCAAGGGGGCGGAACCCCTGCGTGTTGTCGGCGCCCCCCTCAGCCCGCAGTAAGGACAGTAGCTGTGGGAGGGAATGATGTCCCTCTGTGGATCCGCATGTCCACGGCTCTGCAGCAACAGTGCACACAACAGCCTATAGTGACGATGTAATGCTATAATATACCTGAATAAACACGCCTAGTTTTGGGGCGTGGGGAACGTCACCCTAGATATCACCAGTCACTACTGGATATTTATTTGATTTTGTCACTTTACAATTATTTTTTTTAATATACAAAATAGAACACCACAGTCTTATACATAAAGATTAAAACTGCTGTAATAAACAGTGCGTCACCTGCCAGCAGAAGGCCAGCTACACACGGAGGCTGTCTCTCTGCCGTCCACACGGCTTCCTCCAGAACCTCACGTTCCCCGTCCGACAGCAAGCGCCTGGAGAAGCATTTTCCATCGTTTCAGCTTTGCAGATATGGCTCGTAGAACCACAAGGTTTAAAAGTGCTGTAGGCTCATCAGCTCAGCTAACTCATAATTCATATATCAACTCACACTGTTAATAATAATAATAATAACGTGCGCATACGGTCTGTGGACAGGTGACAGCAGCTCAGCCGAGAGCTGATTGATGGACAGAGACAGCTGAGGAAGTGCCGGCCAATCAGGAGGAGGCGACAGAAGCAGGTCTGTCTCCAGCTGGACGTAGGACTTGAAAGGAACTAATCAGAACATAAAATTAAATATTGATTATGATCGACGAGGTTTTAAACAAAGCTTATATACCTGGCGAGATTGTCCTCTTGGGGGAGGAGTCAGTGATGTCGATCGCAGGTGCGCTGAACGTGTCACACTCTGATGAACTCAGCACACCTGCAGGATCAGATACTTTGCATTTTCACACAGGTGCACCTGGGCATGAACCGATAATCAGCCATACTGCATAATTAAACACACGCAATATCACCACAACTTCTCACATGCTGAGCCGATTGCTGCGTGTTGAACTGCCTCACCTTCCCGAAGAGTGTCTAATACAGAACCGTGGTTCTCAGCTGGTTCTGGAGTGGCGGGCAGAACTTCCCACAGTTTGGTAAAAGACATGACGAGACCTTGCTTCTGCAGCACAGCGGTTTCAATGCCAACCGGCAGCATCAGAGCCTGCATAATAAATAATAAATAAATAACGAATAATAAAATCAACATGAATGAAGTTCAGTGCAATGGAACCCCACGCGAGGAAGTCACCTGTGTGTACATGTAGTGATAATAAAATGTAGTGATAAAAAAAATGAAAGTTAATTCAAGGTGTATTATAAATAAATATTATAATAGTAAAAACAAATATTGAGTCTGCTTTAGTGCTGTTCGTAGGAAAAAAACTCATTCTAATAATTCATACGCATATAGATTTATTCAGAATCACCTGAACAAACTCCTCTCATGTGTGTCACAGAGGCGTTATCAAAAATAATTTATCCAGCGCCATTTTAAGGTGTAACTTATATTTAATAACATTATTAAAATCCTGTCTATGTTTTGTGAATTCTGCACTCGCTGACTGTTAGGAGGATTACTCACCTCTGCATCCAGAACCATCTCCTTTCTGAACTCTTCAAGAGCCGCTCGTGTGTCTGAACTGCAGGCGGGTCCATCAGGGGAGGGAGCATACGGAGCACACCGTCTGCAGGAGTCAAGACACACACACACACACACACACACACACACACAGCCAAAACAACACACTCCTCTACTGTAGTTTCAGGCTGTGACAATATATCCGTCTGATGGTATAAAGTGATAAAGAACGTTATGTACGCGGCTGTGGATTCTGATTGGTCAGTGGAGGCACGGCGCGGGGGGGTAAACGGGCTAAACGGGCACTACACACATCTAAAGACGCTCCATGCACAACGTCCCACTTCAGTGTGCAGGCAATCGTTCAGGATAGAGTGGAAAGTTTAAAATCAACAACCGGACACAACACTGCTAATAAGCTAACGCTACGGCGCTACCTGACCATGATGTGTTGAGAGAGACAGGAGGCGGACTGATGCAGAGCCAGAGGATCCGACACACGAAGAGTTTTTAACCTCTTCACTAAAGTGATGAGAGACGGCAGACGACTCTTCAGCTGATCATCCCTGCTCATCACCTCCTCAAGTACAAACAAACCTGACACACACATACACACACAGTGAGAGTGAGACTACACACACTACACACAAGATGGATATTCCATCGTCATATGATCACTATCAACAATATTATCACAATACTGCATGTAAAATGATTAAACATGTTTAAACCAGATGTAAAACAATGAGTCACAGATATCTTTTTAATTTTTAAATATCGTGAAGACCAATAATAAAATATTTTAAATCAGCATTCTGTGTAAATTAATGACACGCTTGCTCCATAGCCATGCAATCAGCAGGATAATGTAGAGGCAGACGGTCATTATCCCAGAATAAAGTGATGAAGTGCAGTATAAATGGTGGAGGTGGTGTGAACACCTCAGCGCTGACCTTGATGACCGAGCCAAGCCGAGCGTACACCAGCCGTATTAAACCTCTCTCTCCAGCCGCGCTGTTCGGCTGCTCCCTCTCCTCCATCCAGCAGCCAGAGAGCTTCCTCAGACTCCACACACGTCTGAGATGCTGGGTTAGAGCTCGGCACCACGTCCTGTCCCAACTCACCCACACACACCCCAAACCTGCGCGCGCACACACACACACACATCTTAAGTTAGACTAATATTGAACTGTTGCATGGAAACACTAAGGCACCGATGAAAACCGAGCGTGTACCTTTCCAAAGAGTCGGTCGAACACAGCTCGGCCTTCAGCTCTTCTAACAGACACCCTGTCTTTTCCGGGCGACACGTGGTTCCTGTCAGAACGAGGCAAGAAGGAGAGAACCGTGTTCTTAATCCGAGAACTTAATCACGATTAATTGTGAGTTTCTTTGCTTTAGAAAGTGATATTTTCCCCCTTCAGTGTTTTCTATGATACGCAGCACAGTGTAGCTCCTGCTAATGCTCACTCTGTGACTATAACATTACAGGCTCATTAATATTCAAGTGCAATCAAATCCTAAATCTTTTAAGTGATTACATTAAGGATTTTGACAGCATTGCTACAGAGACACTCGTACAGCTGTAATACGGTGTGTGTGTGAGTGAGTGTGTGTGTGTGTGTGTGAGTGAGTGAGTGAGTGAGTGAGTGAGTGAGTGAGTGAGTGTGTGAGTGAGTGAGTGAGTGTGTGTGTGTGTGTGTGTGTGTGTGAGTGAGTGAGTGTGTGTGTGTGTGTGTGTGTGAGTGAGTGAGTGAGTGAGTGTGAGTGCAAGTGAATGAGTGCGGAGGTTATTCCTTTGCTGTATTGATCCGCCAGTCAAATCACTTAAAAATGACACAACAGTCATAAATAAAAACAAATCCGGCGCAGTAGTGCTTAAGAAAGAATGTCTATTTGCGTGATAATAGTAGCCCATGTTAATACCTGATTTATAATTAACAACCCAGTTGAACAGTTAATCCCACATACTACGACACTGTTTTACAGTCAGCACTCTACAAGTTATGTAGCCTATGGAAAAGTAGTTAAAAAAATGTCATTAAAAATTTGTAAAGCTTTTGACTCGTTCGTTTTTGCGAAACGAATCGCCTCGCTCACTTATAGGATTTGTTGAAAAAAGGAACCGATTCTTTTGCGAGTCGCCTGTCACGTTCAGAGAGGACGAGGAAGTGTGCGACGAGAATTCAGCAGAACAGTGCACTTCTGTCAACTCGCACGACCAGAACGTAGTTTCTCTGCCAGCTGCCGTTTCTGAAAACCAAACCAAAACAACCGCTTTTTCCACTTGCCGAAGCGTTTTCAGCAGGGGATCTGCGGCACGCTCTCGCGGCTGAGGTTGCGGCGAGCAGACTGCGCGAACCCACTCCGGGACAACAGCACAGTGCGCGCGCTCACTTTCACCATCCGCAGTCGCACTTAAAGCTGTGCAGAGCGCGTGCATTCGGAACCAGCAAACAAAACCAAACAACAACAACAACAACAAAAAGAGCATGTGCACGCGGAGCACGTCCGGAATGACGGAGTGGAAGGTTGAGGAGCAGTGAAGTTGCAGCAGCAGCCGTGCGCGACGATGCATCGGATAGTGCAGAGGAGGCGAGCTGGGCCGCTCCGCTCCGCGTGGTCCCTGCTCGGTGCCGTGGCGCTCGCGCTCGCCGCATGCAGCGCCGTGTTCACCGCATGGACGTGGCGACAAACCCGAGATCTGACCAGGTCCGTCCAAAATCTGCGCGACCGCTTGGATCAGGTAGACCATCCATCCTGCACAAAAACTTGCCCCGTGCACCTTTCAGCAAGGTTCTCATTTCCGGCATAAAGACCCATAATCCACACTTTAAAACAAAAACAACAACCTAATACCACTTAGACGCTGAATACGATTGGATTAGATGTGCCACCTGTACATTTAAATATAAGGCATGCATTGATTGTGTATTATCAAAATAACTGCGTTAGTGTTTCTTTCGTTCTTTAGGAAACGCGTCCGTGTTATTACTGACCACCTGTCCCATTACACGTGGTCCCATCAGAGAGATGCTTGGGGTACTTTTACTAAATCAGCTTCGCATGCTGTTCGACATGTTCGCGTGTCCAGGCGTTCACACTTGGGGTGGCAACACCGCATCATCTATAGAACAAAATTGCTTTTGCTAAATGTCTGATTTGTTTCTTGCTGCATAAGGAGTGGCCAGAATCCCGTGTTTTCTTTCCCAGAAACAGTCAAATATCAATGCTTTACTGTGCAGGAGCTCGAAAGTAGCCTACCGCAAATGGTTTACTACTCGGCAGCAGCTTGCATTCAGTGAGCAAAGTTTCCGAAAGAAAACGGAGTAACACACGTTATAGCGCACGTTATAGCCGGTAATCGGTGCCGTTACGCTGTGCGCTCCAGCTGGTAACCTTGTAATTGTGCATCCTGCTGGCCAACATTCCTCTGATGGCACTCGTATGCGTGTCAGGGCTTTGCTTTAAACGTCTTGCGGGTTAGTGGGGCATTTCGGGCAAAAACACACATGCTGTGTGTTTGATTATACAGACAAACAGCTGTGGTGGCACTCGGGGGTCTGTAGAGCGCGTTTTTTTTGTTTTTGTTTTTTTTAATCGCTCCATCCGAGAAGCGCTGCAAGTTGTGGCTTATTTAGCCTGAGCGATTCTGCCAAGCCACGTTCAGCGCAATTTACTGGAACTGCTGGTCCGTTTGGCGCGCGCATGCGCTGTAGCCGGCGCGCGGTGCCTGTCCAGCGTTGGTGTCTTCCATTAGAGCATGTGTAATTATGGGGCTAGACTGCCATTCAAACGCCACCACTTGGCGGATGGAGTGCAGTTGACTGCTACACAGTGCGAAGTGACAGATGCGCACACACACTACATTGTTAGGAAAAAATGGTGGCACAAGGGTTCTGTATGTAATGGTTCTGGCGTTCTGAACAGGGTTCTACCTGCAACGTTTTCTGATAGGGATTCCCTCTGTTGTGGGGCTCTGGGGTACCCCAGAGGGACCAAGCAAAGAATCCTTTAGGGTGCTGGATGGAACCTTTGTTTGAAAGAGTTTCCATCTTTAACTATGTTACATCAAGGGTTTATTGATGTGTTTTACGCTATTGCAGGCAGTATTGCAATGGCAACATGTAACTAGATAGCATTGTGTCCGTATGTGCAACTCTAACAGACACACACACACACACACACACACACACTTGCATGCTGACTCAGCAAGCAAGCAAGCCACACATGACACTAATTTTGTTCTGGATAGTGATTTGGGCTAAACGTGCACTAGCCTCTGTGGTATTCACCACACAGTGACCTGATTTATGCAGTAAAAAAACTTTCACATTGGTGGAAGCAATTTTTGCCCAATATTGCATAGATCTTTTGCATGTCTCCTCATACAATAAGGGTCTTTGCTAAAACGCCTGTTAAAAGTGCTGAGAAAGCTTGCATGCTAGTCATCATTTTTACTAATGTTGTTCCTGGTCTGTTCTCAACAAGGCAGTGTAAACATGTCAGGAATCTGTAGCATTCAAAAAAATTTCTAATGTGTGGTAACCAGTTTTATGGGTGACCTATTAATAGAAGTGTGTGCCAAGCTTCGGGAAGGGAGGTGGTGGTGTTTGTGTCTGGCTCAGAAAAATCTGTGGGTTTAATTATTTCACAGGCTTCGCCTGGATCGAGTGCTGGCCACATGAGACATCAATTAATATTAACAAACTCTTCCCGTCTATCCACATACTACACATTTAAGTCGTCCCCCCTCTCTGTTGTTCTCTCTGTCAGGTGAATTTGCAGCGTAAGGCTATTGTCCAGCTTTTCCTGGAGAAGAGGGAGCTGCTGGAGGGCCAGCGAGTGAGGAGAGAAGGTACTGGGAGAGTAAATGATATTGAACCAATAAGCACATGCTTTCAAACATGTCCTTTCTGGTTTTATATTCAGCCATATAATGACAATTTAACATGTATGAGCACATGGCATGAAGGTAAAAAGACAGTAAATAGACACCAGGCTTTATAAAAATGTTTCACAATAAATATATACAGCCGTTAAATATGACATGTGGACACATGAATCCTCCACGTTGTTGTTGTATATCCCCTATAGTATGTTTGAGCACCGTCAGTACAAATATGCCAAAGACTCAGATCGCCATCTCCCGCAACCAAAAAGAGAAAAGCTTCAACGTTTGGACGATATTTACAGAGCCTTGGACAGCATGGCATCTTGGGTAAACTAATGGGCACATGTTTCTAAAAGCTGGAACAGGAAGCATGAGGCAGCATGCTGAGTGGCAGGAGAAATTGCAGGTTTGAGCTGGACACGCATCCAGCAAAACCAACTGGCACGAGGGCCGCACAGGGTTAGCGGTTATAGGGACATTCTAAATAAAGTGACCCCATTTGCTGAAGCCTGAAATAGCTTTAGTTTGTTATTTTGTGTAATTATGAATGCTCTTTGATGGCTCTTGCAATTATGCGATAATGCATCTGGCCTAGTTGGCCAAGTGCGGAAGGAACATAGTGTGCTGACAGGGGAAAACAGCAGGCATTCTGCAATAATGGCCGAAAAGAGTGACCAAATAACCATTAGTTTATAACAGATGTATGATTAAAGACTTATTGAACAGCTGAAAGGCTTCAGCAGACACCTGACAATTATCTAATATCAGAGCCAAAATGCTTAGGCAGTCATTTTTTTGAAGCATGATTGTTCTCCTGCCTAAAAATAACCAGCCTTTAGGGACAGTGTGAGGCTGCAAGTTTACTCAGTTTGCCAGCAATAACATTTGGGTGAAGTGCTTCTCGAGACTTCCTTTGATGTGTGTGGTTTGTGGTCTGAGTTGTATCAGATTGTTCGGCGCACATTTCGAAGGACTGTCGAGAGTTCAGGCAGCACTCATAAACCCAGACGCTCAAGAAAAAACAGAACCTTTGGAACCTCTATTAATTTATTACCGTTAGTTGAATAGTGGCCATGGCTATTGCTCTCTCCCGTTTCACATGGAATCTTTACAGCCCCTTCTGGGTCACGAAAGAGGTAAAGAGGCGTCTTTATTTGTTTGTGTTTTTTTTTTTTGTCATTCCACCACAGTATATACACATTTTATTTTGTTGACTGAAACCCAGAGGGCCAGGTGAAAAGAGAACATACTGTGCATGACTGTGTGCTACGCTTAAAACAATGACTGAAAGGTGTAGAACGGTGGAAAGGAAACAAAATATTTGACCATCTGGACAGACAAAAGGGCCTCAGCTGGTCAAGAAATGGTTCTAGATTAATCCATGATGTTTGTATCTGCACAGCTGTTATATGCAGTAAATTGCTGAGGCCTCGCATGGACACCTTGCTTCTTATATCTACCAGAATTTATTCCAGAAACATTTATGACTTTTTCCAAAACATTTCTCATTTTTTTCCTTCATTTTGCAAGCGGGAAGAGGAAAAAATGGAAATGGAAAGAAAGTTGCCTCTCACTTTGAGAGTAAGTTGATAAAATAGTACCTTGTTCATACATATAAAAAAATAGACCATTACTAACTTTATTGTCTCAAGAGTATTACAGTCTGCCTCTTATTTTCAACAGTAACCAAAGATACCTTCCAAACAGGTGAGTTAAGGCAAAAAGAACAATTTTATAGTAATACTGTCATGTGGACTCTAGTACTAATGTTTCTATGTATGTTACAGTGGGAAATGAGGGAATCATTAGGGGTTGGACCGAGCAACATCTAAATATGACCCAAGCCGTGCATTATAACGCAGAGACGGGCACTTTTAAAGTGGTTCGGAAGGGTGTCTACTTCCTTTACTGTCAAGTAAGTTGCTGAAACTGGTTATTTGTTACTTTTACCAACATATGAAATGCATGAAAAAAAACCCTGATAACTTTATGTAATCACTGGTGCATTTTCTCTTTTTGCTCCCACTGTCTGCTCTCTTGTTGCCCTTTATCCAACTCTGACACCTTCCTGTCTTTCCATCCCATTACTCATTTATTCTCCTTCAGGTGCACTTCAAAGAGAAAAAGAGTCAGTATGTGAAGCTGGAAGTGACCGTCCCCCAGGGCCCCTCACTGCAGTGCATGGAGGGCTACAGCACCACTCCGACCACAGGCTTTCAGCAGTTCCACTTCCTGAAGCCGTGCCAGGTTTCTGGCCTGCTGCTCTTAGACAAAGGCGCTGAGCTGAAGGCTGTGACTGGACAATATTTCACCCTGCAGGACTCCGGCAAACATTACTTCGGCCTCTTCAAGGTGAACTAGAGGACCTGGCACATGGTTCAGCCTTAATGACTACATGATCATTTGGAGGGCTACAACAGTCAATACTCACCTGCTGGAAGAACCATCATTATTTCTTTTGTTAAATGTGTAAAACACCTGTCTCTTTAAACCTGACACTTTCCAGAGTGTCCATGCATTCCTGGGGAACGGCTGTGACTGAGACAAGGATGTTTCCAATGGCACCTGGGAGTAGTTTAAATGATGATTGTACACATACTGGGCCCTAAATAATGTGCCAATCAGGATGTAGGAGACCAGGACTGCTGGACAGTTACAGTGGATCTTTTTTGGACTGTCTTGGTTTGAATAGAAATGCATTGTTAAGTGCATAAACACCAACACATGGCTGACTTAAACAATGGCATGGGCAGTTGGAACAGTAGGATCAGTGGTGTCAAGACAGGACATTAAAAAGTTGGACATGGTCGATTTCATCATTGATTGCTTGGTTGGACCAAACATTTGCTTGTCATTGAATTAGTTCAACCTTGCAAAAAGAAAGTTTTGGTTTGCAATTAGGATGATTTTGATTGACCAAATACGCACCAAATAATACTCCTTATATGTCCTTTTTATATGACCTTCACAGACACTTCAACTCCAACATTTTGTTTCAAGTGCCTAGTATATTGTTATACAAGTGTTTTTTTTTTTATGTGATTGTGAAAGTACAGTACAGGTTGGCATGAAGCAATGGTATGCTGACAACATACAGTACTGCAGTTCCGTGTGTTCGTTGCTAGAGATGAATCTTGTAACAAAGTCACAATATACCCATGTTTTTTATACAATGCACACTTTTTAAAGTATTTTTTAGAGGTGATGTTACAGGTTTTATACCAACTTTATTGCATTTAATCTCACTGGTTTATCATGCATGAAACAGCTAGTGTTTCATTTTCAACAAGGTATGTCAACAACTCTTGGCCTTGAGGCTTCCATAAATATTTCCCTTACAGTTAATTAAGTCTGAAATGGAATCTCTGCCATTTAAAATGCACGCTGTGCCGATTGGATTTCCTAATCATGCTTCTGCTTCCTTTTTGTATATCCTGCACCCCTGTACTACCCCCTCCTTGTTTCCCCTATAGCCCCTCTCCATTTCCCCGGCCAAGTCTCCCGCTCTCACTTCCTGTATTATTATCTCAACCAAATAGCCTAAAACCTTAGAGGAATAACATGTACCTATTTGTCTCCCCATTCTGTCCTTATCCTCTTCTTGCCATTTTTCTTTATTTCCACTTTTTGGGGTTGCTGCACGCACACAATCCACATTTGGATTGCTGCAGGGGCTTCTGCTGTTCAGAAACGGCGTCCAAGATAAACTCGTCTGGGTTGAGGTGAAGTGTGGAATGGCTGCGTGTGTGAGTGTAAATGCGCGATCAGGGTAACTGCAAAGGCAGTTAAAATTTCATGGTTCTTTAGCCTTTCTGAACCAATATCTACATAATGTGCTTTTTAATTTGATTGACCTTTTAACCGTTTCTTTGGCCATTAGAAGGTGGTTGACTGAGTTGTACTGTTACATAAAGCCGGAATTAAAACAGAGCCAGGGATTTTATAATGCCCAAACTGAATATGTGTGACTGAATATATGATCGACTGTCATAATTTGGTAATCAGTTTTACACAATAAATAAGGTTAAGAAAAAGTTGCCAAAATGCTATGGCTTCTTGTTTACCTCCTCTTACGAGCATGTGTGTATGGATGAATGTCTACGACACCAGGTTTTGACTCATCATGTGTTCAACACAGTCATAACTAGGAATTGGGATGAATCATTTGCAAGTTACATGATGTGCGTGATATAGAATGGAATAGAATGCTCCTTTATTGTCACATATACATATACAAGTACAGTACAGTGAAATTGATTCTTTGCATGTTGGTAAGCTGGGGTCAGAGCGCAGGGTCAGCCATGATACAGCGCCCCTGGAGCAGGGAGGGTTAAGGGCCT
>JAOUQW010000040.1:8485691-8500059 GCA_028565825.1 Olivaichthys viedmensis | reverse complement strand
AGCATGTTGGTAAGCTGGGGTCAGAGCGCAGGGTCAGCCATGATACAGCGCCCCTGGAGCAGGGAGAGTTAAGGGCCCAACAGTGGCAGCTTGGCGGAGCTGAGGTTTGAACCCACGCCCTTCTGATCAGTAGCACAGTGCCCTAACCACTGAGCCACCACTGCCCCACTGATGACAGAAGGGGTACGGTCAGGTCAGGCATATCCTGTTTTGCTCTAGTGTTTTACCCCTTTCCATAAGGAGTTGTTCTGTTTGCAGAGAATGAACACAGTTGTACATAATGTTTTCATTCAAATCTTTATTACAAACAAAACAAAATGAAGAGAAAGATGTATTATTAACATGTTCCGTTCGTCCACCCAGAGTCAAATCACAACATAGCCACTGATTTGGAACTGGTTTGGAACCACAGCTTACACGTGACACTTATCAATAAATGAAAGAAAAAAAGAAGTTGGAGAAAAAAACAAATAGAAATACAGAGTGAACAAAAAGTGGTGCTTGATTCAACACTTGGACTCTCCCAATTTATGTCAAGCACTGAAATGAAAATTTCTCAGTCTTTACACAGGAGGTATGCAAGGGAGTAGAGCAAATAAATTAACGTTTCAACTCGTTATCTATCTATTTGAGTTGAGGCCTAGTTAAGGATAGTGTAAAAGCAAGCAGGTGCAGAGTTACATACTCTGTTCAACTCTTTACAGTTGTTTTACTGTTAAGGCGCTTATGTCATTAATACTGTGCATTTCAGCAGCCAAGAGTGTCAAGTTTAAAACTTCTCAATGTAAGGATTTTGCTTTCTAATATTAGATATAATAGATGTATTCATTATATTGTCGATGCATTTCAGGGTTACATGAGTGATCCACTGTGTATAGGTTACAAGCCCCAAATCTACCGTAGATCGCAAGCTAGAAAGATGTCAGCTGTTTCCGAAGTTCGTTCAACCTCTTCGTTGGCTATTATTACAATATGCTTTATATAGAGAAACATCATGGACCAAACATACAAAGAATTATCTTTTCTTTCTTTTTTCTTCTCATTTTCATTTGGTAGAAGCTTTGCAATCGTAACATCAAGGACGACATCAATAGCAACGTTAACAATAATTATAGTTGCTAGGAACGAGGATTAAAAACACGGGGGGGGGAAACACAATGAACTGAGCTTAAATATGCAAACAATTAAGAGCCTGTAAAAAGGAGAAGTAGAAATATGAAAAAGCAAAGTGGAAAGGAGTGCTGAGACATAAAGTAGGTGATTTTTTGTCTCCATGAGAGGAAAGATGAGTACAGTGATGGGAAAGAGAAAAGGGGGAGAGGGGAATTAAAGTACATATAGCACTGTTGAACTTGTTATAGTAACCATCATGAAGTTGAAAAAATACTTTAAGATATTTATTGACCTGTCATGGCTTAATCATTATGAACCCATATCCTCTTAATGTCATGAGCCAATCTAAATACACATCAACGCCTGCTTTCCCAAAGCCAAAAATACCTTTCTATCCAACCAAGACACCACAACCAATACTGCACTCTCTGACCTCAGTCGTAAATTACTCTCCTTCCTAATCATATCAGGCAGCTGGTCAGCAAAACCAAACTATTACGTGGAGTAATTACAAAAGCAAGAGCTGCATTTTACAGAAATCGATTTCATCTTTTTAACCTGAACCGTTAATGTACTGAACAGCATTAATCTCCAGACACATGCTCTATTAAGCTAGTTAACAAAGCACGGTCACAAGCTACCAGTACTGAAATAAGAAGAAGGCTGAAAAGCCTGGCGAATGCTGTTGCTGAGACTGCAATATGGAACAGTAGGCACAGCTTAACGCATGAATGTTTTCTGTATCATGAAGCACAGAATGAGACGAGCATGCTGCTGAAACAAAGGGATGATATGAAGCCTGGCAAATGTTTTTACACACACATGCAGCTTCATCTCTTGAATCAGAGGGAGGGAGGATGCTGACGAGGTTCTGGAGTTGTGTGTGTGTGGGGGGTGCAGATTGCTTTGAGTAATCCAGAGTGTGAGCAGTTGGTTCGAGGCAGATTCTGACAAGAATAGGTCAACAACAAGGAGTGTATTTGAAAGTGGTTTTGTGTGTGTGAGGGAAACGTGTTTTGTTTTGTTTATATAGACTGGTACACTGGGTTTCATCAAATAAGTGCTATTATAACAGCTAGGTAGTTTGCCAGTTAAAGTTATGTAATGTGTGTTCAGAGGCTGTTTTCTTTCCTATTTGTTGTTAGTTTTTTGCCAATTATATTGCGGTCATGACATGTTTTCATTGCTGTAGGTCTGCAGAGAGAACTTTGTGTGTGTGCGTATGTGTGTAGAGCTGGAGATCATGGCTGGCCTCAGTCGTCAATGCAGATCACTTCTCCGGTGCGTTGCTCCCTCCTTCCCATCATTAGCTCTGCCTCCCGCTCTTTTTTGACAGACATTGGAGGCCCGTTCAGCACTAAAGGATACACACACACACACACATACATGGATCATATTTAGCAAATTTTACAGTCAGACAAGACAGGTTTAACCCTTCCATTCCATTTAACCGAATGGACAATTTCCATTGTTTAATCTCTACCTGTCTTTTATTCATTTTTTTTCCCTTAATCAGTCTGCTTTTCCCTTCCCTTTTTTAATACGTTTCTTTTTTCTTTCTCGCACTACATTCTCTTGTCACTTTTCTCATCTAATTGTTTTTCTCTTTTCATTTCTTTTCCTTTTCTTCCTTTATTCCATCTTTCCTTTTCCTTTATCTAGACCCCAAAACCACTGAGTATGAAATAGTAGACATTATTATAAACAACTAGAAGATTAACAACAAAACACAGTGCACTTGTGATCATATTTTAATGTGAGGTTTCCTTTGCATTCAGATTATCACATATCATGAAAACAATATAAAAAATTCAAGACTTTGTTTATACTGAGTATATTCACACACATATCATCATGGCTCCTGATTCAAAACTGTGAATCATGTCATACTGCAGCCTGTCAGCACATGCCCACTTGTGTTACAGTTACAGTTATGTCTTAAAAAAATAAAAAATAAATCCAGAAACTTTCATACTTGGACAAGAACCTACAATAACGGAGGGTGTGAATGCAGTTCCATTTCTTTACTCACATGTATTCTATTCTATTCTATTCTACTGACCATAATATTCAATAGCTTTGGTTCGCAAAATATTATTATTATTGCTGTTCTAATATTATGAAGACCAGATTTATCAAAGGCTTTTCAATGATTGCACAAGCATTTTAGAGACATGACCATTAACTGGTATGAACAAAAACCTAAGAGATTATTAGACTCCCTTTCTCTTTGTTTTAACACAACAGTGCTGTGTGTTAAATGCTTGATGCACATCAGACCCAAAAGATGCATGCAACATATTTCTTTCTGATATTTTCTTTCTCTGCTTGGCCTGGAAGAGACATTTTCACTCATGGACTGACTGACTGACACCCCGTTGTTGAAATGCACATGTGCAAGAGTCTCTCAGGACATCTGTACGTCAGACACAGCCCAAAAATCCATCAATACACTTCGAGAAAAAGAGTTCCTGACAAACAATTTTAGGGAAGTACCAATCCGGTAATGAGTATCACTATCAAGGGCAAAAATGCTGGATCCGTATCTGATCGGATTCGATAAATCTTTCAATCCGATCCACTGACGTATTTTACGCTGTGAACGTGTGACGTTGACCGACACGACACAGATCATGCATGTAAACATGGGACACAAATTGTCTTAAAGCACACCGCCATCACGCCTGTCACGTTTTGCAATCACTTGCTTGCAGAGAGCAGGTTCGGTTGCTAAGAGGATGTCAGCATCGGATCTGTATCAGGTATTGGTCGTTACTCAGAGTTCAGATATTGGTAACATATTGAACATTGAAATCGGTGCATCCCTAGTTATTTTTCCCACCACATGTATTCAAACAAATCCCGTCTCCTGCGCTAGGATTGGCCTGTAGTTCTTACTCAAAAGCAGTCAGATGATTGGACAATTGAGACACCAGATTGTAGAATGCTTCTGAAGTTCCACTGTTGTGCTATGATTGCTACGGTGGTATGAACTAATTCTGTGTGCATCCTTGAAGTATTATTCTAATAGGCAGTGGTGACTCAGTGGTTAGGGCACTGGGTTCAAGCCTCAGCACTGCCAAGCTGCCACTGTTGGGCCCTTGAGCAAGGCCCTTAACCCTCCCTGCTCCATATGCGGAGAATGAATTTCACTGTACTGTACTTGTATATGTGACAATAAAATAGTATTCTATTCTATTCTATTCTAATAATTTATATGAAGGAATGCACAGATGTATTGGGGCATAGACGACATTAGAATTTGTAGCTAGTATATACCTTGAGCATTATATCATTAACTTACAGTGATTGCCTGCGAGTTCACTTGCTTTCAGCAGACGATATGGAAGACCAAATTCCACTATCCTGTCAGATATTAGGAAGAGCGTCACATATCCCATACCATTCACAGTAAAATGCTATTCAGTAGAAATCGGTCTAGCAAAACTAGGCTTTCCTAGTTTTAGATTTAGAACCCAAAATCTTTCCATGAGCTATTAGTTTGCACTACACTGTGTGATCCTTATTATGAAGATCCACAAGGCAAATATATTCAACAAATACAGTATTGCCTTGATAATATGATGTGTGTGTTAGTATGTCTGAACTGACTAAATGATGCAACTTGTGCAAAATACTTCAGGAGAAATCATGTACATATCCATTAACTGTAGTATGGTTAAGGAGAGTAGGAAAGGGAAAGCTTATCTGACTTTAGATCGGATTCTGATCACTTCATAAACATGAACTGACCAAAATAAACAACCCACTCTCAAACTCAGCTCTTTAATAACAGGCAAGACCTCAACCACGGTCCTTAAAAGTTATGTTGCACACATGGGACAAAGGAAATAACTCATATCTCACATTCAGATCGGCTCACTCTCCCTCTCTCTCTCTCTCTCTCTCACTCAGCAAATCTGATCCAAGGGAATCAAATTCATTGCCTCACTGCACAGGTTTGCTCCTGCATAACCGCCTTCTCTCGTTCAGTAATCCAGAAAAATATTCAGTTGGCAGACCGCCTTTGTGACCCCTGCCTGTCTAAACAACCACTTCGCTTACACAATTAATCACTCTCCTAGCGGCAATGGGAATGAACCCACACAGAGCATCAGTGTCAAATCTTTACTTCACACCGTGCACAAGTGCACACATAAAAAAATCACACCTACACACACCTCCATGTACACTCACTCAAAGAGCCTCAAACCTTCATTTATGATTTATGCACCTCAGACCCTAAATGTACAGCTTGTACCTGTGAATGTATGCGAGCACACTGTGTGTGTGTGTGTATCTGTATGTGTGCAAAATAAGTCTTCCAACAGCAGTTCTGCGCTGTATAAGAGTCCCGCTGGGGAGCTGATCTGGCTCTGCTACTGCACAGGAATTTAAGCATCGTCCCTTTGGACTGATCCTGGACCTGCTTGTCCTAACTCCAAACCAATCTCACATTCTAGGGCACGAAAACCCATCTTAGGTCTACCAACGTTAGAGTCTGAGCAGGGCACTGCCATATATTCTAGAAAAAGACTAGTTATGTTTACTTCCCCAGCCCTGCGTCAATTTGAGGCTACCTGTGTCCAGCCAACACACACCACTTCAATATCTCCTACCACTCTTTTTCTGGTCATTGTCAAGGTCAGTCAGCTCAAAATAGAAACTGTGTAATACAGCCTTAAATGTTTAGATAGCTTTGCACCCACAATAAAAAAATGTTGTTGAAGAAAAAAAATAGTCCTCCAAAGGTTTTTTTCTTAGCACCGTCCCAGTTTTGGTTCAGTTTTGCATGTTTTTTTTTAGATGTACATGAAGGATCTTTGATAAGGAGCAATAAAACATTAAGCTTGTTTTCCAGAATTACACAGTCCAACGTAGAGGCGCAAAAAAAAGAAAAAAATCGAGGATGTCCATCTCAACCTTGAAGCCGTGATTCCCTAAAGCCTCTGATTGGGATGGGAAATGTTGAGAAAACAAAACAAACTTGCAATGCATCTTTGGAATTCCTTGGTTTTGACACTGTGAAATGTTTCAGTACTCCCTCTGTGTGTGAGCGGAGGGGGTTCAGAGAGAGACAGATAGAGAGACAGAGAGAGAGATTTCCACAGGAATTAGGGAGTAAAGGTCCTGGGTACTTCGACATGTGCACTTATTTCTCTTGCCAAGTGAAAGATGAATCCACTGGGGTTTCTCTGAGAGCGAGAGATGAAAGAGAGGGGGGCAGTGAGGGCGAGAGAGAGGGGCGCTTTTTGCAGGCTTTCTTTCTGGCACCCACTTTTCACTGGAACGGTTGGGCGATTTCCTCTTTTGTCATGCTCGCTTGCTTCCTTTCATTCAATTGCTCATCTCTGTCTGTATATTAACCTTGCCGCCTGTTCATATTACTCTTGATGACTATTATTTTGCTTTGGCAGCCAGGGAGGCCATATTTACCCTAAGTGGCTCTCAGCTCCTCTCCCCTTTTCTTCATTTTTCTTCCTTTTTCTCTGTGCTGAGCTGCTTCCTGACAGCCCCTGTTCTGCACCCCTCTCCCCATTTTCATTCTACCTCTCTCCATTTATCAGGTTTGTAACCGTCCCATTCTGACTTTCTAAGCCTCCTAAGGCTTGATTTCTAATATTTCTGTTTTTCTACCCTCATCCTTTCCTTTCCCTCTTCATTTCTCCTTCTGTTTTTTTGTCCTTCTCCCTCTTAGTGTGTGTGTTTTTGTCCATGGCGCCTATCAGTCAGGGTTTTTTGGGTCGGCCGTTGCGAGGTAGGTTCTCCACCGTGTTGCTGAGGCGGTATTTGACGATGATGCTGTGCACGGTGGATTTTGGCATGCGCAGCTCCTGTCCGATTGACCCTTCCGACCTGCCGTCCTTCCACAGGTCCACCACGCGCTGGCGCTGTAGGACGTTGTGCTCCTTGGTCTTCAGGCATAGCGGGGCTTCTGTGGGGGCACAAAGGTGGCAGACTGTAGACACTGGCGGGGCAGCGAGTGGGCTAGCAGCAGCAGCAAGTTCAGAACGAGTGGAACAGTATCAGTCCTCAAAATATTCACAGACACATCAGCAGACAATCAGCGGGAGAGAGGAAGGCGTAAGGCCTTTAGAAAAAAAACAAAAAAAAAACGTTTAAAAAGTACAAGAGCCATGGGATCTCCATATCCACAAAACTTTAATTCCCAATTTTCATTTGCAATCCATGGACACAGCAATTTGGAGTTTGATGTCCATATGGTGTGACAGTATGTGCAAAGCGATACCGGTGGCTTATTCTGTCTCAAAGAAGAGAACAGCTTTTTTAGGTGTACACACTAAGTTTGAATGAGAGAATGAAAGGTTTAGCACTCATCTAACTCCAAAAGACAAACACATTTAAAAGCATTGGCTCTGTGAAGCTCAAAACTCCTAACAAGGTCTGTGTATATGCCCGAGAAAAAGAAAAAATAATAATTTGTCAATCATTAATCTTTTATATCTTTAAGAATTTTAAGAAAAACTGACTGATGCGTGTTTTTTTGTTTTTTTTGTTTGTTTAGTCTGGTGTGTTTTAAAGGATCTTTCCTCGGGGTCAACACAGTCATCTCAATCAGGGACTGAAGCACTCAAACGGGCCCCATGCGGGTGTATTTTTAGCCCAGTCAGGGGGCAGCGCAGAGCCCCATCTGCCTTTATACCCACACCGTTAAGAAAGGAGCACATTTTCTCTTTCCTTTTTTTCCCTCCTCTCTTAAAAATATCCCTGGCTTGTGGAGAAAAAATGTTCCCTCGGCTGAGCGATTCCTGGCACGGCTAGGGCAGTGGATCAGAGTAATGACATTTTCAGAAAAAGCTCCTTTGCACCAAAAAAAAAGAAAAAAAGAAAGAGTGTGTCTCCCATAGATGCCTTGGCTAAATGATGGGTATAGAAATACACAATTACCGGTGCACAGGAACACTTGAACTCCTATAGGGTGAAAGTGTACACTGGTTGCATTTTGGGATTCGAACAAACCAAAAATAAAAGCACAATCAATCACATTTGTTGTATGTGTACTCTGAACATGTTTATGCTGTTACAAACTTGCTTTTGAAGCAATAAACATAAGCTATCACACAGGCATTTGGACCAGAGGAAAAGGGAGAAAAATGATTTAGCCAAAGTTCCTCAGAGGCCTTTTCAAATCAAAATGCAACCGGTTTATTTAAAACTGTATAAAGATTTACATTTAGCAATTAATGCAGAGTTGAAGGATCTGCCTCATGTCATCAAAATGTATAATAAATGACAGAAGATTGTGCTTTTGTTTACAGGGTTCCTACTCTTTTACATGTAGCCAATTCAGAGACTATCCATGGTCTGTTCATGGAGCATTTCACGAACAAATCAAAAGAGTACAAAAATACGTCTACGTAAACATATAGAATATCTCTACAACTAACACAAACACAAAACTAAGCCTGACTCATCTGGTCGTTGTATTTACCCGATACAGTCCAACATATAGCACACAGGCAAAATTTAGTCATTATGGGCCCTATTAAGAGTTGAGTTAAGTGCGCGTGGTGAGGAGTTAATACCGAAATTACGCTCATCAGTATTCAGACTTGAATTGCTGCTTCAACAGTTGCATGTAAGATGCGCACACGGGGCACAGTTTGCCCAAAATAGAGCCGTGTCTCAGTTATTTGTGATTTTAACCTCAATGTAAGTCAAATATTCTTGCGTATTATCCACTGTGGTCAGGAGCTGTATTAAATCCAGCACCACAATCTGGCTTTTTGTTGTAATAACTATATATTACCCTAAAATTTATATTTTTGGCAGTGCAAAAACTGTGGAATGCCATTACGTATAAAACATATGAATTACCATTTTGAAATAAGTAAAAGCTGCAACAACGTTTTTCACCCTTAAGCTTCCTGCATTCTGTATGGTGTTTAAACAGTATATTTTAATAGAGCGGTGCTCTGGAATGAGTACACAAAACAGTAACAGTGAGCGTGTAAAATACCACATGTTTACTACAGATCACGGTGGTGAAGGGCTTTCTTCATTTGGCCAGCTGCTCCATTATTATTAGGATCTGCTGTATACTGCTGTGATATCGACATGCTAGTTTAAAGGCTGGAAGCCAATTAATGTGGGTGGATTCCACTAATTGAGACTAATTTGCAAAGATGGCCAAATTATGTGGTTATCATGACTAGGACATTTCATGACTATTAACCTCAATATATTAGGCGACTATTAGATCTTTATTTGAATACTGCCTCTTGCTTTTATGCTACATCTACAGCAAAAAAAGTTTTTAAAAAGTTACCATTTTCTATCCCCAGATTTTTTTCCGGGCTATTGAAAAACTCCTTCTCCGACCTTCCTACACCTGCAGCTCCCTGCACCTGCGTAGCACAACTATGAAGGCAAATAACTTTCTCAGCCTAATTATTGATGTATCTTTTGAATGACTCTGAATACGCCACCTCTGAATACAGCCCTGAGAGTCTACCTGGATATGGGAGTATATTGCAGGCACAATTCAAATAAAAACGTAATATGTAAAATAGTAATGTATTCCTATATTTCAAATGGGCAATTCTGAACATTTAAATTTAGATTTCTAGAGTGGTGTCTTTAAAAATGTACTTTAAACCATACTGATACTTTACATTAGCCATACAATCCTAGTTATATTATGGAATAGATGTTGGAAAGGACCAACTATTCACATACATTGCTAAACATGTTGACCTCTGACCCATAAGACAGAGCTTGTGTCACGCGCATAGCGTGGCGGTAGCTACGGCAACGGCGCACCATGCGCATTTGTTTATGTTATGTTCCCTCGTCTGTGTCACGTGAGTCATGTTAAGTGTTCCCAGCTGTTCCTTGTTCGTTCTTTGATTTCTAAGTGTTTAAATACCCGCCTGTGTCCGTCCCGTATTGTCTCCTGTTGTTTGTGTGTAAGCACACCTGTCGCGGTGTGCTTAGTTTGTATGTTTGAACCTTTTATGTTTAAACGTAAATAAAGGTGTTGTTTGTCGAAAGCGGCTTCGTGCTAGCGTCCGCGCACCCCCGGAAAAACACATCATGACAGCTTGCATGTAGGTTAAACAAGAGGAAACACGCCACTTCAAACCTACACACTCTGGGATTTTTCCAAACTATCTACTCACACATTTCTAATTCTTTAAACAGTAAATATTAATTTAAGACCAGCTAATTGCCAACATAAAATATAGTGGAATGCATCCGTTCTGAATGTAAAAAGATAGAAAAGGCACCTGTACCAAAAACACTTTTCAGCATTTTTAAGCCTTGTGGGAACCCTGAAATAACAGCAGAAAAGAATGAACTAATGTCTAATTAAATTTTAAAAATTTTTATTACGTGAGAGAATAATTGGCACAAGAAAACATTAGGTGACCAAGGTGCTGTTTACCAGTGATATAATTTAACAGAACAGCTTGTTATGCATTATATTCCTTCTTGATCATTACATACAGTTATTCTGGTGACTAAAACAATGGCCCTCTCAGGACCTGGATTAGGAAATGCTGTTTTAAAAATACTGAATATGCATGTTTTCATTCTGCAGTGTCGGTTGTGTCAAAGTGTATTTGTAACTAGAAATTTGATTAGGAAGACATTATATTAATAATGACACTTCTTTTTATCAGTGGCAGTATTTCTTCCTGTTCTTTGGTTAGGAGGAAAGCAGTGCAGGTTGCATGTAAGCAATGAAGTAAGGATATTTTAGCTAACAAACTACCATCCCACTGAAATGGTCCACATATGTGCATTTCCAGGATGTGAAAATAATTTGAATAATTCAGGACAAAAAAGTGAAATGCTGATGGAGAAATGTGGTGAGGAAAACTAGAATTCTTTCAGCGCTGCTAAAACCAAAATGGGGAACCTATAATCATAAAAACAAACATAGTAAGTGTTTGTTTAAATGCATGCCATATTAAGTCAAATCACATGCCAGACACTTTGGCAGTTTTTAAACAGACATATTTTAAGGTTATGCGCCTTATATATGCAGACCAGTGGCCCATACGCCTCCATCCTAGACTCCAGTTGTTTTAGGAATTATTAAATACATCCCTAACTGTCAAATTAAGTGTCAGGGTGACTGACAGCTGTTACACTAACTTTTCCTTTAAATGAACAACAGAGATAATAATTTACACTTTTTTACAACATACTTCCACAGTTTCCAACAGTAAAACTCCAAAAGCCTTCGAAATATACCAGAAAGTACTTAAGACTAATGTGTGTGTGTGTGTGTCTATGGGTGTTACTGTGCTTCTTTGTGTGTTCAACATTCAACATCAACCATCAAATCCAACTGTGGGAAACCACACATTTTCAGAACTCTCCACACTTCTAATAGCACAACTGCAACAAAACAGTGTATTCAATAATATTTCCTTAAATGAGGCAAATCTTCCTTCAGCTTTCATTGAACAAACCCACATCCGCTTACTGTGATCCTGCAAAAACACCACTTACTGAACAACAGTCAAGAACTTGTACTGGTACACTAAGAAAGGTCACATGAAATATGCAAAGCTCTTTCCCAAAGATGTCATGATTAAGGTTTAATAATCAGTGGTTTTAGGGATCTAATATACTCTTGAAAATGTACAGGTGGTTCCTTCTGTAACTCTTTTTTGTAAGTTTATAAAGGGCCAGAGCTGGAGAACAAAGTGAGCGCTGTAAACCTTCATGCCTTTCATGAAACTCCAGTTCCAGCCAATTAAACTAGGCCTAAATGTGAAACCACTGGTAAATGTATCATCATGGTTTTTGGAGAAGACTTTTGTATGAACGGAACAGCAGCACTCACCTGATATGAATGAGCCTGGAGGCATCTGGCTGTAGTTGGCCGAGGCCAAAGCCATGGCCGGCGGCGCTGGGGTGAACGGGGGGCCGTAGTTCTGCGGAGTGGCATATGGTCCTGGTGGGATGGGCTGGTGAAAAGGAAGGCCATATTTTAGTAGTTTCCTTTAGAGATATGATGAGGAGCTGTGTTCATGGTGCATGTAGTTGTTGTGGATGCATGTGTGTGAGAATTTACCGGTGGTGTGTGTGTCTCATTGCCCTTGTTGGCCAGTCTGCTGAGAATGCTCCTCTCGGACATCTGCAGGCGCGCTGCGATTGGCGGGACTCTGGACAGCGTGGCAGGAAGTCGCGTCACGTCTGCTTTCATATCACTGAGCAGCTCCTCCAGTTGGTTTAGAACTGCAATCAAACATGGCAGTTGTCAACACATTAATCAGAAAAGTGCTGAAATGTATGTCGATGTGACATTCTATAATTCAATTGGTCGAAGTGAATCACTGAAGTGTAAGAAATCACACGTGTACATTTTAATGCGTATCTTGTATTAAGAGTATGCATAGTTATATAATTGTGGTAAATAGGTAAATCAGTAGTTAATTCTGAAAGCACAGATGTTTCTTCAATCGCTGAGAACACAATTTTGTAAACTGCTTTGTAAATTGTTTCAAACCAACACTGGTACTTTTTTTTCTTTTGATTATCATTTTGGATTTTATTTTCGCTCTGATCAAAACAGGGAAGAAGAGAATGCCGTCCTTCCCACCCATAAAGCAGGTCCATATATGCTCTCTTTGACTCCTGGCCACAGATAGCTGTTGCATCGTCAAGATTCGAACTTGCGATCGTCCAATGATGCTAATGCTTATGCTAATGCTTAGACAATTGTGCCAGTCAGGACCCTAACACTGGTGCTTCCGAACTACATTACAAAGAAATCTTTCGCCCTAAGCATCAAACTATTTTTTTTCTTGTTTACTCAGACTTATGTGAACTTTTGTAGACCTATTTACTAATGCATGGACTTTTGTGGAATGTGAAGAAGCTATGTAGGTCATTATATAAAACACCATTATCAGATGGGATGGCCAGAGTGGCATCTGACTGGCCACCCTGGGTGCCACCCCAAAATTTCTTCCAGAATTTCTCATTTTTGGCTGATGAGAAGGCTTCCACCCACCCATCTGGGACAAACTAATTGAGTGGATGTCAGTGCCATATGTCTGATGTTACGTTGTGCTTAACTGAGACACCAGCAGTGCGCAGGAGTTTTGCAAAACTGCAGTTTAACTCGCTGTTGGTGGGTAATCCAAATACTAGTTTCTGCTCCAGCTAGCTAGCACCGCCTCTTTCATGTGCATTCATTTTCCAGGACTTGATATGAATGAGAGCGGGCTTGCTGGGTGTTATCTAGCTGCAGCCCCGCAGACCAAACCCCATGCTGTATCTTTTAGCAAATGTATGCTGTAATCACACAATTATGTTTTGCTTCAATTACAGTTAGCGGAGTATCTGTTAACTACAATTTCAGTTAATGTCAGTTAGCAAGCTAAGGTTAGCTAAGTTAGCTAGCTGGTGAGGTGTTGGTGTGTTGGTGAGGTAGCTAACATTAAAGGAAGGGTTAAATTTAGGTAATTTCGTATCCTGATGTTACATCCTAATTACTTCGAATCACGAATCACTTTTTTAGTGTGTGTAGCGGGACTTAGACCCGGCCCCGTCATGCCCAGTCTGGCACTTCCCATCGTCTGTGAAGCTGCTGGTGGATTTTACGGGGGCCAGCTAGCAGTTCAGACCCAGTAGGAAAGTAGTAACGTTAGTATTCTGATTTGGTTTTATTGGCCACCACATCAAAATAGTTCATCAAAACCGATGACCTAGGCCCAGTACACACAAACTACCTCTGAGTGACGTGAGCGGCGCAGGATATATTTTTTTTCCATTTTGGCACAAGTTAGAGCATTCAGACAGCTTGCATAAGCACCACGACGCTGTGTCTAGAGTTTCGCTGTTGAACCAATTTTTTCCGCATGCCGCTCAAAGCACACAGGAACACGGAGTAAAACCTACAATGGAAAACAATGAAAACCAAACCAAAAAAAGTATGAATAAAAAAGTTGCTATCATTAGAAAAATGTGCACCCCAAACCATAAAAAGGTCTACAAGAAAACAGAAGTAGCCTAAATGAACTGACAAATGGTTAAACAAATTCTCACTTTGTGATTTATACATCCACAAAATAACACAAGATGGTCAGCTATAAAGTTTGTTTGCATTCTCCGTATGTCCACTTTACTCAACACACTGCTGGCCTACTCAACACACTGCTGGCCTCAAACACCCACCTAGTCTGATTAAGACTCCTTATCAGCACACACCTTAGATAGTCACACACACCTCTTGACTGTCACTGCACTCCTGCACTTTATTGGAGCTTTT
>JAOUQW010000040.1:8468955-8485591 GCA_028565825.1 Olivaichthys viedmensis | reverse complement strand
AGGACGAACAAGGAACAGCTGGGAACATTTAACATGACTCACGTGACAGGGACAGGCGAACAAACACACACAAGCGCGTGGCGGCCGTCGCCTCGGCGACCGCCAGGCTATGTCCCGCGCTCAGCCGCGCGCGTGACAGTTAGTGTGCATCATGATACAAAAGCAAAAGGTACGCAAAGACATCAATTTAAAGGTTCACATAGCGATTATTGTTCTATTTAAAAGTTTTTCAAACAGATTATCCATGTTGTTAAATAAGATTTCCTACAAATCGGCCTCAACTAGTTTTAGGTGTGAAAATTTTTTATTCTGATTGAGCTATCAGTCGGATTATTAAAAGATTATCAAGTGGCATATAATCGTAGCTGCTGTTTGTTTCGTGTTATGTGCCGGGATTTTGCCAGATAAGCCAGGATTCTGTAAACATATGCCAAACATCTCAAACATTTAATGAACAGCGCCTACAGACCCATGCATGCGTCTCATAGGAAATGAGCAAGCTGGCTCTAAATAAAGCAGGCACTTTGCACCACTGGAATAAATCACTTGGTCACTCATCACTTGGTGCAGGTACAGGTCTAGGCATCATTTACACTTTTCACGTTTCCTCCTTACCCGCAATTTGAAGGTTTTCTTTCCTCCTTTCACGGCAGTGTCGTCAAAGGAGAACTCGTTCTCGCGGATGATGGCTCTACTGTCTTTGTCTCCTGTGTACGTGACCACGTAGAAGTCTGGAGCCCACATCTCAAACTCCCGCTCCCAGTTGATAATGGTGGAGAGGGGGGCGCTCACCAGGAACGGCCCCTTCGTGTGACCCTGGGGAGTGATGAGAGGGAGAGACCAAACACAAATCCACTGAACGAGAAAACTCCAAAATTGACAATAAAACTGACTTTAAATGAAATATCAAATCATTTTAAAAGCAAGGATTATCTGCATCTGGCTACACCAACTAAAGAGATGGCACAACAGAAACACCTCTTTAAAGAGCGAGTAGAGAAAGACAATGGTCTGGATGGTCTTGCCCAGGCCCATCTCGTCAGCTAGGATGGTGTCAGTGCCCTGAGCCCAGGAGAAACGCAGCCAGTTGAGACCCTCCAGCTGGTAGAGGTGCAGAGTTCCCCCTGTCACTGTCACAAAGTCCGGCTGCTCCTCATACTTTATTGTAGGCTGGGTGAGGGATAAGAGAAGACAGATTTCTTAAAAACAAGTGTATGTTTTGATCATTCATCATTGAACGGTGAGGAGGGCTGAAGAAAAACAAGAGGAGGGACAGAGATGGAGCGAAAGGGAAAGCAGCATGGGTCTGCCAATGGCTCATACTCACATCATTAACAGGGGTGCTAGGAGCTTCATCATTTTCCTCTTTTCTCCTCATCTTCCTTGGCTTGTCTGGGTCCTCCTTCATCACCTCCTCCCTTTGAGATTCACAAGAGACTTAGTGTCCAGGGTTTAACTGGTTAATAGAACACATAGCTACTGACAATAAAAGTTATAATAACTAATCGGCAAGATTCTTTTTTACAGTGTACATTGTATTCATGATCCAAGTTAATCCAAAAATACACAGATGAGATAGGAAAAAGCTGTCTGAAAGTAACTCCATGAGTTTTGGTTTTTCTAGTTCAGGGGTACCTGTGTCTCCAATAAGCTGCCTTATGGATGCCAAACTCTGGGATGTCCAAGTCGTCTCTCTCCCATGTACACTGATCATAAGTTAAGTCTCTCCATTTCACCAGGTAGTGGTAATTCCCCTTCTTATCCACACTGCATGCATGCACACATGAACACACACATACACACACGCACACAAACACACACCGTCATACACATGAACACACACATACACAAAATACGTTGGCATAAGACATGTTAATAAACACTATTAACATCAATTATACCACACTGCATAAACCAAAACTCACCTGTGGTTAATTATCCTGTGTACCATCATCCATTCTGGCTTGATGCCGTAGCGGTAGTACTTCTCCTCTAAGATAGCGTATTGAGGGTCTTTAGCCCGTCGTTTCTCGCTCTTCCCAGAATCCTCCTCTCCTCCAGAGCCATAGTCCAGACTGGGTGGCTCGTCCATATCAGTCTTCCGCTGGTAGTTACGGAACATCACAGAGTGAAAAATCTCCAGCTGAGGACAGAAGGATAAGAAAAAGAGAAACATGCTGATTTTGTTGTTCAGTGCCAAACTATATATCATTGCTTCTTTGGGTTTGTGCATGTTGACCATTTCTGACAATGAGTGATGAGTGACTACCTGAGTGCTCAAATTCCCCTGTCTCTGACATGTTGTGTTTCAATGCGAGGTGATGTGGCGTTGTACTACTAGGAGAGTTACATGAGAGCTTTGCACTGCACTGTACTGTATTTTGCTCAGTTTTGTCAGTGTTTCCACGTCACGGCATGTATTCAGATAAGTGGCTCTGCCGCTCCATTCTCTGACTCTGAATTAAGGCTCTGTCATCTTTGTACACTGTAACGTGTTGACCCCAAGGCCATTGTAACCAATCAGACGACAGTTCCGTAATCAATCGTAAATGTTCAATAAAAATTACGGCTCCATTTCTGGAAGGATTTTATGTTTGGTTGTTTGGGGCTGGACAATCGATGTAAAATATATTTGATTAAAATATATATCATTTATTGTGTTGTCATGATTCATCACTGCTGTCACTTGCGTATACTCGAGTACTGATGCCCATTCATCACATTCTCCTCGATGTATTTTTTCTCTTGTCCTCCAATACTTTAAAGTTATATCTTAAATGTAATATACCTCCAAGTGTAATTGCATAATTAAGGTGGAATGACTCTTTGTCTCTTAGCCTCACTCTTTCTCATTTACACACACACACACCTGAAGTTCAGTGATCCATGTACAATGCCAGTAGGACTGTCCTGTCAGCTTCACGAAAAACTCTCTCTCTGGCCGGCCTTTCATGGGGGGTGGGGGCGGAGCATCAGGTGGTGCGTCTGGGGGCGGAGGAACGGGCACAGGAGGCGGAGGCTCACCCCATCGCCAGTGTAGGATCTTCTGCACCCGCCCTTTGATTGGTGGACACTGTGGGACAGACAGCAAAGTTGAGCAACGACAGCGCATATGATAATTTTCACCAACTCAAAATATCGTTTTTTACTGAATTACGGGTGTCATATAACAATTCAGTTTGATTCAGTTCAGCTGGTTTCTGAAACAGTTCGGTCATATCAGTTCAGCACAATTCAATATATTTCAGTTCAGCTCTACGGCACTCACTGTGCATCTGGGACAGAGCCACTCTCCGTTGGGGATTTCAGGCAGCGGGGGATTGAGGCAGTGTATGTGATAAGAGGAAGGGCAGGAGTCACAGCATAGAAGCTCTCCTCCGTCTTTACACACTCGGCAGAACTCCATATGATCATCCTCCTCCTCCTCTCCTCCTGGTCCCGTGTCTGCCACCCCTCCATCATCACACTCTTCCTCAAACTCCTCAAACTCCTCTTCTTTCGCCTCCCACTGAATCCCTTCTTTCTCCTGGCAGAGTGCACATTACAGAATTATAGTGTGATTTTCTCCATCAAATTAAAACACACACTTACAAAGGATTTTTAGTGAGCAATGAATTTTAAGTGCATGTCGGCAGAATTTTCCAACAGGCCAGTTATATATATGGCTTTAGCCATCACAAACATTTCATGAATTTTTTAAAACATTTAATATGAAGAAAAAAAACAAGAGCATTTCATTTTGTAACGTTTCTCAAAAGGTATCTACACCTAACCACAGCTTTTAGTGTAGTAGTTTCAAAACATGGAAAATGCTGGATTTGATACAAACCTACTAGCTGTTTCATACTATGTGCATTTTGAACCAAAGTAGTGCGACATTACATGGGCGCACGGTGCAGGTAGAAGAAAACAAATACATTCCAATAGCAATATCATTCATGAGGAGATGCCAGCAAGAAACTCATGTCTGCACTAAGAGACTTGCATTACAAGAGTCTATTGTCGTTTCTCTAATAGATTTCACTTCCAGGACACTTTGTGATGGTAAAGGGATTTTATGTGTTGAAAAATGGCCAACTGTGAAACTTTCTAATGCTACTTCAAATGTAATTTAACACCAAATTTGCATTTATGACATAGAAAATATAAAAACATTCGTCAAGTAACTCACAAGCAAGGATGTGATGTTACATTTGATTTTTCCATACTAGCTCAACAGCAGGTAGCTAATGTTAGCCTCGGTTTAACACATGCCCCTGCCTTGTGCGAGTGACCCCTGTATTATCCGGTGTCTGTGGAGTGACGTCAAATGTTGTCAAAACAGATTCAATCACAAAAGAGAAAAAATATCCAACAATACCAGATTAATCGGCGGCAGATCCAGACTTACATTCTTCACTCTCATAACTACATACCCTTTCTATTGGTTTTACTGCAGTTACTAAATAATTAATAGTCTAATAATTATCTGGGAATTTAGGGGTTATAAATGTTTGCAGCCTAAAATCTAAGATCATGTACATTCAAATTAAGACAAAGCCCTTTAATTTGTACAACGTAATTACAAACAAAATAAGACTTTATAAGACCCCACGGCCACCCTGGTTAAGTGTTATGATGCGATGAACTTTTCATGACCCTTTATCTTCTCAAATTACGGAAACAAAAACACGCAATTGTAAAATGTAGCAAGAACAGGCACCAGCTTCAAAGCCTGTGGTGACAGCTAGGCTACCTCACTGCTGGTCACATGAATGGTCTCATGAATTGTCACGACATTAAAAGCAGCTCAGTACGAGAAAAGGATTTGCCAAGCTCTCCTCAAAACATGTAACATTGCACGCCCACTACCGTTACATAATACTCATAACTCAGGTTTTAACGGAAAAGTGAACCTGTTGCTCCTTTAAGCTTTTAAGCAGGCTTGAGGGGAGCTTAAGTATTATAAAGGTGACTTACGCAATGTGGGCAGCTCCACTTGCCCTCAGGAGCTTTCTCCAGCTCGGGCTCCAGACACACTAGGTGGTACGCTCTGGGGCACGTGTCACACAAGATGATCTCCCCTCCCTGCTGACACACCTCACAGTAGTCCTGATGATCCGTCTCATAGCCATCACCATCCTCATCTCCCAGCACTGAGAGAGAGACACAGAGAGAGAGACAGACAGACAGAGAGAGAGGGAGGGAGAGAGAGAGAGAGAGAGAGAGAGAGAGAGAGAGAGAAAGAAAGAGACAGCACGCAGCAAGAAGCACGCAACATGAAGTTTCTGACATCTGGATCTTAAAACACTTCATAAAATAGAATTTCTGTTTTTTCTCAGGGCCTCCAAGCATGTTTGAAAGAGACTGATCTGAACAGAGAGAGTGTCACAGGGCAGCGAAGCACACTTAACAAAAGGAATAGTAAATGTCACCCACTTTTTTTCTTTTTCTTCGCTGGGCGACCTCTCTTGTTCTTCTTCACCCGGCCTGAGCTGTCTGAGCGCACTGACGAGCTGTGAACACTCGAGTTCTCCTGCTCAGAGTCGTCATCATCCACATCTTCACTCTGCATAAAACACACACACACACCAACAGAATATCACTCAAAAGAACAACATACCACTCACACACACTGGAGTCAACTCCAGAATTATTGGCAAGAACGACAAAAATGAATATATAAAATGAATAAGACATGCAATGAGTGATATTTTAGCCTTAAACATATGAGAATGCTGTATAGTTTAATCTTAACAGTATTTTTCCATACATAAAATGTTTTCTTGAGTAGTGCAACTCAAGTTCACTATTTGGTGAAGCCGCCCCTTTAGATTATAACAGCGCTGAATCTCTTTCTGTAATGTCTAACAAGGTTGGAGCGATCTTGTACCACTTCTCCATGCAGAACATTTTAAGCTCCATTATATGCTTAGGTTTGCATATGTGGACTGCCCTCTTCAAGTCAGATTCAGAGACTGAGATGGTCATTGCAAAACACTGATTTTGTGTTCCTGCAACCATTTCAGTCTTGATTTGGATGTATGCGTAGGGTCATTATCTTGTTGAAAGATCCATTTAAAGTCAAGTCTTAACCTCCTGGAAGAGGCAACCAGATTTTCGGCTGAACTATCCTGCTACTTAGCGGAATTCATGATGCCATCAATCTTCACAAGAGCCCCTGGACCACCAGCTGCAAAACAGCCCCAAAGCATCAATGAACAACCACCATATTTTACAGTGGCTATCAGGTGCGTTTTCTTGTATGCAGCAGGCTTTTTTGCCAAACATACTGATGGCCAAAAAGATTAATTTTGGTCTCCAATGACGTTTGGCGACGTTTAGGCGCTACATTTTGTGAGTTGCTCTCAAGAAGGGCTTCCCTTCATGCAACCTTTCCAAACAGCCTTCGTTAGGAGGTTAGAACTGTGCATTTCTGAGACTGTGACCTTTGGCTTCTTTATTGCCTCTCTCACCATCCTTCTCACTGTGTGGGTGGGCAGTATGCGCACTTTTGAAACTTTTTGTGCAACCTCATCTTTGGTCAAAGGCAACAATACGTTTTTGTGGAGAACAATTCTAAAAAATATATATATTTTTTTTACAAGGTAGACAATTTCTTTGCATTTATTTTTTAAATATTCCTTAGGGGTGCCAATAATGTTGTTTGTATGTTTTTCAGAGAAAATACTATTATTTAAAAATTAAGCTCTTATGACAATGATTTTTCTTAGAGGAAGGGTAAGTAGTTTCTCTAATTATTTGACTGAAAAGTTTGAATCATCGTCACTTGCTAAATCACATTCATAAAGATACACACAAGCTATCAAAGAAGCACACCAACAATCTTCGGCCAGCGTCACTCATCCACAACACAAAACACGCATCCACCCTTAAATCTCACCGAGCTGCTCTTCTTGCGCTTGTTCCCAAGAGATCCCAGTTTAATTCGAAGGGGAGCCATCTTTTTAGGCTTGGGCTTCTTTTTGTCAGAGATGCGTAGACTCTTACTGCGCTTCTTATAGCCAGGGCCTGTCACACACAGACAGACGACAGCACACTGCACACACTGAAGGCATTTACACAAATAACAGTAATGCAGCTTTTAAAACACTAACTGTTCACCAATAAAACATTACTGTAGTTTAAATGTGTACTCTGAAAAGAGGATAAAAGACTGGAAGACTTTATTACCCCTTATGTTCTGTTTTATTCTAAGGGCCCCATTATAAATGTGTAATAAAAGTGAATCAGTACAAGAACTTATAAGTTATTGAAGCCTTAATGAAATCTTATGTACTTGGCTTATTGTCTAGTTAACAAATTCATTTTATAAATCGCATTGATTTTATGGGTCATTTTGAGTAGGAAAGTAAAATAAAAGTGTAAAAAATAACTGGAGTAACCTGGCATATGATATTTACCCCATTTTAGTCATCGCCAATTCCCACCCACCAGCTAGTTCTCCCCTATCGCACGACAGCCACCAACCGGGGAGGGTGAAGGCTAACACGTGCTTCCT
The DNA here is from genome assembly GCA_028565825.1 of Olivaichthys viedmensis. Taxonomy (NCBI): domain Eukaryota; kingdom Metazoa; phylum Chordata; class Actinopteri; order Siluriformes; family Diplomystidae; genus Olivaichthys; species Olivaichthys viedmensis. The sequence goes on along the minus strand of JAOUQW010000040.1, from coordinate 8,478,090 downwards.
CCAAGACACATGCATCTTTTCGAACTGTTGCTCATGCAACGTCACAGGGCAGTCCCACGCGCTCGGAGGAAAGAAAAAACTGCCATCTTCCGCACGCATGAGCTCACAGACGCCCACGATTGGCTAGTGTCGCTCTGATTGACAGGGGAGAGAAAGTAATGCCATCCCTCCCACCCAGATAGCAGGGCCAATTATGCTCTCTTGGACTCCCGGCTACGGATGGCTGTGGCATCATCGGGATTCGAACTTGGGGTTCCCCCGACGATAGGGCGAACGCCTTACAAATGTTTAAAAATAAATTTTACAATACAATCAAAACAGATCCAGTACAACAGTACATGGTAAACAGTGACCAAAATATGAGAGTTAATGATTATAGTCCCTCATCATTTCTACATTATTAAGATGTGACGAAGACTACACCATCCTTTATCCTCTTCCTCGCTCCTTCTTACCTTTCCCTTCTTTGGTTTTGGCCTTGCGAAGTGGGGGTGGCTGAGGTGGCGGCTCGGGAGAGGCGGTTGCCGCAGAGACTTGCTCGGCAACGGCTGCCGCGGCAGCGGCTGCAGCGGCAGCAACGGCTGCGGCCGAACCTTTGAAGGGGTTATTGGAGCTAAACTCTCTCCACTTTGCACCCAAGATGGTCATCATTTTAGACATAGGAATCTTAGGGTTCTTCTTAGCTATCATGGGCCTGCAGAACAGATTAAAATGTACACAGTCATCTTCATCTTGAGCTATATAATATTGCATTTGATGCAAGTGTTGCATTTAACCGCTAAATAAACCACATATAGTTGGTGCAGTACCGCATGAATTGGCTGAAGGCCTTGTAGTTGGTTAGCGTGCGATAGTCCTCCTCTGTGAAGGTATGATCCACGTCCTCCAACCCCCAGTCTTTCGCCAGCTGAGCAGAGGTCTTCAGTTCTACTGGCTGAAGGAGAGATGTAACCAAACAATGTTCAAAAATTGCTCAAGCTTCTGCAAGAGTTTCATCTTTAGAAGTGCAGGTTCTTTAATTAAACTTTGGAATGCAACAAAATACAGTTTTCTAACAGGCATAATATGAAATGTAATCATTTCTTCCATTTAGACATCTATCATGAGGGCCAACTGAGGTGTAAGGATGAAAAGGATATACTGTAGCCAGCATATAACTCTAAGGGCACTCGTTTTTCAACGGCTTCATGCAACTATCATTAACACGAATAAGAATCAGATAGCGGTCTTACTTTAGTGGTCTCTTCATGCGTACTGTCTTCATCGTCTTTCTTCTTTTTCTTGGTCTTCTTTTCTTTCTTTTCTTTATGCTTCTTTTTCTTCTTCTTCTCTCCTCCGTAATCACTGGCCGCGCTGTCTGAGTTAACTCCATAGTCCTGTTCCGAATCTTTCTCTATATCGCTGGCCTAGGACACAGAGGTGCCAAATTAGACTCAACAAGTTACAGTGGTAATGACGCACATTAAAGTGAAATTTATTAAAGTGCAGTATGCTAGATGGAACAACATACTATTTTTTTGCGCTTGCGTGCTTTGGCAGTCTTGCCATCTTTGTCTTTGACTTTCTTTTTAGTCTCCTTCTTCTTTTTGGGACCTCGCTTCTTCTTTCCCAGGTTTTCCCTGTCTGATATCTCTCCTCCATCCTCACCATCATCTGAAAAAGAGAACACAGAGGGATGTGTATGTGTGTGTGTTGGGGGAGGGGTGGGGGTTAGGGCGGCAACGAGAAGAATGTGACTAAACAGGACTGACAATAATCCTTGACACAAGCTGAAAATGATCCCTTTAATCGCTTCCCAAAGCAATTAGGCTCGACAATGGTTTGACCCTAGAGAGCATCGTGGGGGGTGATAAAGCAGACAGCATCGCCTGCCACTTATTCAACCTCTGAACTGCACTAAGCTGTCAAGTTTAACAAGTTCATCTTAAAAGCACAGCCACGAGAGGCAGAAGGTCTCACAGTACTTGAGATGAATCCTGTATATATCCTTTATTTGCCTGACAGGAAAAATGGCAGTAATACATTTTCCTGACAAGAGAAATTCAAACAGATAAGACAAAAAACAGATCAAAGGGAATCCAATTGTATGATGTAAAGATAACGCTATAACTAGGGGAGCTGAGCACTGCCACCTTCAGTTTATGTGAAAAGCAAACAAAGCTGAGCTCCAGTACTATAATTTAATTGAAATGTAAATCATAGCATGGCATAATACTACAACGAATAATGATTATGTCTAATGCAATTGTTTTAAGGGCTGTATATATATTCAATATTATATTTGATCTTGTCCTCGTATTCAGGACAGGATTAAAGTCAAATGTGTTCATTTTGCTAGTTTAAAGACAGTGTCATGTGTCTCTGTCAGAAAAGAAACAGAGGATATTTCGATATCATTTTGATTGCCAAATCTGACGAACAAGGAATACTTAAAAGTTAAGGTCTGGCCACCCAATTGTAGTTAGTTTAATTTAATTTAATTTAAGCCTTTAGGACAGAAACAGATATATGGAAAACTTTCTTGAACATTTCCATGACATCATGAAAACTATAACCCATGACGTTTAAAAGTACTGTTTTCCAAACCGTTGGCAAGCATGAAAGAACTTACCCCTCTATCTCATATAGCCTATTTTATGAGGTGTATTTTGGTAACATAGAACTGAGGGGTTACAAGAATTATTCTTCTGTTCCTGAGTGTTTTGCTTTTTTTTTTTAAAATGATGTAATTCGGCATTGTAGCTAACTCGTAATGACATGTTAATGAATTCCTCGTATTCAGGACGAGACGTAAGGACAAAGGCGCGCCGCCTGGTCCGTCTCCTGCGGGCGCCATTGTACTGAAATCAACTCGGTTCTCACGTAACGCCTTTTTTCCTTCAGACGCAGCGCGCGACTGTTTTTCCAGCTCGGCTGGTCTCGCGCAGCCAGAGGCGGCAGCAGCGCGCACGCGGGACTCGGGGATGCGCAGGCCCGCGCGCCGCTGCGACTCCGCCTTCAGAGAGCTCGCGCTCCTGGGACTGAACACAGCCGGCGAGACGCCGCCGCTGCCGGTCTCCGGGGGCCGCAGGGGACAACGGGGGCGCGCGCTTTAATTGATTCAGGCGCTGCTTTCACATCCTGCGCGAGACACTTCCTTTACAGAAACAAGGCCCCTACGGCGCTTCACACTCCAAACAACATCCCACAGCATGCACGTTCTGCAAGTTGAGCCGCCGAATATCAGATCGCGAAAGTAGAAATTGCCCGACTTTGATCACAAAATTCCTCAACATGTAATGTAATTTAAAAAAAAAAAAAATTAAAATTTTTTTTTGATGATGTGACTTTTTTTCTTCTTCCCTTTTTAAGTTACGATCCTTTAGAAACAAGATCCCATTGTAGGTCAATTTCACATGAGCGACATCAAAGTGTTGTTCACCTGCTGACACGTGCAGATGTTACATTATTAAACGCGACACACATTTGCACGTAGCTATAATGTTTGGTAACACAATCGAGACAGGACTGCGAAAACTATTCTACAAAGAACCTAGGTAGGTCGAGGAGGTACCTCGTGTGTGTGTGTGTGTGTGTGTGTGTGCGTGTGTGCGTGTTGTTTGGAGTGACAGTGGGGTCGGGTCACGTTTATTTACATTCTGTCACAACACCACTCTCTCAATCAGCCGCGAGCCTCTCAGAGCCTGCACGCGTTCTGCAAGCCGTGGGGTTGTTTGTGTTTATTTATTCACAAATGTTTGATTATGCAGATGTTAGCCTTCGTGGCTTGTCAACGGCACGTTGGTCACGCACATTCACGCACATTCGCAAAGCCATCATCAGTCAGTAATGGCTTGGAAACAGCAGAAACTAGACTAGAGCTCGACGGGACGGGAAAAAAGGTGAACTTTGGTTAAACTAAACTTCATGCCCAAGGCGCATGCATGGTTTATCTGACTGTGGTGGAGAGCAAATGCAGGCGTCGGCGAGTAGCGCAGGCTCATGGCGCTGCAGATGTTGCAGTGTTATGCGTGCGCGGACTTTTAGGAGTATTTGTGCACTGTTATAAGCTGTAAGTGTGTGTTTTCTCGGCGGGCTCCGGTGTGTGTGTGTGTGTGTGTGTGTGTGTGTGTGTACGGTACCTGGCGCGGCGAGCGCTGCAGTTTCTCGACGCGCCGCCGGCGAGTTTATGTCGCTTACGTTCTCGTCCAGCTCCCCTTCGTCTTCTTCTTCTTCTTCATCAAAATCTCCTCCCTCGGAATTAACCGCCATGCCCTCATCTTCCTCACAAGAGCGAAGAGGAGAGGACATTATATTCCTGTCAGCGACCCCGTCCTTGAGATCAAAAAGTCTATTCCTTCCGAATTATATTTATTTTAATATTCAAATCGGCACGCTCACACACACACACACACACACACACACAAGTGGGGGGCGTTTTGGAATATTTTACACTACAAGGCAGAGAAACAAAGATGGCCGCCCTTATATTTATTTTTTAACAACCCCCCCAATAAGAAAAATCCCCTTACATAAAAAATGGCTGACTATATTATTTCAGAACGCCCCCCCCCCCCCTCCTCCTTTCGGTCTCTCTCTCCCTCTCTCTCTCACTCTCTCTCTCTCTTCTCTCACTCTCTCCGTCTCCCCTCCCTCCTCAAAAACATTCACATTGTTCCAGTGGGGGTGTTGTGGCTGATGCCAAGTTGGCTTTTAACTCGTTCATTCGCTTTTCTCTCTCTCTCTCTCTCTCTCTCTCTCTAGTCAGCTCCACTGTACAGTCGGACTTCCTGCTAACGGTCTCGCGCGCGCGCGCGCGCGTGCGTGTGCGTGCGTGTTTTAGCCGAGAGTGAATGGAGGCGCGTCGGTCACGCGCTCTGTCTGCACTGCAGAAAGCCGCACAAATCCAGCCAACATGGCTACCTTGATTTTTTTTTTTTTTTTCCTAAAGGCCCCCACCGAGGTATAAAACTATTTTGGAGCGAAAGGCTTTGCGCTATGGGGGCTGTCTGACTAGAGGGAGGCTAAGAAGGGGGGGGGGCAGGAGGGCTCTGCCGCAGACATGCCCTGATTTACATCGGATTGTGTTGCTTAGAAATGAACCGTTTGATGCGTGGATTCACTTCTTAGTTCAGAATAGAGACGTCTGTAAAAAAAAAAAAAAAAAAATCTGTTCAGATATTGAATTTACTTAATTGGTCCATGCAATTTGTGAAAAGTGCATGGACCCGTGCAGTGCAGAACAGAACCGGTCCAGCGTGCCACAGGAACTTCCTTTAAGTTTCATCAAAGTCCTTATAGTGTACTATTAGACTGTCTCTAGTTGCATTCATAGGAATGGGCAAACTGTAACCATCCAAAACAGGCAACTCTTAAAAGCAAGCATCATCTGACAAATCCTGAATTTTCACCAGTGTGTCCGAAATATCTTTTTGCAGAGCGTTTTAAAGAAAATGTCGGTCGTATTTCCTGGAATGACACTCCTTGAAAACCTTAAACTACAGTACTTGGTACGGTATTCTCGCTTTCGATAATATGTAATGAACTTTTAATAGAAAATGCTACCCTTAGCTTTTGTGAGATGGAAAACATCGTCTGCCACACCACAATATGTCTGACGTTACTTTAATAGAACATTTACATAAGGCTATGCTAAAGTAAAATGAACTGCAAGCATAAGCATATTATTACGATGGTGAGATTATATACAATGGTATGTTTTCTGTTAAAATATTCATGTTTGAATTAGTAGGGCTCAGATGAGGGAAATACAATACTGGGAGCAAGAATTAAGGATAAACTGAATGCATAAACTGTTTAGTGATTTTTTTAAATCCATTATTGGACATTCCTGTTGTAATGTTACACTTTAATAACAATTACAATTTACAGTGAGTCTATTGCAATATGTTGCAATTTCAGGTTACATTGTATATAATATTAATAGCCTTATTCCTAGGTCAAAGTTCAGTGAGGTCATCATTGAAGTACAGACATATGGATGGACAGAAGAGGTCACGGTCTATGCGACAACGGTCAAATTCCTCATCTTCGTCAGGAATGCCATTTTCGCTCAGGGTCTTGCTCATGTCCAGATTCACACTGTTGTGCTTCCAGGTGTAACTGGCTGCATGGGAGTTGTAGCGCAGATAACGCTGCAAAATCTCATTCAAAGTTTCCTCAGAACACACCTGGCCAGAGAACAGGTAAAATGAGGTGCCAGGTATTAGTCATATTTTTAACATTATAGATATGTAATGCAACACAAAAAAAAAAAAAAGAATTTCGCTTAAGGTAAAATGCATTACTGTAAATTCCACCACAGAGGCTTTACAAATTGTATAAGCAGAGCTTCCTGGATCTACAAAGAGAGGGAAGGAATTTGTCAGTTTGATCCAGTGGTGGTGCATTGCCAAGCACCACTGAAGAAGTGGGGGGAAACTAGGGGGTACAGAAAGGGGGTGGTTGAGGTGGAGAGCACCAATAGGAAAACAATAGGAATGATCCTCTAAGCATTTGGACCATTCAGAATAGCCTTGTGCCAGATGAGGCATTTGGCAGGAGCGTGCTTGGCCACCCCACAGTGAGGCCGGTGGCCACTGGACTGCAGGATTAAACCATGAGCCCAAGCTTGGACCACTTGTACACCCAGTGGCATAACATCAGTAATATTTCCCTTTGTCAAGCAGGGGGAAAATTAGATGCAGAAAGCATGGGGAGGGTGAAATGATGAAATGAGCTAGGCAGGAAAAAAAGCATGGGAGGACAAGAAAGGATGGGGGGGGGTGACGCAAAGTGGGAAGCATCTAGAAATAGACCAATCCTGCCCTCTGCAGCATGCAAATTCACAGTGCAACTAACCCACTTGACAAAAGAAAAATAACAAATGAATGCAACATTCACGCATAAGCAAGTGCATGCTGCACACACACACACACACACACTCATTACTGGTGTTTACACACAGACATCTTTGCAGTCATCCGTGCACACTGAGCAGCATCAGGAGGCGGCCCGTGGTTTTACATTTAAAACATCAGAACCCGTGCCCGTTTTGCTAAGTGAAGCTGGGCTGTACCTCCAGCTTCTGTTCCTGGGCGGTGAGGGTGTTGATGATGCGGATCCAGCGTGTCTTGGAAGTCAGAAGGCCCACTTCGTAGCGCGCGTCTTTCCACCACGGCTTCCCAAAATCATTGGCCCAGTCAGTGCGCGGACATGCGGGGGGCACGTGCACAAAGCGCCCCCTAGGGGTGTAGTACTTCACACAGCCCGTCAACGGGTCGACATGGGTAACAATCTGGGGAAGCACATTTTGTTCTTCAGACAACTCCAATTTTCATAGCAAGATAATAATAATACATTTTAAAAAAAGGCACAAAACGACTGGTGAGTTCGGAGCATTAACAGTGTTTGGTGACTTATAGCGACGATGAAGTTCAATAAATAATGTCACTTGTAATAAAACTAGGAAACGTGGTGTTTGTATGATACAGGATGTTACACATCTACATTAGGTTCTGTGGATGGAAAGCTCAGGAATAAAAAGAAAAAAAAAGCGCATGGCTCCAATAAAATAAATACGATGGCACGTATTTTCCTTTATAATGTGGCGAACATTTCAAATGTTTAATTATTTTCATGAAAACTAAATCTGTGCTGTGAACATATAGGGGTTTGTTGTTGTTTTTCTCCACTGAAACGGGTCGCTGTAAACATTTTGAGAAGAACCGGCTCGACATTACGGTCGCGGAAGTCCATTTGTTTTTGTGTTTTGTTTTTGGTGGCTTACATCTTTCGCTTTTGGATCAAACCAGTGACTGATCTCTTTCCCGGCGCATTCAATAATCGGTTTCAAAAGTACATCGCCTAAAAGACAAAACACAAACATGAGCTGAATGAACGAGCTAACGTCAGCGTAGGTGCGGCTCACACCGGAGCCGCAGAAGTTAAACCACTTACCTTTGTATTCTTCAACTAAAGGTGTCAGGGTGTAAACTTTACCTAGATACGACACCCACAGGTCTCCTGTGGTATTGTGCACGGATACTTCATGCGGTGTAAAGTACTTCGGCCGCGGCATTGTAGTAAAATTGCCCAAAGCAACATTAAAACCAAACCCAGAATAGGTTTAAATAAAATGTCACCCAAGAGTGCATTAGCTGTTAGCTACAAGCGCCTCCATTGTTTCAGTGCAGCGTGGTTACTGTGGCAACCGCAGCAGCGCCTAGCTCCTGCTCCGCAGTACACACACGGCTTTGAAAGAGGAGGGAAACATTAAAGGAACATTTCGGACAAACAAACTAAATATAAAGAAAATAAATTTAAACAAATTTTCCCCCTTACCATGTGGGATGTCTTACGTTTGCTTTTTTTAAAAGTTTTTAAAGTTTTTGTACAGCAGCTATGAGGCGAATGCACCCAACTGGAAGTTCACAGCCTTCGGTTTAGCATCATCACCACATAATTGCCTTAAAAGACTTTCTTTTTTTCTTTTCTTTTTGGCTCGGTAATACCATTTTCTACATAAACAGTTTCATAAAATACTATGAATTACATATTAAATTAAAACTATATTGTAATCCCGAATCACTCCTCATGTACAATGGGCCACATTTCCTCCCAGAGTCTGATACAAACTGCCCTCTGCTGGAAAATCTACCAGCTGCCAGAGCACAGGTCAAGCTGATACACCGGCTTAGCCAGCTAGGAATCTATTTCTCAGCTCCCTTATAACTTGACTAAACTGATCAGTAAATGTGTGAGATTGTCTAATGGCCTTACTGTTGTGTTATTTTCTTGAAACAACGTGTCTACAATGTCACATTAGTAGCCTTAAATCATAAACCGGTTCCATCTACCAGCTCGGCCTGTGTTTTGGCAGCTGGTAGCTGGTCAGACCAAGCTGGATTTTTCAGCGGGACGTTTCGGACAAAAGTCCTTCATCGACTGTGAAAGCAAAGTGCTTCTGAAGCTGTAGGAAGTGACACTAGTTGATTGAGATTATATATATCACCGAGCACTTTATAAGGAACCTGTACATTCCTGCAATTATCTAATCAGCCAATCGTGTGGCAGCAGAGCAATGCATAAAATCATGCAGATACGGACCAGCAGCTTCAGGTAATGTTCACATCAACCATCAGAATGGGGAAAAAA
>JAOUQW010000040.1:8434390-8460688 GCA_028565825.1 Olivaichthys viedmensis | reverse complement strand
AAAACATACAAATAGTTCCAATGGATAGAAAACACACAGCTAAAACATACAAATAGTTCCAATGGATAGAAAACACACAGCTAAAACATACAAATAGTTCCAATGGATAGAAAACACAGCTAAAACATACAAATAGTTCCAATGGATAGAAAACATACAGCTAAAACATACAAATAGTTCCATTTAGTGCTGAACATCTTAATAGAAATGCTTCAGTTAACCAAAACTAAAGCTTAGGTCCAGAGCTTCGTGCCCCAATTAGCTCAACTAATTGAGCTAAACAAGAGCTTATGGTGCTTTAACACACAAAGAGGTGTGGTGCTGTACAAAGAAGCCAAAAGCTGGGACAAGAACACACACAAACAGTTAAAACAGTCCAATAGTTCCACTTAGATCTGAAAAACAGTTTTGTCTAAAACAGTAAGCTAGTTAAATCTGAAACAGTACAGTTTAAGTCAGTGCAAATTAAGTAAATAAAAGCACACAAGCTAAGAGGCAGTGAAAAACACACACAGGTACACCATTTAAAGAGTCAGTCCCAGATAAAGGTAGGATGTAGTCGCCAGATAATTGTATATACATTTAAAATAGCTACCATTTGCCTTTGCAAATAACAGCTTCACAGCCATGAGGCATTTGGTGCAAAAGCTTATTATTGTTTGACCCATACAGGTTTTTTTGAGTTTGAGGCCTGGAGACAGGGCAAGCCAGGTTTTTAATAGGTTAACAGGTTAGAATTGCCTTTATACATAGTTTTCATTTCATTACAATATCCCAAATGTAGGTTCATGCGGTCCATATTGGCTCCACATCCAGTTTGTGTGTTTTTGGCCCAGACTTTCTCTTATTCTACATTCAATGGTTTCTTTGCAGTGAGTATTCCAATTAAGCCAAGTCATCTCTGAAAAGATTATATTGAAATATGTTTTGTACTGCTGTGGGTTTTTTTTTTTTTTTTTTTCAGACTCGACAACTTGTGACTCAAAAGAACCAATGGCATGCTTGACTTTGGAGCAAATGAGTGCCAATTTCTTCAAGTCAAGAAACTAAAATGCTGTTTTAAGTCACTTCAACTTGAGAGTTAAAAATTGAAATAAAGGTCTTAAAAATGACTGGTCGTTGTAAAACGTGAACACATCGGTAATTTTAGTCCCTGTTACATTCCCGCTTATTAAGTCAAAATGTGTTTTTTATATCGTCATTATAATGTAGGTTTTTAGATCAACTAGTTTCCAACCAAGTAACATTGGCATTATTTTTAACACACACACACACACACACAAAAAAAAACACAAAACATCAGAATAAAGAAAACAGAAAAAAGCAGCCAGGACTGGGACTTTCCAGATGAGTATGGGCTATGGGTACAGAGAAGAACAACAGCGGCATTCCTTTTATTTTTACTTTGTTCATTTAGAGGGTTCAGTGTTATGACCTGGTGTAGGGTCAGGCCGTGACATGAAAGAAAGCAAGACAACCACTTCATGTGATTCTTATTTATTGAGTAGGGGACAAACAACTTCAGGAGTTGACCAGGCCAAAATAACAAACAAAACCCTGCAACATGACAAAAAATAAAACTAAGCCCACAAGATCTCCCTAACTTCCTAGCTAGCACTAAACAGGAAAAATTATATTTAAATTGATTGCCATCAGTCTCCCTACTTTACAAACTATCCACAGTGTGCAATCAAAAGTGCTCAAAACCACATGGCTAGGCCATATCGAATACCGAAACAATTATGCACCCCAACGACAGGGCAGGACCAATCAGGAATGGAAGCTGTGAACATTGCTGATGTGTTCATGGACTGGACTTGGTATGCAAAGTGACATATATATACACACACATACACATAAAACATACACCATAGCATATAGTATATTTTACAATCAATTCTAAACATGTCAGAGTTTATCAGCGATTTGGCTGAAGAAAATTAGAGCATTGCAGAAGAAGCAAAAGTGACTGCTTCTCAGGCAGTGCAGCACGCAGTTCTATGGCTCACAAGTCAGCTTCAACTACAGTTGTTCAGAACCCATCGACTCCCACACTTCTGTTGCATTCCCACTAAGCAGCTTCTGCATGATCTTCTAACTAAACTTAATGAAATAGGTTTCCAGGAGGACACAAGCTCTGAACATAGGGAAGACTTTGTTTATGTCATTCTAAAGAATGTAATTAACATAATTTACTTGTGCCATCTATTCTGGAGTACTTTTAAAACATGAGGTTTCTCATTTTCTGGGTACAGAGGACATCATCTATCATCTGACTGTAGAGGTATAGGAGTAGTATGACACTCTATTGGCAAGTCAAAATGTGCCATAGATACAGATGAAGAAGATCAAGAAGAAGAAGGAAATCAAGAAAAAGAAGATGATGAAGTGTTAAAAGAAGGTATTCATATAGAGTATGTGGCCCAGATCAATGCCAACTCTCTTGAGTATGAGTTTGAGACCATCATCAACCATGAGGGGAAGTATTCTAATGGTATATATAAGTGCTGCTGAGAAATCAAGAGAAACTCTCCAACCAGCATTCAATGGGCTATTACTACCTACACAAATACTTTGGTAAGTAATCTCATTTGCATATTTTCCTTTGAACTTTTATGTCAATAACTTCCTAATTAGGGTATATAGAACCCCAAATGAGTGTAATAGGAGTACCCCTTTAAGAGGAATGATGACGTAGTGGGGTGGGACTGCAGGTGATGACGCTTATAAGCGCAGGTATATAGGCTACCTTTGTGCTGTTCAGCGTTGGCATGCAGGGTTCTTTTTTGGCGTTTTCCTAGTCGGTAGGAGAAATTTGGTTCTACTTGTGCCCAGTGGAGCGCTTTAGAGAAGACGTTCAGAGAGCTCTCCATTTAGTTTGAGGGGGGGGTGCGGTCTTTGGTTACCAGTTCAGCAGAAAACCCTTGGCTGGGAGCAGTACGAGAGGGTGGGTAGTTTATTGCTGGGGGAGCAGTCTTTGGTTACCAGTTCAGCGGAAAACCCTTGGCTGGGAGCAGTACGAGGGGGTGGGTAGTTTATTGCTGGGGGAGCAGTCTTTGGTTACCAGTTCAGCGGAAAACCCTTGGCTGGGAGCAGTACAAGAGGGTGGGTAGTTTATTGCTGGGGGGGGGAGCAGTCTTTGGTTACCAGTTCAGCGGAAAACCTTTGGCTGGGAGCAGTACGAGAGGGTGGGTAGTAGTTTATTGCTGGGGGAGCAGTCTTTGGTTACCAGTTCAGCGGAAAACCCTTGGCTGGGAGCAGTTACTAGAGGGTGGGTAGTTTATTGCTGGCTTGTCCCTGCATACTGACGCCGGATCCCTCACTGGTAGGTGATAATACTGTGACATCGGCGAAGGATAGGTGTGAGTAGGAAGCTTTTTAAAATCAGGAAAATGTCGTTTATTTGGCAAACAGACTCTTACAGCACAACACGTAGCGTTGTGGTAAGAACTGAACTAACATGGCGGAAGCCGGCAGGGCTTAACAAAGCCCATCGGACGTCCGCGGATGGTGGACACATAACGTGCTAGATCAACACAGGCGACGAGCATGGACAACAAATCCCACAATTCCCCCCATTTCACTGGGCGAAGAATAATATAAGATATAACTCATCTAAGCTCGTATACGGTTGTAATATGTTATGTAAACAATTTAGTTATGCCGCGGAGAACGGACGATTTGAGCTCAACATCAGCAGAGCAGCTGGATTAGGGAAGAGATGAGAATCTTTCTTAGTTTAATTATAGAAAACGACGCAATGTCTTTATTTGATGGGGAAACTGCAACATGTTAAAAGAGCAGTTTCTTGTAATTTCATGTGACAAGTCGCCATCGTCTTATCGACGTTGTTCACTGTGGAAATGATGAGAAGCTTGATGATATTAATAAGTCACTGTAGATCAGGTCTATTCTGTAGATCAGGTTTATTCTGTAGATCAGGTCTATTCTGTAGATCAGGTCTGTTCTGTAGATCAGGTATATTCTGTAGATCAGGTCTGTTCTGTAGATCAGGTATATTCTGTAGATCAGGTCTGTTCTGTAGATCAGGTCTATTCTGTAGATCAGGTCTAATCTGTAGATCAGGTCTAATCTGTAGATCAGGTCTATTCTGTAGATCAGGTCTAATCTGTAGATCAGGTCTAATCTGTAGATCAGGTAGATTCTGTCCGTTCTATTTTGTCACACGCATCAGGTGACGAGGGAAAAGTCGGGGAAGTTTGCGATATACATGAAAGTCTTCCATACATGGAAACGTGTTGAACACAATTTCTTATTTTACCGACAAAGCAAAACTTATGCGACAGCAGGTTTTTGCAGGACGTGACGTCATTACGTAGAGCATTTTTATCGCAAAACGTCTATTTAATAGAAACGAGCTGCCGGCAGAAATGTTCGCAAGCATTTTTAACGCATTTTCATTTCATCGCTTGCATTATGCTTCTAAATTGGATGGAAACGTGGCTTGTGTCTGGTAGCCTACTGGTCATCCTCTCAGGTAGCCGAACGGCCTCGGGTGACACGTGAGCTTTTACACACTCATAGCAATTCTCAATCCATAACCTGTCCAGCTCCATGTAATTTAAGATAGCCTACGTTTCTGATATTCAAATATTATCTCACAATCTCTAAACTCTTGCAAATGAGTTATTCAGGGTCTATTTCGAAGTGCCCTAAGCTCAACTAAATCAATCTAAAGGAAAACCTTAGCACCAACACAAATATAGACGACATTAACAACTTGCAAATGAGTGATGGCCCAGTGCCGAGCCAAACTTACCACTTTCAACTGGCCTACGTCGTGGACTAACGGTGATGAACTCACTCGAATCTGGCTGCCAGGACACAGCCACAACTCAATCTTGATAAGACCGGATCATATGCATGATATAATAATAATGTCACCTTTATTGTCACATATACATATACGAGTACAGTACAGTGAAATTGATTCTTCACATATCCCAGCATGGGGTCAGAGCGCAGGGTCAGCCATGATGCAGCGCCCCTGGAGCAGTGAGGGTTAAGGGCCCTGCTCAAGGGCCCAACAGTGGCAGCTTGGAGGAGCTGAGGCTTGAACCCACGACCTTCTGATCAGTAGCCCAGCGCCCTAACCACTGAGCCACCTTCAAAATGACACCTGTCAAAAAGAACACTGACAACCAAGTCAGCGCTCATTACACGCAGGGTTAACAAACCAGGATCAATCTCTGCAATTTCTGTTTCTTTTATAAAACAGTGTATCTAAATGCTAAGTCATAGTGAACCGTGACAGTTACAAATAAAGTAACTGTCTAATATGCCCTTTCTTAACTTCTAGGCGCCTGACAGGTTTCCGTGTGATGTTCCAGAGCCGGTTACGTGCAAAGCCTCACTGGAACCTCCATTAGAACCCAATGACAGCACTAAACCTCTAGTGGCGCACTAGACTGCCCTGCTGTTTAGTGAGGTAGTATGCGGGCTTGGACGTAGCTGCACTTAGTCGCAGTGCCTAACACACGCCGTGATTAAACATCGCTTATGTATGAAATGAGTTAGGACTTCAACACAGCGACACAGACTTACTCTTACCGTCCAGCTGCAGGTCGAGGACGACACAGAGAAGCGACAGCGACGACAGGACACTACTCAAACCTCTCCGGCGTCCCGACTCCATTCTTTTCAATCGTCACACCTCCGTGCTAAATACGTCCGCTCCGCTATGACTCAACTAACACTTTCTCACAGCTGTAAAAAATCAACATCGAGCGCAAATTTCCCAAAAGCACAATCATTGCCGGTGAATATCAACTTCCCGATAAGACGTTTCAAGTGTCCGGCTGGCAAATGCTTCCGACTGTCTTATCGGACCGCAGAACTAAAGTTCCGATGAGCTTCTGTTTGTCAACTCCAGCTCCGCGCTAAAAGAGCGCTGTCATTTCATGGCACGGACGTAGGAATTGTGTATAGTTTAGCTGACAGCCCGTTGTAGTGATGGTCACCAACAGCTGTCAGCTTCTGAAAGCCATTTCGAGTCGTTGGGCGTAGAATTCAAATTGGTCTAAATGTCAGCACGGTGAATGGCTGGCCGGGACGCGCGCACGCCCGTGTTTGCGATGGTGTTTCCCTTCGAACGTGGTCGCGTCCCATTGGCTGAAGGTTTTTTACACACGCACGCTAAGACACGCCCACTTTCATGTAAGGTTATGCACCATGTCTGCATCCATCCTGGTGAGACGTTTATTCCTGGGTCTAACCACATTGCCAAATAAATTAATAGTGATGGGTTTTTTTTTTTTTTTTTACCAACTAACTATAGAGCAGAGCGACAGGCTTCACCCTCATGAACTGTCTGAGTAAATGAAAAGCAACGCATGATCTTACTCTGTATTACTGTATTTTCATTCATTTGACACTTGTAGCTATAAAACAAACCCAAACAGAACGCAATGCCCATTTTTGACCTTCATTCATGTGAATATGTCAGGGAATTCTAAATATTACAAATAACCCAACAAGATTATTCATCTACAAGTTCTTTTGCAAAAAAAAAATCATACAAAAGCATCAATATTCCCGTTGTGAGTGTTAATGTAGCATAATTTAAAGTGTTATAAAATCTGTATAAAAGTATCACCATTTTAAGGCATTTTCTGTATAACAGATTTTAAAGAACATAGTTTAACGATAACTCAGGCATTCTCTAAAGTGAGTTGCTTCAAGTATTTGCATTGCAAAATTGGCACAGCGAAAAGGTTTGATTACAACTAAACTACATTGCTTCCAAATCTGATAAAAGTCTACATATTTACATATTTTCACTGTTAACAAACCCATGAATGTCAACATTTTTATACAGTGATTTTGACCTATGATGGTCTGGTTGGCTCTTTGGTCTTTTATCAGACATACGCATTCTTGTCATAAGTGCTTTGAGCATCTTTCCTTGATGTTACTCCTGTAGAATATATGGTTCCTCTGGAGGGTTGGTAGGGGTACGCACTGAGAAAAAGAAATATAAGAATGAGATTTCATACACATAATATGCTATATACATGTGAGTGTGTGTGTGTGTGTGTGTGTGTGTGTGTGTGTGAAAGAGAGATACTCACGACTTCTCATCATCCGTGTTAGATTTGCAGGCAAACACTAGACACATTCCAGCACAGATGGCAAGAGTCCCAGAGCACCATCCAATGTACAGTCCCTCTCCTAACTCATACCTGCAGCCCAAAGACACACCACAGTCAAACACCATAAACAACCTAGATAAACCCCCACCCCCATTTGTGTGTGTGTGTGTGTGTGTGTGTGTGTGTGTGTGTGTGTGTGACTCTAGATGGCAGCATCCCCTCACCACAGAAGCCACTAACTTACTTTGTGCCTGGGTAAAGTGGATTGAAGAACTCCTGGGTTATGTTGAACGCATACCAGGACACAGATGTCATTGTACACAAGCCTTCGGTGGGAAGATAAACACAAAGAACATCAACATTATCTCTAATTAATTATGTAATATTTACCACATTCCTTGCTCTGTATTTTAAGTTATTTTACCCTCTAGGAGAAATAAAACGCCTCCGGTTCCGGTGAGCCTGCCTTTGAGAACCTCGTTGCCCTCGGCTGCTTTGGAGCACTGCATGCCTATGAGTGTGATAACTAGGCCGAATGTGCCGAGCAGCACAGAGGCGATCATAAGAGCCCTCGATGCCTGAAGATAACCTGCCGGGACAAATTAGTTTAGACGTGCCTTCTCTTTAATAGGCTATTCAACATTTGGGATATAAGGGAAATGTCACCTGAACCTGGTCGCATGAAAAATGTATACCAATTTGAACAAGCATGGGCGATTGGGTTGGATTGGATTCGATTTCCTACTAATAAATAGGATTTCGTACTAACCCCGTCCCTAACCCCAACCGTAGTAACTTTTCATACAAATTGAGTTGTATAAATTGTTATGAATTTACAAGTATGAGACCATGTTTAGGGTTTTTACACGGGTCTCACTTTACATTCTGGAAAAGGTGTAGAATTTAAAGGTACTCATTTCCAGACAGGGAATTTGTTTTGTTTTTTGAAAAAAAGAAAAAAAGTATGAATTATCTGTTGACAAAGTAAGACTCAAATCATTAAGATTCTCGACCAGTTATCTTTAGACATTCTTATTCCCTGCAGTAATGTAGCATGCCTAATGCAGATCACTTTTTATATTTTTTTCCTTTTTGTGATACAGTTAATGGCCCTTAAAAACTAAACAGAAAAATCTGGAACTATAATAAAGCGCAATTTCGGGGCCATCGAGGCTGAAAAGTAAAAAGATGAAGATTATCTTATTTCTTTTTTTTAATAAAATGAAATAAAAGCAAGCATTTGCTCTGTATTATTTAAAAATGGTTAAGTGTTTATGTGTTAGTGGGCCTACCGGAAAGTGCGAGCAAAGAGGGGAACTCGCGGCAGTTGTGCACTCCGGTCGAGTCAGTAGCGCACGACATCCACAGGTTCTCATACAGAGTGGAGGTGGTGATGACGTTCCCTTCCACAGTGGAGGTTTTCCAGTAGCGGTTCGGTATGGTGACCCCCACCATTACCCAGGCCACAAACCCAAGCAATAGGGCCACAACTTCAACAATCGGATCCATGTGTTGCCTTTTGAATGTGCCAAATGTGGTAGGGTTTGGAATTGGATAGGCTACTCCTCAATCCTGTGTCCGCGTATTTCTCCCTTTACCATGTCAGTGAGAACATGTCCAGTTCCCGGTGAGTCCGCGAGGAGCGAGTGCACACCTGTGAGAAAACGATTACTGAGATGCTGAGTTTAAAGCAAGCGGATCAATGATTTATGGGCTGTGTTTGCCCTCCCCTCTCTCTAGCGCGCTCTTCTCCTTCAGTTTACACCCTGAAACTCAGCAGGTGGTTATCGGGAGACCAGGCGGCACCAAAGTCCAACGTTCCACCTCGTGACCTTGATGGCACAGTCATTTCCACATTGACTTTCTAGGAAACTCAAAGCTGTTTTTAGGGGCATCATTTAGCTTATGTATGGCAAGGTGTAAGGAATGTGAACATTCATAATTATAATAATAATAATAAGTTACACATTATAACGTTACATTTACTTTTTTTTTTTTTCTGGCTATTATCCAAAGCGACTTACAATTCAGAGAGGATACAGTCCAATCAACTGAACGTTAGGGGTCTTGCTCAATGGCCCCAAGAGTGCATTTCTACCTCAGAACTTTAGCCACAGAGCTACCATTGCCCTGTGTTGTAAATTTTCACTGTGCAGTACAATCATTAAGTCACTGCAAAAAAGGCAGAAGTGTTGAGGTCAAATGTGATTTCGAGAAATCTGTAATTGTACCCCGAGCACCAACCGTTAAGTTAGGTCTGTGACAATGAAAAGACAGCAAGCATTTTTAGATTCTTTCTTCATAAAAAAGAAAAATCTTTAAAGAAATAATTTACAAAAAGGTATGCAAAAGCTCATCAATCAGATGACGTCAGTGCTGGTTCTGAAAATAATTACATTTCGGCTAACATCAGTGAAAAGGTTTTGGACCACAGTGATGATCGTTGTGCTGTTAACATTCATTCTAATTAACATTCTAGTTAACATTAATTACTAATGTTATAACAACCCTCACTGGGCAGGGGTTAGACATCAGCAGGTTTACAAGTAAAACAGACAGCACCTGTGCCATATTACAGGGCTAAAGCTTCTGTAAGTGATTTTATTAAGGTGCTATCCTTTAAAAACAATTGCTATCCTCCCAAACCGTAACATGACACCATAGACGACACAGTTAGCTAGCTAACCTTAGCTAGTAATGTTGTACTCCAGCCAGGCTTGCTTGTTATTTCTAGCTATCGTAGATACAACTTGCTGCCTAAATCTGGTGGAAGTTAGCAAGAACTGCTAACTTTGCTTACAGCAGGTTTAATGTCGTACTTTTATTAGACACTTCTAATGGCCTAATAAGACTTTTAAAGCTGATGGTACCTTTTGGAACTGATGCTTTGACTATATTTTTTGTTATTTGGCTTTGATTCTGGATTTGTGCTGATTCTGGATAAGGCAGATTTGTTCATTTTACCTCATTTAACACACTTTATTCAACTCATCAGCTAACTACCTAGTGTCAAACTCAGGTCATCAGCTGAATTTGGTAAACAAATCAGTGTATGGCTGATGTCCTTCCTAGTCTTGAGTTTAAAGTTCTGCCATAGGGACACTCAACTCTCACAATTCTTCCCAATTTTGCCATATTTTTATGTATTTTTCCCCATTTTAGGACAACTTTATAAATGTTTTCTTTTCGTTATCACATCAAGATTTAATCAGTAAAGAGAAAGCCGTTTTACATCCATTGTCAAAGTCAATACAATCTATTAGAGTGTGGGCAGTTGATCTGTGGAGAAAAACAATGACAGGTAGGGAATGACATTTATTCATCATCTAATGACGGAAATGTTAGGAGTAAAATGTTTAGATACACATAGCCTACAACATGTGGAAAGTGTCACCGAAAGCAGGTTTTTGCTTATAAGATTGTTCTTGTTATAATGTGTATTAAAAAAAAACGTTCAATTTCTTTGTACTGGCGAATCGTTTTGCTTAAAAGAGTCAACCAAAACAAACAAATAATTTACAAATCGCATATCACTAGTTAGGATACACCTAACCCCACTTGGTTTGGAACATTTCTCTATAGTCTCAAGGTTGTCAAGTATGGCTATTGATCCCGTCTTTGTTCTATTAGCTTTTAAAATCGATATTAAACTAGATTTTTGCACTTTGGACATAATTTTTCCTTCTGCACCAGTAACTCCTCTGCATAGCATCTACATGCTTTATGCATGAATCTTCTCAAGCATCTCTGTGGTTCTTGCATTCCTTTGCAAGTTAAAAAACAACAACAACAAAAATTCCCACCATAACTGTTACCATTATGTGGAAGGATCTTTGTGGTGGAAAATAATTATTCAGTTTATTGTGGCAAGAAGAAAAAGTGGCTAAAGAATCATAGACCGAACGTTTCTCCAGGAAACCAAAAATGGTTCTTCTATGGCGTTGCTCTAAAGAACCTCTTTCTGGCACCTTTATTTTTAAGAGTGTAGTTGACATATACAAGTCTGGATGTCTACAATGTTTAATATATGTCCAATATGTGTAATTGTGGAAGATAATACATTGTCCAAGATGTACATGATTGCCTGTTGCTTTTGCTATACTTGTATACAAGGAAATTGATCAAAAGTTGATATTTAATCAAAATGACACACCCATGTTAACTTTATCACCTCTGAGTTTCTTGGTAAACCTGCTAGAGTCTTTTCATCTTCTTTCCTTTCTTTCTCATAACACATTTTTCTTTAAAGCTAAATTATGTCATTGACCCAAACTGATCAACCACTGCACAACTCTGAGAATAAGATATCTTCATAACGTTTAAGGAAGTGATGTGATGATTAATATTAATTTGTCCTAGGTGACCTGGAAAGAAATGACGAAACAAATGGCTGGCAGAAGACATTAGATTTCCTCGCTATCATTTAATACTGAGCATGGCTAAATGCAGGGGAAAAAAGCTCATCTATCATCCCTGACTTAGGATCAGTGTTTAGGCATCCCACTTCTAATACTACGATAATAAACATTCATGAAAGCCCGACACAAGAACATCATTTGGCTGGTATTGATATGGATTTAATGGAATTAACTATGTTGTGTTGTAAAGGTCAGGTTTATGGCTGCCATGTTTACAAGGGTTTGGTTTTTATTGCCATTGAAGCACAATGTGTTTTTTCACACTATTGATATCCTGTAAAATGTTATATACTGATTTGTGTAGTGTCTCCTCAGACAGGTAAAACAGGCTGTTTCCTTAGGTTATTGTTCTACAAAATATAAATCATTAGAAGAGATTTAATAACTTAAGACAACAGTATTGCAAGTGTTTTAAATGCTGACTTTGCATCTCTGTATAAATTTTAACTAAATTCAGCCTGTCTGAATACCTCTGTGGGGGTGGGTTTTGTGCTCTGAAGGATGTGCAAGCAACAGGTACATACAAAGTGCATAATAAGGTGACAATGTTGAAGAAACATTATGATTAATCAGGAGTATAATACAGCATTTTGACCACAATGCCTTGTCTACCTCATGCAATTTAGCTCCTTTTACAAACGTGGATGAATTTCCTCTATGAATAAACAGAATTTAAACCTCCCGTTCACAATGGTTTCATTCTGTTGTTATAAATGAACCAGTATAACTGTTGATTGGATTTGAGTTCATCTAGAGCAAGAACAGCGTCTCTTGAAAGAAGCTTGCTTTCATGATTCACTTTACTACTTTAGTTAATTATTAACAACAATCTAGAACAATAAAAGAACACTACTGATGGCAGCCATAAGCTCTCCTGTTGTAAAAACCAGTGACGTCCCAAAATGATCTTAGAACTAAGCGATGGAGTGGTGCCAGGATCAATGACAGGAGAAAACAGCTCACAGCACTGTTCACAGGACTGTGAACCATGCGACAAGGTTATGTGTATAAATTCAATAAGCAATTTGTTTCGCTCAAAACCCAACTATTGTTTCACATCAGTGTGACCGAAACTCTCTTTTGCAGAAGCCATCATGTATCAATGAGGATCTTGTAAAAAAGTGATTGGCAGATTCACTTCATTTTAGAGTCTGAATACTGATGTGGCATCAGTTTTGCTTGGCATTGGAGCTCCCTGACAAAATATCAGACAGGTAAAGTCTGATCACGTCTGATGCTTTTTAAACCACCAGTGTTTTAAAACAGAAGTCGACGGCACCTTATAGTTGTAAAACCACAAGTTGGCATTGTGTACAGATGAGTATATTATTCAAGTCATATACTGTTTTGCTGTATGGATAACGTAATAACATTAGTTCCCTTTCTAGGTGCTTCAGTGACAATGGGTATTAATGATTAGCATGAAAACCATAGGTACACAGACTCAGATTACACACGCACAGACACACGAGAAAGAATACAGTACAGACACACGCACGTGACAGCAAATGGAAACCCATATACAACAAAGATACTTTGAAAGCAACAGAGGTCCTTGTGATTACGAAAGCAGTCAGTTGAGCTTACTATACTATTAGAAGAACCTGGTGTTACGATATAAAACACAGAGACCCAGCTGCATGGAAACAGATTTCTGTATTGCACACACTTTACATTATGTAAAATTTAAAAATATAAACTCAAAAATATGTATTAAGGTGTAACTGTGCAAGAACTCTAACAGGAACCTGCTAATAATTTGCATTGGAATTAGATTATCTTTGTGTTTTTAAACGCGTGTGAAAGGAAATACTCATCATGTAGACATTTCACCCAAATCAAAGGTTTTAGCAACAAATGATGTAAAAGTGTAAATTATTTGTTGTAAAAGTGAGGTTGTAAATTTGCATTAGTAAAAAAAAAAAAGCAGAAAAGAAAACATCATAAGATCTATGACGTGGTGCTAAGTTAGTCCACTTCCTGGTGTCTAATAATGAGAAGCCAGTTTCCTCTTTTTATTAGCCAGACACGTTCTTCAAAAGAACAACCTGTACAACCTCACTTCCTTGTTAGGATTTTGTGGATTTGGCCACTGCTAGCCCAATGAGTCCTGCTAATCCTGCCACACCCAAGCCGATGCCTCCGACAATAGCCATGCCAACCAGACCATCTGGGGGGGAAAAGAGAAAAAATATATATCATGATGTACACCTGTAGTAATTTTATGATGTCCTCCTTATCTGTCACTCAGGTGGCGATCAGTACTCTTGTACTGCGATCAGTACTCTTGTACTGTTGTACTGCTATCAGTACTCTTGTACTGCTATCAGTACTCTTGTACTTCTCCACTACAACCCTTCTACCGAGATGTGAATAAGTAGCAACAAAAGCAAAGAAAGCAAGTAATGAAAGGCTGATTTCTCCTCCTTTCTTTCTCCTTATCCTCTTATAAACTACAGCAGATGGTCCTTCCTGTTTGATTTGCTCTAAAACACTACAGCTTTCTGCACCATCATCACCTGCTCTTTCCTTCATCTTCTTTCTCTTCTCAGATATTCTTCAGTTATTGGTTTCTATTGGTATTCTATTAAGGTCTCATATCTCAACTTTCTCGGACCTACAGCAGGTGATAGAGATGGGCAATTCATTAATGAGGCTTCATTCCCACCCATAGAGGACATTTATAAAAATGTTGTGAGGAAAACATGCTGCATCAACACAGATTCTGCATATAAAGTGCAGATGTAGACTTTTGTTACTTTTTGCACCACAACAAACTCATGTAATGTTACACTTTAAACATGGCTGGCTCAAACACACACACTGGTTTTACTTTTGTATTACTGTAGCTAAATACTGCTATGCCTACACGTACCCTAACCCTAGCCTTAAACCTTAAAAGTAATTTATTTGGGCTTTTTCAGGTTTTCAAATAAAAGCTGTATTTTTTGTTTAAAAAAGGCAATTTTTTTGTGAGGACCAACACCTTTCTTTAGTGTCTGCTTGATGAGCTTCTCCAGCTCGACGGCCTGCTTATTTCCAGGTTCATTCTGAAGCAGAATGCGAACGTACTTCAGAGCCTTCTCATAATCCTGAGAAAGGAGAAAAGTTTTTTTTTAAAAGACATTAATTTACCCATTGTTTATGGAAATTGCAAGAAGCTCAGACAGTACTACAGTAATACAACCTGTCGTTTGATAGCAATTCTCTTTCCAAAATGATGAATTTTCAACAGAATAACTGACAAACTAAGGAGGTACCACTATTGAATGTAATAAATACAAACTCATTCATCATAAAACAAAAAAATATGAATAGTTGACCAAAAAGAGTAGTCAATTTATTTTCCTCACCTTGAGTCTGTAGTTTGCAACAGCCAAATAAAACAGAAAGTCTCTCTGGTCATCCTTTGCGCTCTTCTGTACCAGCTCTGTGACAGTCAAATTCATACAATGAATATAAAGATGCTATATAACACAGTTATCTGTGCTGTGGCCTGTTACCACAGCGACAACTACTTTATATAGTCCAACTGGAAAAAGCTACTGATACAAAAGCAAGAAGTTCAATTATAAGCGGATCCCTGTTCAATAAATGACCTACTCACCCTCAAAAAACTGAATCCATTTCCTGATGTCATTTGTATATTTACTTCTGATTAAACACCAGGCATACTCAAATTTGGTGTCCTTGGACACGGCTCCTTTCGCTTGTTCAGAGTTGTATTTTTTCTCAAATCTCTGTCAAAATAAAATCAACACAAGAATTAAAAAAATTAAGACCACAAATGGATGAACAAGACTTGACACAGCTATAAAACTAGAGCAGACCAAATGAGACCTCTGCATTATTTTGGATTATCAGATCAAGCTCCTTGTAATCTATAACGCAGATGTTCAACACTTGGTAATCAGTTTCATGTAACAGGAAAATATAACAAGCTATACGCTGGCATATTTGGAGATATTTTATGTGCTGTTGTACTCTGTTTACAGTGAATGCACCATATGGAAACCAGACACTGATGCACATGCTCACTGCACACACTTTTGGGGTCAAAGGTTAAATGGTCTGATTCCTTCATCAGACATTTGTGTCTAATGAATATAATGTTGGAAGAAAGCAATGGGTAACTGTAGAAGTTGTAGGGAAACTCAGAATACAGTACGGTCCAAAAGTCTGAAACCACAGTGAAAATCCATCACCATGTTTCACTGTTGTTTTGATCCACTGTGGTATCAATCTCTCTTCTGATCGTCTTCTTACATAAACCCTTCTGTTACTTCAATAAAATTTTTTTCCAGTGATCCACTGTGAAATGCTGCGATGTCTTAGCCCATGCCAAGCGTTTAGCCTTGTTTCCCTTCCTGAGAAGTGGTACTCGTCCTTTGAGACCACTACTAGCTTGCCGGCTTTTGACACGACTTTTGCTGATTGGAGTCTCTCGTTCTTTATTCAGCACATTCTGTATCTGTGATGAAGTTGCTGTTCTCTCTCTCAGTGAACAGATCTTTATGTATTGCTCTTCTGATGGTGTGCTCACTTTTGTTCTGCGCCTGATCGTGCTTTGGATAACAACTGATCCAGTTTCAGCAAAGCGTTTCAGAGTGCCATACAGTGGCAGTGAAAAAAATCCCAGATTTTTCAACGTGGTCTCAGACGTTTGGACCCCCGCCGTACATCTCTGTAAGAATAGCAGTCCAGAACATCACTGTTGTCAATTATTCAATATCAGAGGCATCTGGCTATTAAACGTGAGCGTAAGAACTTTCAGACCCAAATTTGACATAGAGTCACTTTTCTTACCACCTTCTACGTTTTCTGAATTGTTCGTCAGTAGCCACAAAGCTTTCCCAGTCACCTCAACGTGCACTCCCATGCTTTGGCATACTGAACTATTAATTATTCCATCGTTTAATACAGGCTGACTCGACGATGGGCGTTGGCGAGTCAGCGGTATGTTTGTAACACCGCGATATTTAGCCTGGGAAATAAAACTAAAACATTGCTAACAACGTCGGACTGTTGCAACTATAAGCGTGTAGCAGGCAACCTGTCGGCGGTCAAGAACTGGGCCACAATGTTTTGTGTGCTGAAGAAAGAAAGAAAAACCCAAATCGGCTCGAAAGTGAAAGCGTTATTGTTCGACGATACCAACATCAGCAGATGCCTCGCGCTTAAATGGTGCGATTGTTCAGCGTCTAGCTGACGGTAAACTCAAATGAACGCTGTATGTCGAACACAAATCCTCGACGAGCCGTGCTGTGCCTGTAGTTAATGGTGTAATCTAGCGAGCTAGCTAACGGCGTGGCACAATAACGGATATATCGACGCCTCCTGTCGAAAGATAAACAACACATTCATTGTAATTCAGGTACGAGAATATTACCATTTCAACTACGATCTACGAAATTGATTCCTAAATAAACGATTACCTTCAAATCGTCTGGAGCTACGACATCCGCCACCAGTTCTTCCATGTTGCCGGAAATACTGCGCAGCTTACAAAATAAAAGTCACCGTGTTTACATTTCCCCGAAAGATCATCATGAATCTGGCGATAAGTGCACACTCAAAAAATAAATAAATAAATAAATAAACAATGTTGTATTTGGATTTCGCTAAAAAAAAAAACATGATTATGAATGTAGTTTAAAAAATAAATAAATATATATATATATATATATATATATATATAAAGATTTTGACTGCGTCACCAGTCGATATTGCACACCGAACCTTTTGTAGTTTCTAATCATTTGTTAAGTCCCTTGTCTGCTTTTAAAATATATAAGAATATTGTTGTTTTTTTATTCATGTTATCTTCATAATATCGTCATGAATTTCATTGATTTCATGCCTCAAATGGCGAAACGTTCAAAAAAAAGCATGAAATACATGCAAGGACGTTAATGCACAACGCCACGTGCCAGAAATACAAGCAGTAGAAACAAAGTGGATTATGGGGACATTCAGAATCATTTTCAACCATTTGTGCATTCTCACTATCTAAAGGCATACAATGTGGGTAGAGTTGATTTAAAAAATAAATAAATAAATAATAATAATATACACTTATCTATATCATATTTAGCCATTAGTATATTTCCCCTTCACTTGGGAAAGAGCGATCAGTGACGTTACACGAACGCGTCACTAACCAGGAAGTAACTGTCAAAAAAGCCAAACACCAGCCGCACATGTGGAGCAGTTATAACAGACGCCCTTGTTGTTGCTTACAGAATATTGCCTTAACCATATTGTAATGGCTAGGAAGACTAAGAAAGAGGAATACTGTCGTTTCTTCACCGTTACAGAGCCACGCACACACGAGAAAGGACACACGGAATATAAAGTAACGGCAAGGGTTAGTAGCATGCAGGCTAGTTAGCCAACAGGACTCTTATTGAGCATGGTCTAGCTGCTTCTAATGCTACCCACGCCCAGTTTTTAATATAAAGTATGATAACGACGATAGTTTTTATTTTTTTTCACTTGGAGGTTGTCTAAAAGTAACCATTTTGGTTTTTTTTTTTTAAAGCAAATTCCTATGACTTGATTACAATGCCTGCAGTCATGATAGTGGTGATACACATGAAAGAAATACAGTATGGTGGTGGTTTAGTGTGTCTCGCTGGGTGCCTCAATAAAACTCGTGACTGCCCTTGGCCTTGTGCTCATTGGGCCAGAGTTTTAGTGCCCACCTCCTCTCAGTCACACGTTTAGATTAGATAAGATTCGATTGGATTTATTATGAAGAACCTAAAATGTACTTTGTCCTCGTGGCCAGGCTGTTTTGGACAGACCAAAGTTTTGTACAGAACGGCTCCAAATGTGGTTTAATGCAGTACGCCCCCAGCCGCATACAGCTAATAATAATAATAATCTGCCACTATTAATAAATGTACAGTTCAGCCTTTTTCTGATGTTTTATTCTGCAGTAATGTATGAATTCCACCCCCTTCCTTTCTCTCTTCCGCTCTCCCAACAGTTTGTGTCAAAGAAGCGACCGGAGGATGTGAAAGAGGTGGGTGGTGATTCTGTTCCGTTATCTGAGAAATAAATCCCAGTCAGTGACATTTGTTGGGCAATGAGTTTTTCGGTGCGATAAAGAGATGTCTCGGTGTCGCTTTGAACACCGATGTTGGTAATAGCTGTTTCATTTCTAGACCAGGTATCATATAAAGAGCCTAAGTAACTGGTTATATGGACCACAAATAGACTGAATTTGTATATTGTGTGGAAATGTGAATTAAACTTGAGTATGTAGACAATAACAGGCACCGGGTGGCTTGAAACCATAGCGTCTTGCTAGACCGTAGTATTTAAAAAGCACCAGCTGACAAAGCGGCACAGCTGAAGTTGAACTGTGTGGAATTCTGACTGACAGGTAGTGGTATGGAGAAGGTACTCCGAGTTGAAGAAGCTGCACGGAGAGCTGGCTTACACTCATCGGAACCTGTTCAGAAGACAGGAAGAGTTTCCCTCCTTTCCCCGAGCACAAGTATTTGGTAAGACGAAAATACAATGGCAGTTAAAGTTTATAATATTTGGCGAAGTTCACGTTTTGGCAACTGTCAATGAAATATCTCTAAGGCTCTGTAAATGAAAAAAAAAAACAGATGATGTGGACCACCATCATCTACTCATGACAAGAAGGCGTCTCCACCTGCCTGTCAATTCAGAAAGCCTGCCCTCTTACACTAGCATTCAGGCGTTCTAGCCTAGGCAGGTGCATGTGTGTGTTTTGGGGTGTGGCTTTGGAGAGACCAGTGAAGGGAGGGGCTGTATTTGTTTAAATTTTGAGTTTCAAAACAGCTAGCTCCAACTAATGTCTGCCAAAATTACTCACCATCACTTTAGGAAGGGTTATTGGCTGTAGTCCACAAGTGTCAGACTCCAGTTCTTGGTGTGTTAGAAGAGGGTAAACACAAATCTCTGTAGGGTTGTGGCTATCCAGGACCTGAGTTTTACACCGCTGCTGTAGTCTTGAAATCCACCATAGAATCTCTCATCCTTCTTTTTCTTTCACACGCACAAACTCTGTCTGTCCTCTCTTTTTCCCTGTCTCTGTGTCTCTTAGGTCGGTTTGATGAGGCAGTGATTGAGGAGAGGAGGAAGGCAGCAGAAGCCATGCTGCTTTTCACTACAAGCATTCCCGCACTGTACAACAGTCCTCAGCTCAAGGAATTCTTCAGGGTCAGACACACACAAATGCACATGCACATGCCCTTTCACCTGTACACATAGTTCTGTTAGACTCACCATGAGTCACTTTAAGATATAGTAACGACATCAGCATTTACGGATTTATTTGTTTAAATTGGCTGATATTTGCTGGTGAATTTATATGTACACCAATAAAATACCTGTAAAATAATAGACAACATTAGCTTCCTGATAAATAATAGGTCTCTTATTCTGTCATACTTCCTTTCCCCCTGTCGTTTTCTCAGGGAGGAGAGGTGAGAAGACCATTAGACCCATGCACTATCTCTTCCTCCACTCCTCTACCTCCTCCTCTCATCCCCTTACCGGAGGGGGGCACTGGACTGGGAGCAGTGGAGGAGGCAGGGAGGGAGGCTCCGATCTTGACCCAGGAACAGGAGTCTACGTTGGAAGAAAAGGAGCTAGGAGAGCCTGAGGTGGCGGTGGAGGCCCTCAGTAACATGGAGATCAGCCCAGTACAAGAGAGACATGAAGAAGAAGAGGCAGCACAGCTTAATATCAGCACAGACCCACCAACCACAGGTGCTTCAAACTTTCTAATTTCTTTATTGTCATTTATTTATTAACAGCATTTTATACAGATCTGGACAGAACAGTCCAATGTATTCTCATTATTCCTGTAACCTATCACTAGAATGTGACCCACTTACCAACTGATGTTTCACATATAATGACTATTTCAAGATATTCCTGTCTTGCTCTTCCAAGAGAAAGGAAATACATTTTCTGAAACCAGAACAGGGGGGCTTGATATACTAACTTGGGTTAAAACATTTTTTTTTATTGTCCTCAGAGAGGAAATAAGTATGCACACTGAACTACCCACACTTAAAGGTCGAAGACATGACGTGTCTTTTTTTCCATCCGAAAGCTGCTCATTTTACATACAGTATGTACATATAAAGTCCTGTATCAACAGTGTACGATGTACAGACTGAGATGTCGCAGAAGAGCAAGTGCCAGAACTTCTGTTAGACAAGACACAAGGCATTGATAGAGGGATTTTCTGGAGAGATGTTATTTGGCGATTTTACGTATTGACTGATTGCAAAAATATTTGAGTATTTGCAGCATTTTAATGGGTGAATGGACTTTTGTACACTCTAGTTGAGAATTCCTAGACTAGTAAGTGTGTTAAATTGTGGAAACCTTTTCTAATGTTGATTGACTAACCATACAATCTCATTGTCTGATATTATTTCAGTTGCCTGCCCTGAGCCTCCTGGCTCTCCAGTTGATCAGCCAGAGGAATTTGATTCACTCTTTGACAGTGTACTGGAAGAACCTGTGGACGGAGCACCACCCCTTCTCTCAGACAAGGATCTAGCCATCTTTGACCCATGTGCTAAAGAAGGTCTTTACTACCCATAATCCATCTCTCTCTTCCTATTAGACCTTCCTATTTTACCGTGGTATTGCTATATGTTTGGTTTGGCATCATCCTGTCTTTCAGATCAGGCCTGTGGATCTCCTGATCACTCCGAGTTCCTGTCCATCAAACTGACCACTCAGGATAATGTGGAGTGTGGCGGGGAGGCAGCCTATGTGGCCCAAGCAACCAGTGAGATGATTGCAGCCCAGGAGAGAGAGAGAGAGGGAGAGTACAGTGCAGCAATATTGAGATACAGAACAGCAGTGGACATCCTCATGAAAGGGGTGCAAGGTGAGGAAAAGAAAGAAGCGCTGAAGATTCCCGTCATTAGAGATGGTAGAAATTAAGACAGTCTTAAATGTTTTCATGTGTCTCATCCGTGTATAACTGACAAAGCACTTTTTAAATTGAATTTGATTTATTACTACATTATTTATCATCCAAATGAATACGGTACAATCAATATATCAAGTCTAATGAGGGTTCCTTCTAAGGATGAAATCTTGCTGAATGACTTTCTGTCAATGGGGCTCCATTGACAGAAAATATATGAAATGTTCAAGAGTGTTGTAATGGATTGCTCTTTCAACCAAGCTGTCAGTTCACACCACATATTTGAGCCTTTCTGATACTGTTAGCCTCTATGACGTCAGGTCACGTGCAAAAAAAAACCCCCAAAAGAATGCACGATGGTTAAAGATAGGACCTGTAGAAGTGGATTTTTGTTTGCCCTTTAGAGGTGAGCTAGAAGAACACTAACACTTTGTGCCTCGCTCTGCAGGAGATATGAATCCTCAGCAGAGGGATGCAGTGAAGAGGAGGATAGCTGAGTGCCTGGAGCATGCAGAGCGACTGCTATCCTTACAGACTCCCACTCAACAGCACAACACGTAGAACACACACACACACACACACACACACACCTTTACAGTGTCGGATAGAGCCACAACACCAAACACTCACTCACTGGCTCTCTAACACACATAGACACACACACATACACACACATACACACTCAGAATCACATACCTCTGCCACACTCTTAACTGTAACTCAAGTGTTACTCTTCAACAACCCACATGATACACAGAAAGAGGCTCACACACACACTTGCACCCTTTACACCCACGTCTACTTACGAACCTTACCTTACCTACAGTCCCAACTGATCGAACAAATAGCTCCGTGCATATTTCATGGACCCAAGTTCTAAACACTATGTGCTTCTTTTCACACTATGCTTGTAGCATTGGAGGAGACTAGATTTTATAAAAGGTATTAAAACCAAATTTGACACTTAAAATCCAGCCTTAAAAAAACGTAAACTTTCATTTCCTTCCCATGAGACGATTGTATATTTTTTAATCCAATGTTGTATTTCACTGTATTTTTATTTAAATTAATTCTTGTTAATATTTGTAATATTCTTACTATGTCTTTGTTTGATATCTGCCCTTTTTGGTCAACAAGAAAAGTTGGGACAAGTGACTTTGATTGTAATTGCTTTAAATTACCACCAGGTGTACCTATTATGCATCATGTTCAAACTAAACTACTATTAAGATCCAGACCTTAAAGAGTGGTTCTGAGAAATTTACACAAATTGTACACTCACCTTACACACCTTAAATGTACTTTATCAAGTCATGTTTGGTGCCTAAAATTTGCCTCTTTAAATTTACATTAGGCTGATGTAACTAACAAATAATTGAAGCTTATGACCACCAGGCCAAAATGATACACTTTACCTCAAACTCTGAGTTGGTAAGAGTTGCTAGACTTGATGATGGAGTTCCTGACACATTATGACTTAGTGTCATTTGTAAAAATGAACAAAAGTGCATCACAGCCATTTTGGATTTGATTTGATTTCCAGATTTTTATATTTGAAATTTGAAATACAGTCGTAATGTACTATTCTATGAAATTGCTTAAATGCAAAGAGTATTAGTTAGCCAAACCTTGTTCTTTAAGGCAAGTGTGTTGATGATTTCAACATGCAGTTTGCATGATGCGTATTGGTGCTCATAAACTGTAACGTCAGTGCAAAACTAAAGAAGGACACTTAACGTATCTTGATTTATCAACTACATTTGAGGTAAGTGGGAAAGATTTGTGTAAACTTATTTACCTTGAAAACATTCATTTAAGGATGGATAAGTCCATGACTGTGTCACATACTGTGTTAAGCAGCATTATAAACCCTCAGTTTCTTTTATGAGTAGAGGGCAAAATAATGGATGAATAGAAGAGAAAAAGAGATAGCAGACCGCAGAACACAAGTATGAATAGAGGATGAGCGGGATCATCTCTTCATTGTGCATGCATGGAAAATCCCTCCCTCCCTTGATGTTTTTTTTCACCCCTGTTATTCTCTCCGTCTCTCTCTGTCCTTCTGTTTTTGTGAGAGTGGAGAGATGTGGAATGGAATGAAGAGGTTATTGCACCTGTGTGTGTGTGTGTGTGTGTGTGCTTCCTATGTGTGCGTGTGTGTGTGTGTGTATTTAGAGAGATGGATGAAGAGACAAAGAGACAAAATGGGGAGGTGGACTGTGTTTTTGCATTAGCATGCTGAGAGTGTCACCACTCGATGTGCCTATGTCCCCCTCTCCCATCCCTCGTTCTCTCTTTCTCTCCTGCCGATCTCTCTCTCTTCAGTGTCCATAGCAATTATGCCATCAAAACACTCCAGCCAAAGAGGATAATTGCATCCTGAGTGCTGGGGAGAGAGTGAGCGGCAGAGTGAGTTAGAGCATGTATTTGTACGACTTTGTGTGTGTGTGTGTGTGTGTGTGTGTGTGTATATATGTGTCTGTGTGAAAGAGAGAGAAGGTGAGTGATTCTGTGAGTTAACATGTGTGTGTGTGTGCAGAGAGAGTGAGAGCTTGAGAGGGCCACAGTGCATTAAAGTAAGTAAGGTTCTTCACAGCACTGCAGGAGTTATTTGGTCAAAGATCAAAGAATCAGTTTGCTCTGCTAAGTGGACTAAAACATCAAACTATCTTTCCCTCACAAAATTAGACTACATAGATTTATTAACGTTAATTAATAATGTTTTGTGTTGAAGAATACAAGGAAAGACAAACAAAAGGATGCTTTTAGTATATGGATTCATGATAATGACACAACTGATATTATGTAGCACTTTAAAAAATTATTATAATAATTCTGCATACACATTGATGCATATTCTCACTTGTGCACACACACATTTTTGTCTCAGCTTTCCAAAGGTATACTTATCTCTGCTATTTATTTAATTCTGCTATTTATTTAATTCCTATAGACAAATGATGGATCTACTCAAATCTTTTCTATGTTCTGTCCCTATTACCTCTCTCACACTCGCTCCAACTTCCTCCCTCTGTCACCTTGCCCAAGGCTTTGTTTTGAGTGCACACACACACACGCACACACTTTCTCGCAAAGGGAATCAATAGGCAAACACTTTGGCAGTCCATCGACCCTCTGTCTCTCTCTCTCTCTCCCCTCCTGCCTGCCAATTTTTTTTTATTCCAGTCGCATTTGGATTCATACTGCAATAGGTTTGATCATGACTTATTCAAATGAAGCATTTTCATTATGTCTCGTACTGTCGGAGAGGACGGAGAGTTAGGTGGCATGTTTATAATGCTGTGCACAAATGGCCAAAAGCACAGCCGCATGCATTATGCTGTGCTTTGTTCAAATGACTCATAAATTTTAACAGAGATGTTGGCAGTCATTTGGCTCCTGTTCAAAGGATTCAGTTTCCTATGTGCAGTTGTCACCATTCAGTGGCACATCCAGCCCTCAGCCAAACTCACAAGGGGCTGGATAGATAATTGGTCCTATTGTGAGACAAGGAAATCTACAAACATTACATTAGAGATTTTTCGTATTTCAACGCGTGAATATTCAATCAACCAGGGTTTATTTATCTTTTGCTGCATATGTCTTAACATGAGTGTGCTGGGCCATTTGTTTATTTGTTCTTCTTCATCTAACCTTTGCTCTAGTGTTGTGTGGTTTTGTTTTTTAAATCTATTCAAATGTTTTTGTTTACTCAGATCTCTAGCTGTCGGCTCTCTTTATTAAAAAAGGGCTTTGTGTCACATGTTCTTGTTTCCATAACAACAGGGTCGGCCGGTGATCGTGGGCCCCCGGTTGGTGTCCCTGAAGTGGAGGAAAGGTGTGGAGTGATTGGAGCATGAAAAATGAGCAAGGGCCAACACAGAGATAGCCGGACTACTTTCACATAGTAACACGAACATGGTTGCTTGCCAGAGCCATCGAAATATCCTCACGAGGCAAGCTGTGCGCCACTGAAAGTAGGTGTGTAGGCAAATGTCAGCTTCATCCAAGTACTTCAATAACAATGAACGTCAGCCACTCGGAGACTTTTCAAGTCTACGAGCTTGATGCGACACGTTGATGGCTGATGAAAGACACTGGAGCAGTCGGATCAAACCAGTTTGGGGTTGACTGGGATTCCTTGGACTGGGACGTCTAGCCCACGTGGAGAGACTCTGGAGCGTGGCAACATGGGTGCCACCCTCGGAATATGCCTTACCACCCCAAACGCCACTCTTACTTTGACATCTAAATAAATAAATGCACTTGTTAAGTAGACACAAGCATACTGGTGTGGCTTTAATTACATGTATGTTTGGGGTTTTTTTGGTTCCTCTTGCAGACGCAGCACTGACTAAAATCTTATGCGCAGCACATGGGCGTCCGCTTCTAGAACGTCGTTCGTTCCTCTGATTGGCTGACGGACACATCAAGGCAATTGTCAATTGTGGACCGCTGTTAATCATTATCTGGATCGCCATGCCTTTTGCAAGTCGTTGTAAAAACTTTTTTTTCTTTCGCCCGTTCTTAAAACAACGTATTTGCCATGTCGAATGTGTGTATGCATTTACGCGCCGATCTTTTGTCTGCCTTGCTGAAGGGTTTTAAAATCCCATACTCTCAGAGGCCTATTATTCCTACACAATTCATGCACACTTTTATTAATCCTATCTAGTTGATGTTGATTCAAACCATCGTTGTTGTGTTATGGGGGATTTGGAGCATTGAGAAACTATAGAGCCCATATGAAGCCAATGCAGCAATGTCAGTAGCCATTCATGAAGCCAATGCAGCAATGTCAGTAGCCATTCATGAAGCCAATACAGCAATGTCA
>JAOUQW010000040.1:8377490-8390471 GCA_028565825.1 Olivaichthys viedmensis | reverse complement strand
AATGAGATTTGTGCGCGGGGTGGAGCGCAGGTATGTTTGCTTACGACAAAGGAAAAAAAAAAAAAAAAAACAGTACTTCCTCGTGTTAAAATGCTGTACAGATCACCTAATCTACGATCTGTATTAGACCACAAAGGGCCTACACCTATTGCATTGCAATAGCGTTGTAGATGAACAATTTGAAAGGAATAATAGTTAAGTAACATAACGGGGCCTAACGACAACGCTCCTGAACCGTTAACACCTAGAAACCCTATAATGAGGCTGCTAGAGAATTCCAACAACAAGACCAAACACGGACCTGGAATCCGCTGTGTGCGCGCCCAACGTCCGCCCACTGACTCACACACACACACTCTGCATACACAAACACTTTCTCAATTTCTCTCTGGGCTGTTCGAAACTAGCACAACTTGTCAAACCCATGTGTCCTACTTTACCCGAGGCCCACGCATGCAATAACGTCTCCATGTCCTATTACACTTGTAACATAAAATAAAAGTTTATTGTCATATATACATATATAGAAAACAACATTCACTTCCAAAACTTCATAGTACATGTCATAGTACTTCAGTGCCTATATTTCAACTATTAGGCCTAAAGACAAACCAACATTGTTACTGTTAGGACATTAGACAGTAATCGCAGTGAACACGGATCTCAATTACGCTTGAGGAATAGGGAATGTGAAAATGTGAAACTATGTCTATATTATGTACAGAGAATTACATGTTAATATAAATGTATAAAATCTGGAATAAGTAATAAACTCCACCCAGAGAACATCACCACCTTGATAAATATAAATTTCTTTATACAATACATATGTCAGTGCGTATATTACAAACCGCAATAATTATTAACTAAAAAAAAAAAAAAAAAAAAAATCATTCCCTCTTTAATAATCCCTCACATCAAAAGACAAGAAAAACAGAGAAAGGCACAGTCATATAATAATGCAATATAATTAGTCATATAATAATAATAGTAAAAAAAAAAAATAAAGTTCCTCCCCTGAGCAAAAATGCCATAAGATTTTTGTATTTACATCAAATAGTGTTGTTTTCTTTTACCTCTTTCATAATTGGAAAAGGCCTTAATGTAAACTGAACTTGTGCATAATTATCACCTAAGATTTTGCCATTGACTGATTTTAAAGCGAAGAACCAGCCCTCATCAATAGCGGAAGTGTAAACTTTAACCAAATCTGTGATTGCTACATGAAACACATTTATCAGGTCACTTTAGTCTTTCACTGTATCCTTAAGTTTTCCCTGTTTTTCCTTCTCATGTTTCCTTTTATATTATATTCCTAATTTTGCATTTGAACCAGCTGACATACGATGAAGGTTGTGTATATTATGACAGTATTATATTATGCCTCAGTAATAATTCTTAATCTCAACTCATAAATCCTTCTACCTTCCCCCCGACCCTGATGTGTCATCACTGTTCAGTGATAACGGAGAGCCAGGCAGGGAGTTTTCTTCCTGCACACTGACACCTGCTGCCCCTGAATGTCTGCGCACCGCCTTGGCCCGCAAGAAGGCACTGTTCGGATGCTGATTATGGAGATGGCGCAGCAATGTATCCTGGGTGGAAGCGGTGTGGCCGCACTCCTCACAGACGTAGAGCTTGGTGCGCCGTTCCTTGTAAGCGTACTGCTGCGTCACACCGTGGATCTTCTTCATGTGAGATTCCAGAGAGCAGCGCTGGGTAAAGGCCTTCTCACACAAATTACATTTATACGGACGAACGCCTGGGAAAACAGAACAGAACAGAGGCATATATAATCGAGTCTGTGTGTAATGTGTTGACATTGTGAGTTTTGGCCTAAAGCCTTGGAGTAGGAGCCGAGGCAATTTGAAACTGTAACTTCATATATACACCTTTACAATATTACACACCTCTGTAAATAAATCTGATCCCTACTTTGTGAACCTGTTTGGTCCAACAGTAAAAAGTAATGTGACCAACAAAATATTTTATGTTCACATACCTGTATGCGTGCGGACGTGCCTCTTGAGATCGAAGGTGTCATTAAAGCCCTTGCCGCAGAAACTGCACAGATGCCGTTTCTGTTCGCTGTGGCACTTTAGGTGTCTGTTGAGCATGCGTTGGTACTGAAAAATTTTCTGGCACACGTGACACACATAGGTTCCACCGGCTGCAGGTGCTGAAGATGTCCCGGTGCTGTTTGTGGGATATGGGTTTTCCACAGCGACAGGAGGCTCAGCGGTTGTACTCGGAATGGTAAGTGATGCTTCGGCAGGAAGTTCACCTGTAGTCACCTGTAAATATAAAAAAAAAGGTAAGGAGAAAAATGGTAAGATTAAAAATGGTAAGAAATGGTCCACATTCACCCAATATGTTTCTTGGTTTATCAGTTAAAACTGAAATCAGCTTGCACATAAATGACTGGTATGATTCCACATACCAGAGTTAATTCCCAAATCACAATAGGTGGGTAACTAACACTGAAACCACGCAGGCCTAACCAGTTTTTAGCCAGAGATTCAAATAGAAACTTAATGAAAGGCACATTTCTGAGCCTCACCTTCATTTTGGAGCGGACGTACGTGCTGCTCTGTGAGCTTCGGATGCGCTCTGTCTCTGGGCTGTGCCGCTGTCCCAGAGTGGTACAGGAGGGCAGTTCAGCTGTAGAAACCACTGTGTAGGGCTCCTGCATATATTTCTGTGTGCATCTGTTGCGTTCTTTATGAGTGGACAGGCACAGGGCCACTTCAGCTGTACTTGCCTCAGTCTCCTCCCATAGAGCTGCAGGGGACATGGAGACTGAAGGAAAAAGTATGGATAAAAAAGAGGATATAAGTGTTGATTCAAAACATTACAGGGTGGTGAAATTGTCTTAGCTTGTAGTCTTCTCTAAATATACTTTAATTAAGAATTTATTATTGAATTAAGAACTTTACTATGTCTTTAAACCTGTCACCAAACTAAACCTCTCTTGCATAGTTCCAAAACAATCAAATATATCCCTACGTTTTAATGAAACACAGATCATTTGAAACTGGATGCAGTATGTGGCTCTCAGAAAACCGGGGACAGTTGTGCCTTTAGGGAAGGTGTGGGTGTGTGTGTGTATGGTTGGGTGACAGGCGTGTGTGTAACTGTATTGTCCTGGATTGAAGTCAGCCAATCCTGTTACAGCATTACCAGTTTGACCAGCCAAGCTAGAGACACAGGCTTATGATCTCTTTTTATACAAGCATACATACAACACAATGCATAGGCTGCAAACAGAACTTCAGAAACGTATCATGTTCTCTGATATCCAAATCCTCTTCTAAAAGACTATTTAAAAACCCCTAATCAGTTATAATAAAAAAAAAAAAAAAAAACCTTGATGGTTTCGTGGTTTCTATTATGAAAAACTAACTGTCACAACAGTAAATAGGGAAGTGTACAATGAATCTCCTCAAGCTGGCTAAATATACTCCAATGAATTGCAAACTATAATGCAAATTGCTTTGGCTAACGGTAGGAGCAGGAAGCAACAGTGCAATGTAGCTCAATGTAGATATTGCGCTTATGATCTATGTAGGTTTTTTTATTTTTTTTATTTCCTCTAACCAAGTCAAACACCTTTTTGTCTCTTGCAGTTTTTCTCTAGTCTCTATGCATCTAGCCTCAATTTAAAAATGCCATAAACAAATGCAGTAATGCTGGTGAATCAAAAACTCCTGAGAAAATGAGACGGCACTGATTCCCCCCCCCCCTTTGCCATACCGAGTTGGATTTATATTTCTTCAGCTGTATGCCGACCCCTCCTATCTCATATAACCACCCCATGTGTGTTTGTTGGTGACGTGGAACACAGGCAATACAAGACGTGCCCATTTTATAGACTAGTAGTCATGTACAATTTATAGGCTATCTGACAAGGCTAAATCAGAGTATGTTATAGGCATTTATTTGCTAAGTTAGGTGGCACAGACTGCATCAGGGACATATTTTCCTTGACCACGACCTTTTTTTTTTAAAATACAACATCAGTATTGCTACTTCAACGATCCAATTAACGTCCGGTAATATTCTTTTTTTCCCCTTCTCAACCCACTTTTAAATAATTGGCCCACATTTAAGGAAATAAATCGAAACCAAAGCGCTACACACCCTATACGGGTTCGATACGATTAAAGGACAAAGAAAAAGGAGCATAATGACTCTGCACAAGTTCTGCCCCGTTTTATTGTCCTACACTACACGCCAATCCAAATCCAGTTTTCATGTCTTATCTCGTAGCTTTCACACCGCTCAAATCCACAGGTTCTCTCTCTCTCTCTCTCTCTCTCTCTCTCTCTCACACACACTCACTCTCTCTCTCTCTCTCTCTCTCACACAATCTCTCTCTCTCACACTCTCTCTCTCTCTCTCACACTCTTTCTCTCTCTTTCTCTCTCTCTCTCTCACACTATATATCTCTCTCACTCTCTCTCACACCATCTCTCACTCTCTCACTATCTCTCTCTCTCTCTCACTATCTCTCTATCTCTCTCTCACTCTCACTATCTCTCTCACTCTCACTATCACTCTCTCACTATCTCTCTCTCACTATCTCTCTCTCACTCTCACTATCACTCTCTCACTATCTCTCTCTCACTATCTCTCTCTCACTCTCACTGTAACACGAGAGGGAAATCTGTGCAGTCGGATAGAAGCATATAAAACGAATAAAACGCCAAGTAGACCTACCCCACTGAGTGTGTGTGCCATGTTGATAAATAAAACAATTTAGTAGGGTGGCTATCAGTGGGAAAGGTGAAGGGTAGGCCTAGCCCACTGGAAGCGAGTTTACTCTGGGCCATGTTTGCTAAAGGTGTAGCAAGAAACAGCAGGCAGCACCGAGGCGAGTCCGTTATTTCCTTCACTGTTCATTAACTCGGCCGTGCACCTCCAGAAAGCCACTAGTACGCTAAACATGCAGATTTCTTTTTTCTTTTTTCCCTTACCAAACGAATAATAATTTTAAAAAAAAAAGCTTAATTGGAAAGAGCGCCCTTCAAAGTTTTATATTCTGCAACGAAGTGTGCATGAAAATATTGACGTTGTGGCCAGAAAACGTGTGCCGAGAAATACACATCCTACAAATAATTTAGTTAGGGATAGGCCTTTTGTCGACCTTCCCGGAACGAAACAAGAAAAATGATGGGTAATGCCATTTATAAACAGGTACAACGACATTACATAGGTTTCCACCTCAGCCTGTTAGTGCCGCAGTGAATCACTCAAGACGTTTCGCAGTTTCAATATCAACTCTAAACATCTCGTAAACCAAAAAAAAAAAAAATTATGGAAAACAAAAAAACAAAAACAAAACGTTTACAATTAAAGGAACACAAACACTAGGCTAATATTTCCTGTTCGGAAATGAGCTTCTGACTGCGAGCCTAAATCCAACCGCATTGGGTAAATGATTAGCCCAATAGTTTATAGTGATGAAGGGAATGGACGTGGGGAAGGGGCTCACAAAGAGAGGGTTGTGTTCCAGGTATTCCGTTAGGTGAATCAGCAAGTCACTTGATAGCCCAAAACCTCAAACGGGGAAAACGTAACAAACGAAGCTATTTGTTATCGGCTTTGAAACCTTTTCATTTGTAAAACACCAAATCGTCTCATAGTCTATGCTGTTTTTCTTAAAAAGCACTCCACCCTGTCTACTGCCTTATCTCCTAAATTAAACTGGGATTAAAAAGCTTTTCCAAACATAACGTTTCGGATAGGCGAGACTTCAAAATGTGCGCAACGCAATGTGTTGCAATGAATTTTACGTCGTGTGTGTGTGTGTGTGTGTGTGTGTGTAAGTAAGTAAGTGTGTGTGTGTAAGTGTGTGTGTGTAAGTGTGTGTGTGTGTATGTAAGTAAGTGTGTGTGTGTAAGTAAGTGTGTGTGTGTGTGTAAGTAAGTAAGTAAGGAAGAAGGGGCTGAAGGTCAGCTAAACGGGTTGGAACAGCTCCTTGGACCTCTTTAGCACACACACAGAAACACACGCAAAGTCTTTAAAAACAGAACAAAGTGTTAAATTAATTTTTTTTTTAATATATCCATTAGCGTAGTTGAATTAGGCCTAAACAAAAAAAAAAAATCCAATAATTAGGCCAATAAAATCAGCGTGCATGTGTGAAAAATCGCCTAAAGACAAGAAGTTGCTTGAGTTTTCGAAACGGCCTACAAAGTCTATCATTTTAGCTAACGAATTATCTTAAACCAATTGACACCAGAAAAAAAAAAAAAAAAATGAAAAAAAAAAAATGTTTTACGAACCATTTCAACTTTTGTGGTCATGTCTCATTATGCCGAAATTGTGGCGTTTGTGTCTCTCCTATGATTCCCGTTGACCGTTATTCGGCCTGTGTGTTTTACGCTCTGCTACGTTAAAGGCGATGGAAAGCGTCCCCTCACCTGGTATGTAGATGTCTCCTCGTTCATGGTCAGGTAGATTGCTCCAGCTTCTCTTGCCGGGTGAAACACTGGGCTTTTTGACCAGGAATGCTCGCGGCATGTTGAGTTTTCCAGGTGGCGCTCCGCTATCTCTCTTCGGCTCCCTATTGTAGTTATAACAACGCTGTAGTGCTCTTCACTATTAAACTCAAAATCAACCAAATAGGAGATGAGAACGAATAAAACCCGTTTTGCTCGGAGGACGGTGTCAGGTGAGGAGCCGGTTCCAGTAGAGACTTGGAGGATTTTTGTGCTTCGTTCTCCTCCCTCCTCACTACCTCTACAAACTTTTTGTACCTATAGGCTACAGGTTCCCGTGGCGTCTCCCACCATTTGTCCACATTTGCGCGCCCTGCCTTCTCTTCCGTAACTTCCAGGTTCCAAGGTTCTCTCTTTGACAAAACGTGCGTATTCTTGGCGTCCAAGCGCAGGTTTGATATCTCCGCCAACGTAGCACGATGTAGGAATGATTTCGATCCGCTCACTCGAGTCACAGCAACGCGAATTTCAAAGGTTGATTGAAGCGCAGGTACACATTCATGAGGAAACAGGTAGCAGCGCGCATGCGCCTGGAAATAACGGTGACAACAAAACCCGACCCAGCTTCTACGCTTTACCTGTTCAACCGGTTTTCTCCCCCCACCACACACACACACACACACACACACACACACACACTTGGCACTTCTGAGGTAAGAATGTAGTGAACTACGATTAATTAAATAGGCATACATTTATTACATTTAAATTCATTTTTGTTTGCATTATTATTATTATTATTATTATTATTATTATTATTATTATACTCCCGGTGGCAATGAGAAAGGAAATACCTCGTTTTGTTCGACAAGGCTTAATTAGAGATCAAGTGCATACATCACATTGTTATATCTTTTCAGCAGACAACAGAAATATGTTACGAAGCTAATCGGAACACGCCTTAGCTCGATCTATTCTAATTTTTTTTGTTAAACTCGCTTTTGTTAGTCACGCTTCCTCTGAGTCCGCCTCTCCTGGTGTATGTTTTCCTGAATCATCGACGCATTCTTGTTTCTGCTTCTCGATCTGCTCCTGCTCGACCCTGCTGCTCGGGAACTTGTCCTTGTTGTTCTCCTTCTTCCACTTCATGCGCCGGTTCTGAAACCAGATCTTCACCTGGCGCTCTGTCAGGCAGAGCGCTCTCGACACCTCCACGCGCCGCTTGCGGTTCAGGTACGGGTTAAACAGGAACTCCTTCTCGAGCTCAAGCGTCTGGTAGCGGCTGTACGTCTGCCTGCCCCGCCTTCGGCCGGCAGCTATAGAAGAACAGAAAAACACACAGTGATGTAGGAAAGGATACAACTGATTCGTTCAGCATCTGACTAAAACATTCCCACTGTAATCGCTGATTTCCTCGCTTAGCTTTAATACACAGTGCACTAAAAACGTGGGAAAGCTAACGCTCCAGATGGGTGTTATTGCCTAATTCTCCTGTCATAAAAGGTTTAATTGGGGGTAATAAGTAGGCCTACAATTGTTCCATGTGTTGTCAAAAGAGAATGGGGGGGGGTTTCACCATTATCATCTCACCTTGCGGTCGCATCCAGGGGAAAAGCTGTGTTGGACACGCTTCTGCGCTCTCCAAATCATCACTGGTGCAGCTTGCTTTTACACTGTAGTCCCCAAATTGGGCCAAATCCGCATCTTGGGTGCCGAAAAAGGTCTGTCTTTGTAAGGCGTCCTGTCCGAAGAGGTTTGCGGTGGGTTCTCCGTGATACTGGCTGTGCTGGTACGGTGCATGGGAGAACGTGGAGGCGCCGTGGTGATAAAACTCCGGGAGCTGAGCTGTGTGTTGAAATGTAGATCCTGTGCTGTGTCCGTACAACAAAGACGGTCTGCCCGCAAGCTCCTGTTTGTACCCAGAACACTCGTAGTAGTTGGGATGCAGAGTGTCGTTTCCCTTGAATTTGGTGAAGAGGGAATTAACGAAGTATGAACTCATTTTACTTTTTTCTTAGATCAACTTTTTCACTATAATTTTACGATATGCATTAGGTTAAGCCAGCCCTGGTTTCGGAATGTCTTAAGCCATACAGTCCAGAGTCATTTACGCGCAAATGTTACGCGCCGAAAAAATGTCGTAAATATTCATGCGAAGTCGCTTCTGAACAAATTCCCCCGCGATTGCAATCACATTGCATTTTCAGTGATGTGGTTTCATAAAATAGAGCTTTTCTTCCCTCCTGCAGAGCTCTGTAAAATGATGTTGCATTGTCAGGCTTATTGAATCCCTATTCATTGGCCCCGTCATTTCTAAACAGACAACAACGCGCTGCTGATAGGAGAATGAACAGGGAGAAATGGAAAAAGGAGAAGAGGAGTTGGTGATGTGTGGGTAGAGGGGAGGTAGAGGGAGGGATGACACTGCTGGAAAACGAATTTAGTGGCGAAGGCTCATACGACACATCCAAAATTCATAGTCTGTAACCACGAGAGCGTGGTGAGCCTATGCTCTGCTTTACACGTTTGGTTTACACGCATACAATCTTGAGGCTAGTCAGGATGGTATCTGTGATTTTGACCCCGAGCAAGTATCAGATAAAATCATGACATATACATACACGTATAATATAGATATAGGAATTTGACTTTTAAACTTAATGGGGCTGGTTTTAGACCTTTGAAGCCTACACTGAAAAGTATTTTCAACAGTGATCATTCCAGTTTCGACCAAGACAAGCTTCATCAGGAAAACCTTAATGCCAGGCAGGTTTTAAGCCAAGAATGGTTAGGTTTGCTGCCACAGGCTATGTCATTGGTATATGTTCTGTTCGCTAATAACATTAAATTATGCTATGGCTATATTCTGATTTAAATTAATAATATGGTCAATTTTGCTTAGTTATTATTCGCTAAACAGTCAGTTATTGTTTGCTATTATTTGCTTATCAGTCCCCGTTAGTGGGCTATTTCGATGCGTTCGATGTGACTTTGTAATGAGAGTTGTTTGTAGTGTTCTACTATTATCTAAAGAAAAAGATAATTGG
Organism: Olivaichthys viedmensis; assembly: GCA_028565825.1. NCBI lineage: Eukaryota > Metazoa > Chordata > Actinopteri > Siluriformes > Diplomystidae > Olivaichthys > Olivaichthys viedmensis. The sequence goes on along the minus strand of JAOUQW010000040.1, from coordinate 8,380,981 downwards.
CTATCTTTAAATAATCGTTATTGACTACATTTTTATCAGGGTCTGCAATGAACCGCTCTCAAGTGTGAATTTAGATCAACGCTGCCCCTATGCGATGAGAACTGGTAATGCATCCATCCAAAGGAGCCTACTACGGATTAAGGACTTTTTCACAGCTTGTGTTTATTATCCTCGTATACCATTTTTTTTTGCCGTTTAATTTCCGTGTGTCCCAAGAAAGCAAAAAAAAAAAAAAAAAAAAAAGTAGGTCTATAAGGCCTACCATAACCATTGTATGGTTACAGTAACCACAGTGGTCGAATAGGTTAAAAGAGGAATCTGGCAATGCCATTTTGAGATCCAAGCTATAATGCTCAAACGCCTGGACACAACTCCATGCAAAACGCCCATCTGTCGTCCTTGCGTTTGTTGCCTTCTGTTTAATTGGCATATAAAGAGACTCAGAGGAGGAGAAATGAAAGCTAGCCTTTAATCTTGTGCTGGAAACTGAATGAAAAGTGACTGAATCCTTGATTTACTTTGCACCACGGCAGCAAATTTTAATACAACACTATTATGTTGACCTGCGGAATCCAACATTTAGCACAGCCATTTACAATGAGAACGAACAGTGAAGGTAAACAAACCTGATCCGCAGATCAACACGCCATGGACATTTTAGACAAGGCTATTCGCGGCTGATGGCGTTATGCGAGGTGGTGATGCTTCTATATATATATATATTTTGCATTTGCCAGCAGAGAGGTTGCGACAAAAGCCTAAAATCTTTGTAGTGCCTTGGATTACAGTTTCTTCAGGTGTTATTTACAGAGGTTCCATGTAGTCTGTTGAGTTCCACGGAACCTGTGCCATCAGATGTAGCCTACCATTGTGGAAACTTGTTGAAGTTGTATTTTTACAGACAGTATGTCAAGGATATTTAAATCTTTCATAATCCCGTTAACTTCATAATTAGCTGGCCTGGGAACAATGATGGGAGTTTTGGATTTCCAACTGATTCTATTCCGATTTAATAGGAAAGAAGTTTCGCAGCCCTGTTGTCCCCCCCACCTTGCAATGATGGTGTTATTCTGGTTCAATCTGTAATCAAACGAGCGTCTTCTCTTTTTTGCAGCTCTTTCTCAGAAACTAGGCCACAATTTCTTACTCGGCTAAATTTAAGGTGAATTACTTCATCAGAAACTGATCTCGGAGTTTTTGGAGCCAAGGCCTCAGTTTCTATATCTCGACGTGTTCTGTTTGTCTTCAAAGTCAAATATTGTCAGAAGTCTTAAGAATGTGTCCCTATTAGACAATTGGAGACGGTGACTTTGTGGCTCCCAATCAGCTTGTACCCTGGGAATCTGTACGAGTCCCACTTTTATGTACATCCCAGAACCTCTTCAGCTCCCACTGGAATTGTTTGAGCACTGTTGTAAATGTTGGTTCTTTTTTCTACATTATTGAGCATTTATTTTGTAATAAACTATATGAAATACATGTGTGGTGTCAAGTCTAAACAACGTTAACATACTCAGGAAAATCAGCAACGGTTTCTTCAAGAGGCACTTTTCTTCACCACTTTCCTTTCTACTGCACCTTTAGGAGCACATCGCATTTCAGCACTGACCACTATCAGAGCTTAGGCAATTTAATAGGCCTGCATTCCTCTAACACGTCACTTGAAGACTTTTTTTTTTTTGCCATGCATGAATTTTTCTTCCTATGTTATATAGTATCACTTTGATGTTTTGTTCATGTTTAATTAACTGTTAAGATCAGTTTAAACTTTCTGTATCACTGAAAAAAGGTAAATTAGTACCTGATCCTCAACAACACAAATTTACTATTAAATGCAACAACAAAAAATTGCATATAATACCTCCAGTAGGCCATCACATTTGATACGCACGTTTTCAGCACCAAGTTACCATAAAATAGACTACACTAAACTTTTTGAAACAATAAAAAGATATTTGAATGCACTAAATATTAATAAATAAAACATTGCTTACAACATTTATTTAGCTCCTACATTTAATCGCTTCGTAGAGCAAACGGAAAAATTCACTATAAGAGCGACCATTATAGAGTTGTAGCTATAAGCATATTGAAATACAAGTGTCAAAAGATATACAAAATCCCCTCCAATCTCTTTAGACGATACTAGTAAAAGTGTTTCGTTAACATTATATTTTAGACCACTAATCTTATCGTCAAATACCCCACTAAGGGATACGAATTATTATTATCATTATTATTATTATTGTTATTGTTCATAGTGGTGGTGGTGTTGTATGGCTCTAAGCTATGAACTACTATAGGCTGCTAATTAATTTAATTCCATACTGAATTAATCTAGAAAATTATCGGACAAAAAAAAAAAAAAAAAAAGAGAGAGAGACAAAGACACAAAGAACTCTTAACGATGGTAACAAACTTGGGCAGCCCGACTTGGGCTGTGTTTTTACATTCATTTTAATATAGGCTTATTTCGGTATTTTCCATTTTCGAACAATCAAAACTTCTAAAAGATAATGAAAAGAGCCCGGCATGTTGAACAGAGAGACAGGAAGTCTAATGCATGGCACTACGGGGAAATCTAAAACCCAACTGCATGCCTACGCGCTCCTGCTTTTTTTATTTTACTGGCTTTTGCGGCTGATTTAGCCAGTGTGCACTTTTCCCGTACATATAGGTGCGCAATAACATTATTTTCACACGAACTAAACTTTAAAAAAAAAAAGACATGTGATTCAAACCAAGCCTTAATAAATCAATCAAACCAAACGAAAGGTAAAACTGATGAGTAACGCTCATATAGTCTAATGGGAATGAACTTTCTGGTGTTTTGCCAGGCAAACAGCTGTCCTGCACCATATCCTAAACGAAATGGAAGCCAGTTTACTGGAATACATTTTAGATACGTGTATAAACTGCGTTAACATGGCAGAGATGGTTAGGTACGGGTTAATAGGCACACCGTGAACTAACACGGCATGAAGTAGACTTCACAGCTCACACAAAATAGTCCGACTTACACAGAGACCACCACGGATGACCGCACATGTGTAGATATTTCTACTTCTACGAGAAACGAAAAAATAATTCTATTTAGTCTTATTTGGGATATGATTTGTGCTACTTCTTATGAACCTCATGAAAAGTGCAGCGATGAGGACAAACGGTGAACTCGAGGAATCTGAGGGAATTTCCGACTACTCCGATATTTTCTGGCATTGATTCGATACTTTAGAATAGAATAGAATAGAATAGAATAGAATTAAGGCTTTCTAAAAAATCGCCCAGGAGGTTGTCTAATCATGTTATATACAGTACATGTCGAATCATGTCGGGTGAAGTGGGACGTTTAAGCTGAGCACTGTATTGCTATATGAGCATCATTATTGCTTCCGTTTTCCCGACCTCGTCTTTTTTAATCTCAGCTATTTTTAACCACTGTTTTATTAGGATCTACAGTCAATCACTAAAAGACCGCCTGTAACAAAAGC
>JAOUQW010000040.1:8340849-8365255 GCA_028565825.1 Olivaichthys viedmensis | reverse complement strand
GTTATTATAAAAAATAAATAAGTAAAAAGTGAAAGGCAGGAGAGAGGGAAAAGGAGAGAGAAAAAGACAAGAGTGTGTGTGTGTGTGTGTGTGAGAGAGATGCATCAGATGAATTCATGGCTTGGCAGTAGAAATTTGAACAATGGCTTCCATTCACAAGATTAGATTCAAATTTCAAACGTGCTACCTACTCATACAAAACAAGGATGTTAGCTGATAGAACTGCAGTTAATTCTTAGAACATTTAACGTTTTTACATTGTTTTCTTTGGCTTGTTTTACTCATACAGAGTCAATAACCTCAAAATATATCAAATTAGATAACACGATTTGGGATTTGTATAACAAGGTTTTGCTGGAAGAAACCACTATAACAAAACCAACACACTGACTGTTATTTCAATCAAAGTTTTTGATGAAACGTTTTGATGATAGAAAATTGAAAGTATTTATTAAAGGATTTAATAAATACTTACATTTAATAAATGTATTAAAGGATTTAAATTTTCTAAGCAGGTAGTTTTTAAAAAGGTCTGTGAAATACACAATAACATATTTTTAATGTTTCGAGTGGCATTCATTATTTTTGGTCAGGTCATTTCATTCATTCATCAGTGACTGTTTTATCCTGGTCCGGTGGAACACACATACATACATACACACACACACACACACAAATGTAGAGTAGCCAATCCACTTAAGGGCATGTGTTTGGGAGGTGGGAGAAACCTGGAGTACCCAGAAGAAACCCACGCAGACATGGGGAGTTCAGGATCAGACCCTGGAGCTGTGAGGCTCCGATACTACCTGCTGCGCCACTGTGTTGTCCAGTAAGGTCATTCAAATACTTAAAAACAATAACTTGTGGTCTGCAGTGTGATCCAGGTCGGTCCCAATCAAGGATTCATTGAAATATGGTTTTATAAAAAATATGCCATGTGAAAAATGTTCTTAGTGAAATACTAATTAACTGCCTGAGTAAACCACCATTGTAGTAAACTAACAAACTTGGATATTACGTGATAGACCTTTGAAAGATCTTATTAATTAAAGAATGATACATAATGAGTGAATGTCTGCATCATGTCCAGACACTGTGACAAGAAAATTAATTGTGTATCCACTTATACAGATTTATTGTTCAGAAGTACATTAAAACAATGTACTTTATTAGAACCTATAGAGAAATTATATCCAATATAGCTGCCTGTAGTCTCCAACATTTATTTACTGATGTTTATGAGGATTGTCACCCACTGACCGGCAGCATATGGGATAAAATATTACATTACTGATGTATAGAGAGTTATGAATTCAGGCTGTTTTCTTGTCTGCATGTCACTTGGTGCTCAACTTTCCAACATGGCTGTTTTCTGTTCCTTCTGGCCCACGCTCGTCACTCGCTTCATCTGGTACACCACTTTTGCTGCTTCATCCGACAAACCCTGAAAAAAAAGTTACAATCTGCTGAGTCGAACAGCCGTGTCTGTGTGTGAGAGAGACAGAGAGAAAGCGAGTAAGGGAGAAAGAGGCATACAGAGAACCTAGTCCTTAACCTTCCAGAACTTACCGTGGAAGGTGTTCGGCTTGCGCGAAGGGTGGTGCTGTCTCTGCTGTCCTGAAGAAAAGTAAAGTAGGGGAAAGTTCACTAACACTGCCTCCATGGCCTGGTAGCATGCACAGCAGATTTTCATCTCATGCATAAAGGCAGATAGTCACAGACAAATGCCACTCAGGTTTTCGGAACATTTGTGTATAAGAAAGTATGTGTGTGTGTACGTGTACAGTAAAATGAATGCAATGGACGCCTGGTTTAGCAGCGGGGATCTGAACAACGACTCCCAATCACAAAATTGGATAAAACGTATTTTTCTGGGTTTCTTGGAAATTCACTTATAAAAATGACATTTGATTAGTGGTGATTTGCAAATAAAGATGTATTAATCAGGCTGCTTATAGAATATGAATGTGTGTGATTATTGAATGAATGTGTTCTTTCTTACCTGTGTGTCTGGGGTGAGGTCCTTACAGATCATACTCATGGTACTTATCCAGTTTCCATAGATACTCTCTTCTTTAGGGCTTGGCTTCTGTTTACTGTTAGACACATTACAAGCTTTAAATGGGAGTTTCAAAATGCATATGCACTCAAACACACAGTTACACACACAAACACATATGCACTGCAGTCACACGAATCCAGGCCTTCACTTAAGACTTTTCACTTGACAACAAGCTACAGTAAGGCAACGCACAGGTTCAGCACAAATACACATCCACATACACACCTGATGTCTTTGAGGAGGTCTTGCTGAGCTTTGAGTTGACTCTGAGCTTCCTGTATTCTGCCCTCCATGGTCAGTCGGGCGCATAGCTGGGCACAGTGAACGCCCAGCACAGCCATGTTCAAGCTACCTGCCCACACCCAGCTACAGGATAGAGCAATTATGTAAATTCCTTCTGAACTGATTTGATTTCTTATGGTGTTTGTGCTTTTCTGTGTGCAGCGCTACCTGCTGGTCGTCACGCGCTTCTGCTGAGTGATGACTCTGATCACTTTCTTCAAATCTCGAGTTTTGAAAGACAGCTGCAGCTGGAAGGGAACTCTGTCTCTTCTCTGGAAACCTGCACAAACAATAATCATATATTTGGCACTTTTTAAGCATGGTTTGGTCTTTATATTTTAGCGAAATAGAAAAAAAGAAAAGAAAATGAAAAAGTGAAAAAAAATAAAATAGGAAAACAGGTAATGCAAGTAAACAAACAAGGCCACAGGGCTGCTCTAAAAATGAAAGAAATATATAAAACTAAATAAAAAAATACAGACAAGAAGAACGCAGAATGACAATCCAAATTCTTAAAAAGAAGATTTTCTCTTCACTTACTGTCCACTTTGTCTGGTTTGACAGCAAACTGGAAAGTGATCTCCACTCCCCCTGTAACATTTCCAATCTCCCTCACCAGCCTGTGGTTGTTCTCCTCAAAAGGGTAATACCTGCAGGAAAGAAATTATCATTACTTGAGTCAAAAATAGAAGTTCCTCACTTCCTAACTAGCGATTTCAGAAACGCAACAGTCAAATATATTGTATACTTGAAGATGATGCTTTCTAGCCAACCAACAAATACTGTTATTCATAACATCATCTTAACCTAAACTACAAATAAAGTGTTCTCACCTTTTGAGTTACAATGAGAATTATGCCATTTTCTGTAGGAGTAACTGATACTCACACGCCGTTAGGTGCCAGCAGGGTTGCCACAACATTAGTTGCTAAGACGTTGTCAGCTAGAGCCGTCTGAATTTCTGTTGCAACTGTACAAATGTTGACTCTATTGATCTAGAAACCAAGCAGAGTGCACAAGAGAAAGGATGCATTCACATCACTGTTCTGATTTATATACTGTTCTAGGAACACAGTGGGTTGAAGAGAATGGGGAATATCACATTCAATTCAAGTTAAAGGATTTGGCAGTGAAATAAAAATTTTGTACCTAAGAAATGGTAATTACAGTTTAAAGTACCAGTTATCAAATATTAGAAATAGAAAGCAGACATTAGTACAGGTATAAAAGGAATATTTTTTGGATCTATTAAAAGAATATATAGTTCATTTTTGAGTAATGTTTTAGCTATTATTTCCAATTCAATTGAATATTTATTGTTTTGTTAGGCTGATGCTGATAGTTTCAGTGAAATGGGTCAGAGACGGCGGGTATTTATAGTGGCTTGACTTGCTGATACTCGTAGACTGGGTAGTTCACTCACCCTGCCTCCTGTGTGATCGGCTAGTTTCCCCACATCTGCCAGGCTACAGTCCTCCCCCTCAAATGTCATCACTGACACAATCACTCTGCACACAACCACAAAGATGCTTTGCTACTTCAGTTACACTCTGCCACTTAAAAAAAAGCTCTCCAAATGAACTGTAGTCACTTTACACCATATTAACCCTTTTTATCACAAAGCAGCACAGAAGATTACATCCTCACAATGACCACCAAGTAAACACAGCACAGTTGGGGGTTATACCCAAAACCATCAAATTTAAATACAAGTTAATTCTTTATGCATCACAAGCAAGTTGATTGTAGTACCTTTTATAAATTTTTGAGTTGAGAAGAGATTTGTGACGCACCCTTTTTCAGCTGCATGACTTGCTAACTGGTTGTAGAAATATGGTGAGGATGCAGATTCCTGTTCTAACTGGCCAAGACCAATGTTGGCCCGACCGTCTGTACAAATTATGACCTAAAAGCAAACATACAGAACAGCACTGGCCAAAAATGAAATTGACACAATTCTTCCTCTTACCTCAAATGTATTGTCTATCAGCCAAGACATGTTTAATGTCTTAAGTTTGCCTCCTTAGTTTTGCACTGGATCTACAAGGCTAATGTAGTTGACAAAAAAGGCAAGCTTATAGCTACCAGTTTAGCCTTGTGCAAACTGCATGTTTAAAGCATCACACACTTGCCTCAAAGGACATATTTTGGCTCAGTAACATCATTTGTACTTAAATCAGAATAAGTCTGTATTTTCAAAAGTAAATATGCAAACCAAATGTGAAATTTAAATATTAAAATTAAAATAACTAACGTACAATGCCACACCTCTTACCTGAGTCTTACTTTGGCAAATACCAAAGGAAAAGATTTTGGCATCAAGATGGCTGCTATTACTGTTTTTAGCTATGCGACATACTATTGATCCTTTCCATAGATAAATGTCAGACAGCCATACAGCGTCAGAAGCAGGTCTATTTGAGATGACTTGTATGTGATGATTTAGACATGCAGTTTGCACAGTGATAAACTGTAGGCTATAAGTTTCCCTTATTTGCTAGCTATGTTAGTCTTGTAGCTCCAGTGCAAAAGTAAAAAAGAGACCTTCAGATGCCAAACATGTCTTGGCAGATTGACTACATTTGGGATAAGGGGAAAATTTTTGGTTGAATAATATGACAAAAGTATTGTCGATAGTATGAGACACTGGAAGGTAATAAAGTGGGGTTGCTGACCTTTGACCCTGCAAACTGAGAGGCCATGGCAACAGAGATGAGTGCCGCAGGACCCAGTGCTGTGGCCCCGTGCTCTCTTAATCTAGAATAAGGAAATGACAACTGAGAATTATCATAATATATTAAAGAGGTAGACAGAGAAGTGGACCGTCTCACAACGTGGCTTGTCACCAACAATATGGATCTCAAGACCACCAAAACTGTTGAAATGTCCTCAGGAAGCATCCTGTCACTCTTTCTTCTTGTAATTACTGACACTACTGTCAGTGTAGCAATGCACAACACTAGACTTTCTACAGATCTATCATCAACAGTGTAAAAACTTCCTTCTGATGTTATCTGGTTAGGCTCTGCTACCACACAGTTAAAAAATAACTGCATCACGTTATAAAGGGCACTGAAAAAGTCATCGGCTGAAGCCTTCTATCCCTCGCTGAGCTGCACAAATCTAGAGCAGGGAATTGGGTCACTACCAAGACTGCAATTTTTTTTTTCACTTTATTTAAAAGTTTCCCTCTGAAAAAAACTTTAAGGCCATCAAACCAAGCGGCACCTGCACCGTTTCACTCCCAAAGCCAACTAAGGCTAACCAGCTTCATCCCCCTACAAACCACATTCTAGCTGAAAACTGGTATAACTGCTGATGTGCAATCCTAAAAGATTTTATGTAGAACCCTACAACAAATGGCTACAACAAAAGTAGAAACCTTTTACAAAGCTAGAACCTTTAACAATCCAAAGAACTTCTGAGGACCTCTTTTTTAAGAGTGTACTTCTTAAAGTGAAGTCTTACTGTACATTTTTGCATAGCTGCCCCAGTGGCGTCAGTTCACCATTAGCCAAGGTGTGGCCAATTCAGACATCAATTCTGACACAACATGACAATATAAATTCCCCAAATTCTCATTCATGACCATGCAGAAGGCATTAAAAAATATTTTAAAACATAAACAAGACAACTTGAGACATTCTATTGTTACAAGCAATTGAAACATGGCTAGTTTTATCATGTAAACCAATATCACACCAAGCCGAGATGCCCAGGTGAAGTGCAAGCACAAATCTCGAAGCAACGGAAGCAAGACTGCAGCAAAACATCAGTAGCATCGAAGTGAATTGACAACAAAGCCACAACCATCACAGGTAACCTTGATGATCCAATTACAGTAGCTGCAATAGTTAGGGAGCCCTCACACTTATGGAACATGGCAGAATAGGTGGCTAGGCCACTTGTTAAAATATTAAATATTATTAAATAAAATATTATTATCAGATCATACATTCATGCCAGCTGATTGAGGGGCTGTTGCAGCGAAACACTTTGGATATATTTTTCTTTTCACTGCTACAGACTGATGCTAGCTAACTGACACACTGCACACTTCACACACCCAGTATTTACTATGTTGGCGGTCTCCTTTGCATAGTAATGGTAGGCACACAACATTTTTCAATATCAGGATGGAGGATGCAATGACATTTTTGACGTCAATAATTTTTGCTTCAATGCACAATTAATTTATGATATGGTTTGAGATCATTTAGTTAAAATACTGAGAAATGTGTAGCCTTATATGTGTGCCATACCCAAATGATGTCCCTGAGCTGAATTTCTCACACATTCTTGCACATGAAACAGCAATGCACTTTGTGTGCCTGGTAGTGTGTAAATTCTTGCACCTGACACGTAATAGAGAATAACATGATTCTGATGGCCCAAGAGAGACGGGCGTAAAGATGGACCCAGAAAGAGACAGCAAGAAGGCTAATGATTGAAATCCTGTGATTGAACTCACAAGCATCTGTATCTCACTCACTCTTTGACTCTTTCTGTGAGGCACTGGAAGGTCTCAGCAATGCAATGTGGTGTGGAGTACTTCTCTCCCTGCTCTCTCACATGATCGTAGTCTACCAGAGCCCAGTCCCGCAGACACAAAGGAACTCCTGTACCGTCCCCATACACCGTCACCTGACAACACAAACCAACACAGTGCTAAATAGTCATCCATAGAGTTTCCGGGAATTTCTAAGACAACTGTACCAATGTTAACTACACTGATCTGAGGACAGCACAGTGTGCAGTGGGCAGAGGGAAATAAAATATATTACAGTAGACATTAGAATTAAATGATGAGCTATGGAACAAGTTTAAAGGAAAAGTCCTGATGACAAGGATTATAAAGTATATATATATATATATATATATATATATATAAAAGTTTTGGTGTCTGATTTATATTATATATATATATTAGATCTACTACACTGTATAAGAGTTTAGTGAATAGAATAATGATTGTTCATAAAATATGACAGGTCATTCCAAACTTTTGAACACTAGTGTAAAAATATATAAACCCGTGCTGGAAGTGATTCACTTTTGTCAAGCAGTGTTGTCTTTGAGTAGTGTACTTTCTCTCTCTACCCTTGTCTGTTTCTTTACCTCATCATTAAAAGTGACCAGTGCTACTCGACGGTGAGGTGATGATTTTAGCAGGGAGGACAGTGCCAGCTGTAGGGCATCTTGAACACCCTGAAAATGAAACAAGGAAGGATGACAACACTTTAATTGGCCGTTTATCTGTCTGCATGTAATATATAAAAAAAACAATTAGAGGAACAAATGGCAAGAGGAAACAAGCAAGCTACAGTAATTTGCAAATACTCCAATTCTGGGAAGTGTGGCAATGGAGTTACTAGTCACCTGTAATCGTGATACATAGGTGGGTGATCTCATGCTGTTACCAGGAGACACCTGAGTGAGTGACAGAAATAGAGAGAAGTAGGGTTAGAGACAAAGAGAGAAAAACAAAATCAGTTTTCTAAGAAGAAAAGGCAAAATAGAAAAATAATGGATGGACGTATGGGAAAACTGATGAATTAAAGGAAGAGTAACCTCCGATGTGACACTCATGCTACCAGAAATGTCCACGCAAAAGACCACCAGCATGTCCTCCAGGTTCACATAGTCTGTGTCTATCTCCTCATCCACATAGAGCACGTCTCTGCCTGGTGGAGTCCACAGAGGGGAACGGCCTATTTTTAACTCGCTCTGAGAGAGAACATTCTGATTACCACAGAACTCACAGGACCATGTCTAGAGAGAGAGAGAGGTAAAGAGAGAAAGAGAGAGAGAGAGAGCACATTATAATAGGGGTCAATAAGCAACACATAATAAATTAACAAACAGCAGGTTGACTTGGTAGCCACTCACCGATACATTTGGGCTGGTTTGTGAGTTGCTCACAGAGGACATAACTGCCCTACATTTCCCACAGTGCACTGGTTTCTGGATGCTCTGTATACTGGATGCTGAGAGAAGGTCAGTAATATTAGTTAACTCAGTAGAGAATGACATGACATTTTTCTGGTTACAGGTTACAAGTCCTAGACATTTCCTCAATAAAAAATCCAGTGCAAATTAGTCTAAGCAAAGACTAAGCCTTATAAAAGTCTAACATACACCTGCACATGTACAGATATTAATAGTTTACCTTTGCTTATGTCCACAAGACTTCCCACCTTGAGTAACACTACATTGACATTGGCTTTAATACAGGACTGTCCGTTACCCTCCAGCCCTTAGAGTGAGAGAGAGAGGATTCAAATATACATTACTTATACAAAAGATTACTTTATATATATTTACTTAACACACAACTACAATCCCCAAATATATTCTTTCTCATGTATCAGCTCTATGAAATGTGTGTGGGGGTGTTTTCTCACCTCGAGGGGGTACTGGAGGTGGCATTGAAGTGGGTTGTGTGTGTTTCAGTGTTGAGTGACGAGGAGGTATAGGTGGTGGCTTTAAAGGAGGGACTGTAGAAAGACATTCAAAACCCAGTGCAAACACCATGAAAATATTCCTCAGCATCAGCATAAAGTGAGAAAGTGTCAAGTTTTCAGTAAATGATTGGTTGATGTTTTTCCTCTGATCACCTACTTTCGGGGAGGTGCTTCTTTCATTACATCTTTGTTCCTACACCCACAACAGGATGTTAGACTTTTTTTTTCTTTGAATGTCAATGAACTTATCAACGTACAACTTTGCAATAAAAGCATTTTTCAACATGACATTTAAAACGTTGCAGAGGACTGATTCCAGTGAGGAAGGAGAACTTATTGACAAAGTCATGAACGTGTAGGTAGAAAATAGGAACACAAGTACAATAATCTCATGCAGTCTAGAATAATTTTTTCCCTATTTTGTTTCTCATCTCATTTTCTTTTTAAAACACCACCCAAACTAATAAACTTAATTTGCCCTTAATTTATGGGTAACTAATATTAAAACTAACAGCACACACAGGGCAGAAAAAAGTCCATCGGTAGCATTGAAGATTTCAGTAACTCACTGGGTTTTGGAATGACAGCGATCCGGTTGTCATAAGGATGTTCAGATTTTTTTCGAGACAAACCACACGGCAGCATGGAGGAAAGATCTGAGGGACACCATGAGACCATTCGAGACCATAAAAAATAGAATAAAGAATTAGGCACAATAACTGAAGAAATGCTGCGCAGGATGTAAGATTTGTAAATTGTTTTGTCTTTCACAAGAAAAATGTTAATTACTGTGACTGTGACTTCCAGCAAAGTCATGTTTTCTCATCTTAGCTGAGTGCTTTTGAGGATTTCAAGATCTGGGAATTATAAGGTTCTATTTGACAATTCTTTGATTTTAAGATATTAAGCCATTAGGTTTTGACACTTAATAAGGTCAAAGCAGATACAACTTTTCAACTTTATATATACATAACCTTCTTTACACCAAAATGTTGATTAAAAGTAAAATATATATATATTTTTTACTTTTAATCAACATTTTGGAGTAAAATATCTCACATATATTCAGTGACATGTACATGACACATTTCAAGTATTAACTAATTTTTTGCCAAAAAAGTCAGATAGAACCTTATAATTCTTGAATAGGTCTTGATTTGTTTGCCTCCACTCTATATATGTGAAACGTTTTTGTTTTTGTTTAACATGGGTCACATTTCCATGCTAATTATGTAAGTGGCTGACTTTAAAGGGCACTTAAAGGGCTTGCCTCACCTTCTGCTAGACTCTCAGGCCTCCAGTTACAAACAACATGACTGCAGGCAAACTCCATCTAAAAATAGGAAAAGGGGAACAAAGAAATCAATAATGTTCCAGTATTGTTGTGTACCAGCAGCTACGCCACAATGGTTATGGGGCTGTGGTGGCTCAGTGGTTAGGGCACTGGGCTACTGATCAGAAGGTCGTGGGTTCAAGCCTCAGCACTGCCAAACTGCCACTGTTGTGCCCTTGAGCAAGGCCCTTAACCCTCCCTGCTCCAGGGGTGCTGTATCATGGCTGACCCTATGTGCTGACCCCAGCTTACCAACATGCTGGGATATGCAAAGAATGAATTTCACTGTTCCAATAAATTTCACTGTGACAATAAATTAGCATTCTATTATCATACCTGACCTGTGTGCAATCTACGTATTCTCCTATTTGTATGTTACATGTCTCATAGCACTCGTGGCCTGCATTTCAGGCTAAGGAAAATAAAGGCAATGATGCCTTTGCAAATCGAGAGTAGGAGTTTAGCTGTGACTTTTTGTCTGTGAGCATTTTCTCATTTCCTGCTCAGTTAGGCATATCGTCTCTAAAAAACACACTTCTTAATAATTCCTCTTAAAGTTAAAGAAATCTGTTAATGTTTGAAGTGCTGTACTTCCCCAGTTTGGTAGACTATTTCCTTCTGAATAGCTTAAAACACATGAGTCAACATTTTATTCTTTACACTTGTTGGGTAGAAACAATATTTGAAACATAAACAGGAAACCAGGCAGTAGATGCAAACAGCCATTAAGCAGACCCCATATTACTGAAATCCAGTTTTTGTATTTTTACAGAAATCAACACCAAATTGTTGGACTGTTGGGCAAAATGTTTAACCACTCATAGACATAAAGTAAAAAATAAATATGCATGCATCACAGAAATGTATGAAGCACATATCTATCTGATACAGATCTACCTGTAAATACGCAGTCATTATTCTGTAATTACTGGCCTGAGATCATTCATACCCACTTGAACGAGATAAAAGTGCCCTCATTCATATCAAACCCAGCACAATCCATGAATAACAAAGATTTTGCTTAGATTTGTTGTGCATGTTAATATGAAATGGTGACCTCCTGACCAGACAAAAAAGGCAGCTTCCGGCAGTAAAAGTAACATTTCTGTGTATAAATTGTATAAAGTGTATACAAGAATGTACCTTTATGCTGAAAGTGTAAAGCGTAAATCACTCAGCATGTGCTGCTTCTGTTGCTGCCGCCCGTATGTGTGTGCACAGAGAAACAGGAAGTCAATGACTATCAAAGTGAGAAAGTGCAAGAACCCGAGAAAGGCAAAAATGAAACAAGTATCTCTGATCCAAGGTCCACTCGAGAACTCTGCATGCAGGTGTGATAGGGTCTGCGCGCTAATGTCTTTACCTTTGCTATTAACTTACAAGTATGTTGCTATTCTATTCTATTTCTATTCTACAGGTATATTGTCCAGTGAGTCATCTTATAGTTTACATATCTGAATGTCAACAACTACAATACAGTTATGTTTTATATGCAATTTATGTTTGTGCTACCAAAATCTTTTAAATGACAGAATCCACAATCTGACTAGCAGTTATTCTCAGTATTTAATTAGAGCATAATATAGTATTTATGTAATCATGAAAACAATGTAATAACTTTGATTAGATTTCAATTTATAAGGTTCAGTATTTACATGATCATTGTTACAGTGTTAGCTCTGTTAAATTACATACAAACCAAAATGACTTTTGAGTATCACAGTATTGTGTTTATTTTTGTCACACACAGACCGGCCGGCTCACTTCTGCGTTCGTGATCACCGAGCTTCTGATCGCTCACACCTGTCCCCCATCTCAATCATCCTGGATCACACACACCTGGTCACAATCACACTTCCCCTACATCTAAATGGTTTGATTTGATTGGACTGTGCTTGATTGGCAAACTGAATCAGAATGACTTATACTGATGTTTTCAGAAAGGATACAACCCATTATTATGCAGCACTAATTTTAATTGCATTTAACTCTAGTAATGAGAAAATGTAAACACTATTACAGGTAAGAAACCATTCTGCTCTACTGTTATATGATCTAATTTCAGTCATTAATAGACTACTTAATTCATAACAAAGGAGGAATTGTAACATTATCTATTGTGGTTTAAACTCACACAACACAAGAATACCATTCAAATATTGTTCATTTTCATGCATCTGATATTAGTCACTTAATTATCTATGATTATTGTGGAATGTTCTCTGTTGTGGCTGATTTTAGCACACTTGCTTATATTAGCTGGCTTTCCCTAAACAAGGCAGAGTATTCTCACTGATCTGTGTATTATGCGATGACACCAGTGTAGATCATTGGTTCTTCCCTTTCAGAGTATCAAACACTGCTCGGAGAATGGCAGCTACAGCCACAGCACCAGGGTCAGGCTGCGTCAGGCGTTCAGACATAATGTAGCTCGCTCGGCCTGCTTTTGCAGTGAGGTCACGGGTAGAATCCGCACCCATCTCTGCTTTCTGTGTAGGAGAAAGCGAGCGTTAATGTCAAGCTCTGGACTGAAAAATGACCATGATGAGCAAGAAGCGATACCAAAAGTGTAACTGAAATGTGAAGAAAAGCATGGATGAATGGAAACAGAAAACAGAGGAAGAAATAAAAGGAAATCGCTTGTGTACTGCACCTCCACTGCTGCCTGTAGTACAGCAATATGGCCACCTGGAGGAGCTGTGGATAACTTCATCAATTCCTCCACGGCAGGGCACAGGGCATCCAGCTGAAAGAGAAGGAAAGAAGTGCTCCTGTTCCAATTATTAAAGCTCAAATATGGGCAGAATAACTAAGATGATAGTCTTACCATTGTTCTGTCACCAGGCGCAGCACCTCCATACCTATCAAAAAACAGAAGTAACTGTTAAGATGGAGACTCCATCTTGTTTAATTATGAGTAAAATTGTGCTCACTTATTGGTTAAGATTTTACCTCTTGACCTGCAAGACTCAAATCAAGCTAATCAAATTGGAAAGCCACCTTTTCATGGCTTCAGTTCCAGCATGCAAAGCTTTGGCCCAGTCTTTTCCATCGCAGTTTTCTCTCAGGTGGGGTGCAGCTGCTGTTAGGAACAAACTATACAGCTGAGGGAGGACGGAAACAGCAGAGGTCAACATGTATTTACAGACCGCTCACAGTGCCCTTTTTAATATATGTATAATAACTATATATCTATCAGATAGTATTATGTATTGTTGTACATAGCACAGCTGTGTTAGTAAAAGTTATTATTGTATATTATATATTTATTATTATTAATATTATATTATATTAGACAGATATCTCCATACCGCTCCTGAAGAGCCGCCCATTCTCTCCTCCACTAACCCAGCAAGGGCTGTCAGGAGTAGACAAGGACTTCCTGGGATGGTGCTAGTCTGCATCCACTCCTCAATAGCTGTAGTGGGTGATATATCAGCAGAACATTTTAAAAAGCAGTAATGTAAAATTATAACCCATGCAAAGAATTTGTATATAAATTTGTATATAAATGTGTCTACCATTAGCAGCAAGGGCATGTGTGCTCCCACAATCTCCGTCCCCGGCTGCGCGATCCAGGCCGTTGAGTTCCTCTTTCCGCTGCAGGAGGGCTTTGCACACGGATTTCAAAACTGGACGCACCACAGAAGAAAATGGACCTGCTGGCAAATTGATACATAGCATTGATACATAGTATAATTAATATTTATTTATTTAATAATAAAGAATTAGTCGTATAACTGTATATTAACTTTGTCCCCAACATACACACAACATAGTTTGTGTTTTGTCATTAGACCCTGGCAGTGAGATACATTAGATGAGGTCGACAAATCAAATAAAAGAGAGTATAAACCGAAAAATATGAGGTTTGGAGGTAACCCACATATAACTTTCTCTTTTACCTTGGTCAGGTTTTGGCTCAGAGGCTGTTGGTCTCTCTGGGGGTTCCATGTACAAGTTCCTCCCACTCAAACACACACTGCTAATGTTGGGCCAGGCTGGTGCTGAGGTTTCAGCATCTGCAAAAGTTAGAGGCCAAATAAGCATTTAAATAAAGTTTAGCTTTATTTAAGTGATTTTCAGTACGTTCTTCCAATAATTACAGGTCAAAGTTTGTAACAATGGCGAGTTATGCTCCTTATGGAGTTGGCCACTCCTAAAGAATTCGGTTCTATCCCAAATCTAATGCCCCTAGCATTTAAAACGAGATGAAGTAGGTGTAGCTGTAGGGCCCTCCTCCATAACCTGTGGCATGCCAGAAGGACACTGCCTACCTCTTGAATAATGTATTCATGTGGTTCTTTCTCTAATAAATAGTGTACTATTACAACTGCTAAACAGCAATCTCATCAGTATATGATCTCAATGTGCTAAGCATGTGTTCTACAGTAAGGAAAGAACTCACTCACTTTGGTTAATAGAGCCGTCTGCTCGGCTGTGGGGAATGCCAATGACGTGAAAATGTCTGCTCTGATACCTGTGAGTTAACTTGGACTGAACTCACCAAACAGTCGGAGTATCTCTTCATCCACTCTCATCAGAGACAGAGACACGCCGGCCATCTCCAGTGATGTCATGAATGAGCCAGACATCACCCTGAGAACCAGCAGTCCTCGTCCCACTACAGATAGCCACAGATATATCAAATAGTGTATGTTAAAACAAGACTTTATTTAAAGTAGGAAATGCGTAGTGTATATAAAAAATATAATGTCCATGTAATATTGTAAATAAGTGTGCTTTACGCAGAAAAAACTCCTGGTAACATGACAACTTAAACACAGAAGTTACTGGCAATTTTGTGTTAAGAAGATAAAACGTGAAGCCCTTAATCCACATTGCTCCTAACTATACACCATGATAGTTCAATGTCTATTAAAAAAATAGTTCCAAACATGTACAGAATAAGAACATTCCAATAAGGATTGTTTTCTGAAGTCAAAGGGCAGTCCTTAAATAAGTTCCCTGGTGTCTCCATTTGTTACTTACCCACTGTACTTGAATGACACATTACAAAGTTGTACGAGTGAAATACCGTCTAAGACTAAGTTGCATGTTAATCTCATGTTGGGCGCAGTGGTAGCTCAGTGGTTAAGGCTCTAAGCTAATGATAAAAAGATGATGGGTTCAAATCCCAGGACTCCAGGGACTCACTTTTGGGCCCTTGAGCAAGATCCTTAATTCTCACCTACTTGGATTGTAATTTTTTTTTCAAATGTAAGTCACTTTGGATAGAAGTGTCTGCAAACAAACAAATGTAAATGTAGTCTCACATAAGCAGCTGATGACAGCTCTGGTGACAACAGCCATCTCCAAACAGGACAGAGCACCAAGATTATTCACACAGAGGACCACTCTGTCACCTGTAACAGAAAACCACGTATATACAGAGGCCTCTACACAGCTTCACACACGACTCTAAAAGAAATCCAAAGCTATTACACCAAAACTCCTGTGCCTTACTGCCTACCTGATTTCAGAGGCAGATGTGATTGGCTGGAAGGGTCAGTCATGTGATCAATCATAGTCTTGACAACCTCATCAGCAGATGCCATCTGAACAAAGCAAACCATCCAGATAAAGTAAAGTCAATGGAATATTAACAAACTCTATTTTAGAAGGTCCTAACTTTTATGTGTAAATGTTACTTTGGATTGTTAATGGTCCGTGTGCATTATTATCACTTCCCCTTCCTTCTATACTGCCTATACCTAAATGTGCATTATTTATTACATGTTTGTAATGTACAATATCTTCTTGCGCACTATTATGACTCCTGCCTTATTGTGCACTACATTTATATGTTTGACTGCGAACCGTCTAAAAATTCCAGTGCACCTAAATGACAATAAAGGCATCTGAATTGAAGTGAATCAAATTGAATTTAATTGAATCTAATTGAACTGAACTGAATAGAATTAAATGGAATCGGATTAAATTGAATAAGGACTAGTATGAATTGAACCAGGTCGAATGCTAACCAACAACTTCAGAATATACCATATTTACCTTCAGAATATACCAGAAGCTAATAGTGGACTCACCTTGGACCTTTTAATGCCTGGCTCTCCATGTATTCCTGTGGAAACACAGGCATGCTCTGTTACATAATTTAATAACCCGTTAAAACAGATTGTTAATCATTCAACACGACAAGGTCAAAAGTATGGACTCCTTTCAATCTGCTCTGTCTTCTGTACCCAGTCCTAGCTCCATGTCTCCTGGTAGAAGTTGAAAGGTAGGCAGGCATCCTGGCACACTGCATGGAGACATACTGATACCCAGAGTCCCTACAACAGTGAAAGAGCACATCCTTGATTTCAATAAAATAAAAAGTAAAAAATAAATAAAAATAAAAATAATGTGCTTGCTCGTTGCTCTCACCGATGTTTTTTGCTGCCTTTGACACCTGAGCAACGATCACATCTATTGGACGGCCTTCCTCAGCCAGTGCTCCAGCCAACTACATATTAAACACAGACAAAAACTGAATAATCAAGACAAGAAAGGGCCAGAACATATCAAATTTCAAACTTTCATATATGCAAACATGAGAACAGCCCTGATAAACACTTTCTAACCTGATCCAATATTATCAGATGACCTTAAATCTGTTTCATAACCACAGCACTGTTGGCCTACCACATCCTTTCAATAACATGGATCTGTACAATTCTGTACCTTATGAATAAACACAGTTCCGCAGAGGCCTCTCCTGCCTGCTTTGCTGGGCTGCGTGAAAGCACAGTCATCGGCCACAACCACCATGTCCATAGGGACTCCTTGTGCCCGTGCTTTTTCAGCAGCTAGGCCAAAGTTCAGACGGTCACCCGTGTAGTTTTTAACCAGCAGCAGGACACCTGAAACACCACTCTGCCAGAGGGTCATGATGGCGGCCAGAATACTGCCGGGAGGAGGGGAGGCAAACACCGACCCCGCCACAGCGGCCGAAAGCATCCCTCTGCCAATGTAGCCTTAAAGGAATAATTAAATGTTAGCGTTAAAGGAGTATCCCTATGTTCCAGTGAACTTTTTAACATCATAATGTCAAAGAAATATTCCAGCATTAAAATATTTTATAATTCTTTTGTCAAATGTTTGGTTTTAGAGTAAGAGACAGAGCAAAAAATACATTTATTGGACATGTTTTGATTCAAGAAATGGTCCCGCGCAACCGCAAGAAAAAAAAGTTTGTTGTTAGGTTATTTTGCGAATTATTAATAAGTATGTGACGGCACTTGCCCAAAAAATGTACTTAGTATAAGTTATTAATGAATTAGCTTGACAGCTAGTATTCTAGCAATAGCCTAGTAGCTCCAGGTGCCTGTATTTCTATGTTGTTCAATTTGATGATAATGTAGAAATGTTTCCATATGAAGTTAATCTGTATTTATTTGAACTGGAGTATACCGATGAAAAGTTGGCAGTATATAAGATGATATACAGTATATACGTATATACAGTATATATATATGGCACAGATGGTGGCTGAACGCTCATTGTGAGATACGGACAGTATAAAGTTCCCAGTGTCAGAGTCACCAGAGCGGACAGCAAGAAACTTGTGTTGTAGATGTGGAAAGTACAGCCAATGCCTTTGGACATCAAATGCATTATATGCCAAGAATGGGACTTCATTCTACCACTTTTTTAAGTGTTACCATTGACTGAGGCACAAGCAATTGCTGTTTTATCAACAAATCATAGTAGCTGGTTTCTGGATAGGATGGCTGTATTCTCCAGGTTGTTTTGTTTGGAAGTCATCTGGAGCAAAATGGTCGCTGCAAATACGCAAGTCCAATTCCCATAACGTAGAGAGTTATTTATGTGTTTCGGTTTTTCTGTAAAGCCACTAGCCACAAAAACAATCTCTCTGGATCATAGTAAGGAAGTAAGTAAAAGCTTACAGGACATTACTTTGTCATTTATATTTGGCTTGTTGGGACAGCACAATGTTTTATCATTGTGGATTTCTTGCCAGCTCCACACACTCTAGCTCACAGGTTCAACTGCAGGGGAAAGCGATGATGTGCAGAAACACATCACTACTCACAACATTCAATCGAGTGCGGAGCACTAAAATAATCCCAGGGAAATTATAAGATTTACAACCGTTCTGTTCTTTAAGGTCTTTACATGTAAAGTGGAATTAACAGCCCATCTTGTTGGGGAAAAGCGGTTTGCAATCTTGGAATTATGCGCTGTGAAAGATCATTTGTGTGCCTTAAACTAATCATTTGACAAAAAACACTCTGAGACTTAGAAGGAGGACTAAACAGTCACCTGCATGTGCCGGCTCATGCCCTGAGCCACCTCCTGAGATCAGTGCCACTTTGCCCTTCAGGTTGTGGAGGTCTGAGCGCAGTACCACCCTGTGGTCCCTCAGGAGTGTCAGCCCCCCATTGCTGCTCACAATGCCCTCCAGGGCCTCATCCACACACCTCTCCACCGAGTTCAGCAACTTCCTGCGCACCTGCCCAATCCACAGGCATTTCAGCCACATTTAGAGCAACACCTTCAAACGGACATCCCCTTTTCAGAGCACGCGGTGCAGGTGTGCAAACAGGTGTTTATAACATGTATCAAAATCTATGCAGAAATGGTGGAGAACTGGAACTGCAGCTCGCAAGAACTCAGCTGGAAAATGATTTCAAGAGAACACATCGGTATACACCGAAGAAATGACAATTATGCGCCACATTTCTTAAAAGACAACAGGAAACGAAAACGTTGTTCTGCCTACCTCCATGCCTCCGTAGTATGTGACCAAAAAACTAAACGGCTAAAGGTGCCTACGTGGAAAACTACACACTACATAGTATACATAGTACACACTACTATATTACCACACTACATAGTAGCCTACAGAAAACAGCATTGGCAGAGTACTACTTTGACATACTAGTACGTTAGTATGCGGTTTTGGTCTTTGCCCAGTTGTTGGTTCATAATGACGCTGCCGTTCATGCGCGGTTCGCAGAGACCATAGATATGAACAGGTAGATTCCCTTTTTGGTCTAAATCAGACACGTCAGCGGCGTTGCCATCTTGGTGGGGTCAAAAACGCAGACATATTGCAGGTGAAAGCTCTGACAATATGTGTTTTCCTTTTATGAGGGACTTTATGCAGGAGGTTAAGACAGGGTTATAGCTCACTTAGTTCTTAACTAATGTTCTTAATATCTGGTATTTTGTTAAAATCAGTTGAATAGCCTATTTTATAAATATTATTATCAGTAGTAGTAGTAGTTTGTTTGTTTGTTTGTTTGTTTATAACTTGATCACACATAATGATCACAACGGTAAACGGTTTCGGACTTCATCAAGTGCCGAAGAGCTGTGTAAGCTCGTGGTAGCTAGTCATTTCCACTCTTGTGGTCTTAAAAGTTACCACAGGTAATTGGGTTGTTGGTTCATCCTGTTCATGCTAATCTCATGTCCAAATATGCTTTAATTTGATAGTAAATTGACATTCTTCTTAAGGAGGGCGAATTCCCCTTTCTTCCCCTATATAATATTTCATTCCTGAATGTAGCCTAGGTCATTTTGCAGAACACTATCCTGACTTGCACTCTCTATATATAAATATATGGACATCTGCATTGATTTGACATCTGAAGTGTCACTAATTTCTATGTGGCATTCAAAGCACGCGTAAATGACTAAATTGAGATCTTTATTGGCATTCCTCTGTACAAGTCATGCTTTAGATGTGAATGGGTCTTTTGTTGCCTACAGACTGTTAGTACTTATGCAGTTGTCCCATATCCAAACATTTAGGCGTGGGATACCATCGTTAAGTGTTTTATAGTAAATGGTCGCTTTTATACAGAATTCATCACAATGTAGTGTATTGGAAAGTACATCTGCTTGTGTATATTTTACAACATTTGCACAACATAGTCATACACCATAGGGGGTTTCCACTGACCTGTAGCTAAATACAGCTGTTCCTAATGCTAAACATACAGTATGTCCTAAGCTTAATGTCAGTAAACAGAAGAATTTTTTGGCTCTTTTAGTTTTTTAAGTGACGCACCCACACATACACGCATCATGATTTAAAATATTCAAATACATACCATGATAATGTGCCTCTGAACATTTTCATCATTTTGTATTTATAGTCACAGTCAGAGGCACCCTAGTAATAACACCATGATGTGTATGGCAGTTGATTTTATTTAGATTTTAATGTAAACAATATGAAATACTCTGTACTGGGTTAGGCATCATCCACAATTGGAAATGCATACCTAAACCTAAAGATTGTCTTTAAAAAATGCTGAAGAAGATTGGTGTCCCTTGGGAGGATGGGTGTCAAATGATAAGGTTTTCAACATCAGTGTAAGTGTTAAGAAATCATTACTGGTGCCATGCACCCATAATCTTTATTGAGCAACACTCGTCTTACATTGATACATCTTTCTAATGTAACACGTGCTGGGTGTTTTAAGAGAACAAGTTATTTAGAGCAAAATAAGGCAAGTATGGGTCATTCTTTTTCAGTGTAATATTAAGTGTTTATTTATTGATATAGTATTGGATAAATAATTCATAGTGTGAATATTTTTTCAACATACTTAACAATGTGTAAGAATTTTATTTCGACAAGAAAATGATAGAATATCTGTGCATTACTCTCTAAAAAGTATTTATATTAAATAAAATATTTAATGTGCAGCAATGGAAAGATATATATATTTAATATAAACATCATTAATTTTGCAACAAACAAAGAAATAATGTAACATCTCGAAGTTGTAACATGCACAAAGTATAGCGGAAGTGATATTTTACAGATATGGTATAGTAATAAGCCTACTGTATAGAATAATACTATATAGTGTAGTAATGATACTATGATAGTGGGAGATTATAGAAGATTTTGATAATAATAATAATAATAATAATAATACCAAAAACTGTATTTATCAGTAAAAGTAGGTGATTAAACAAAAATATTTTTCATAATTAAATATAGATAGATAAAATTACTGAAAACAACATAAATGACAAAAACAATTATATCATCATTAAAATTAAAACATAAAGTCTCTTAAGCCCAGTTATCCAGGGCCACAATGTTAGATTTATTAATGCTAACCTTCTAAACTGATACTAGTTCTGTATACTATACTGAACACACAACAATAGATAATATAAAGACTGTATTATTTCACATTAGGTTTTACAAATATATATTCTACCTATTAGCTTTTCAATGAAAATTAAGTGCTAGTTTGTCAGTATACTTCATTCATATCATTCATATCCATGGGTTGACCCATGCTGCACAAATAAGTCCTTGATTAGATTCAATTTATAAAGAGGACTCCCACATAAAAGAGCTGAATGGCTTGAAAGGATGAGCTAAGTGACTCAGGAATATGTACATAACATGACACACAAAACCCTTTCAACAAGGAGTAGAGTTCCTAGAACCTGCCGTACTTTTGCTTTCGGTAGATATTCTTAGGCCAGCATGTTGCATGGCATATTGATGAACCGTGAGATGTAGAGGAGTGAATGAAAGACAGATGCAGGCAACAGGAGAAAATAGACAACTACATTGGCTATACACAATGTTTCAGGATCCAGGCTATTCCACATGAGTGTTACACAGATGTATGGATAGTAACTAATAATTAACACCACCAGGGTCAATGTAATGATCCTGAAAGCCTTAATTTTCTGAAGGTGCATTTCTCTTGCTGCCCCCTCACCTGGACTAGGTTGCTTTAGCTTTACTAAAGTAGCCACGCTACAGAACAGTATTACTACAAACAACCCAGAAAAAGGTATGATATATATCAATATAGCAATGTTTTGTTTTGTAGACATAACTAGTCCTCCAAAAAAGAGGGATGTAACCCAGGTGAAACTCACCCACATCAATTTGTGCCTGAATTGTTTTTGCGTTAAGTATAAGATGGGGTGAACTACAGCCAGATAATGTTCCACGCAGATCCAGGTGTGGGACTGAGCTTGAGCCATTAAACTAATAGTCACAAGGTAAATTGAGGTTTTATATAAAAAAGAGGTGATTGACATGTTAAATGTGAGTAAGACACAAAGAACCCAAGATATGCAAAAAATAACAGATGCTGAGACCAGGTTAAGAGTCAGCAGGTCAGAGGATGCACAACCCCTTTGTATGGTTATTGTCCTCCTGATGAGCCAAAGAGCCCAAATGTTAAGGGGGAGGATGGCAATGCATATCACTGCCATGCTAATGTAGTAGCCAAGTAAGCACACGAAGTTAGAGTCAGGGCTTTGCATTGAGATGATGTTGGAACAACTGGATGAGATGGAGGAGCAGTTGTCCACATTGAGTGCCATGATGTCTCCAGGGTTCCTTTTTCCTGTAGATGGAACAAATTGCAAGAATATGATATGTATACACATAGCAAAAGCATCAGTGATTAATTCATGTTTAAAATTTCTGTCCAGCTGGAGTTATATAAGCAATAAAAGTTTGAATCCAGAAATTAGGATTTTGAAGTGTAGAGGGAAATAAATACAGATAAACATATTTACTTTTGAGCCATCAGCATTTCTATCACATGTTTAATGTGTAAAGTAGATTTTCCTTTAACACAATACAGAATGCAATATTTCTGTTTCCTGACTGGTAATAATTTTAGAAAATTCTAATGATGTTTATTTGAAAATTACATTATTATGGTTGCTCTCTGAACATAACGTAAACAACACCTGTCCAACTGCAGGGTAACATCTTTAGTTTAAATATATCAGTGACATAACACAGCTTAGCCACATTTTGACCCAATAATAAATAATATCCTATTGCTATTATGTAATGTAATGTGCATTAGGAAAAGACAGGCCATGATAAAATCTCTTGTTTCTCTTGAACTTTTCATAGATGTGAGGTGCACTTTTGTAAGGCAAAAATTCCATATCATTGAAGAAACCCATCACCATGATATTGATACTGGTAGCTACAAAGATGATACCAAACAAATCACCTCAAACAGATCAATAAGGGAAAAAAAGAGTGCAGTGTTATCTATCATTCTAAAAAGTGTAAATGAAGAAATTAATCAAATTCACAACATGGTATCTATACATCTGCAGGTTTCCAGAATTCCCGGTTCAACCTTCTCCCATCAATCATTCCACCCATTACAAAAAAGCACTGTTTTACCACAGGTTGTGGTGATGCCAGAGATGCAGGACTATGCTGCAAATTAGGTGGATAATGAATAAATTCAAAGGAAAGCTTGATAGACCCGAAGTTTCATCCCTGTCTGAGAATAAGGTATAAGACTGTTGTGACTGGTCTTTAGTCATAAAGACCAAATTCAGATCAGACATCTATGGGATCCATGAATACAGTTAGTAGAAAAAAGATCACATTAGGCCTATAGATTAGAAAATCGTAAAATACATACACACTACTCAATTATTTCTTGTTTAATTCCCACAGATCATTTTAAAGTTTGTCCTTACCCATTGAAGAAACATGAAAATTGTCTGCAATGTTCCAACTGATGTTCCTCTAATGTGGACCCTGAAGTGAGAAAGAGTGTAATGAGAGCAAAAGCCTAAAATAAACACTAAGACATATATGTCCCCTTTATACAAATTATGGCTATCCATGTGGAAAATAATATTTCTTCAGGAAATAGTCTATAAAAAACAAAAGCTGCATTTTTGTGCCTTTTATCATGTGAACCGAATTGTTTGTTAAATAATATATAGTAACTATAAGTCAAACAATGATATTGACAACTAATTAGCCAAATTAAATTTATAAAATGCAAATTAGTAGATATCATTGCTGTTTTTTCATATAAAGGCGTCATTTTTTTTTTCCCCTCAGTGCAGGTGGTCATTTGACTTGTGATTGCTATGGATAGATGGGTGTTAACCACAAAACAAAACACACAATGATTAAAATCATACCTAACCCAGAAACTCCATTCACAGGCGTATTTAAAAAATTTGTATGTAGGCCTTGTTGATGTCATAACACTGAGGTCTGGCGGTATCATCAGTCAGTCTGACAGCTCGTCTTTGTTTGAAGTTTTAGTACATTTTTAAATTAGCAGCCATAATATATTTCCAAATAGGGAGAGGTCAAAAAAATGAAAGTTATCTTCAGTATTTTTTCAGCAATTACAATGATATCAGAATCAAGACACACAATGAAGAAGATTAATAAAAGACTGATGACAAACCTCTTCCTAAGGCCCCAGGAGATCATACAGTAAAAAAAAAAGAGTAAAGAAAAAT
>JAOUQW010000040.1:8302127-8315711 GCA_028565825.1 Olivaichthys viedmensis | reverse complement strand
ACACAAACGAGGGGTGGGGGTGGGTGGGGGCCTTCCTGCCGTTACTGTTTCTGGAGTTGAAGACAGCAAGCCAATAACCCTGTCTGTGTTTTTTCCCCTCAACTTTTTCAGCTTTGCATTGTTCTTGGAAAGTTGTGTGCCCCCTGTAACGATTTCCCTGAGCAACTTTGGGAGCCTGCCTCTTTTTGGCCCTGCCTCCCTCCAGTTGGCCCAGATAAAGGCTCAGTTGGCACTGCACCAGCTGAATGTGATTGCTGCCAGAAACTTCACTCCCCCTCTTACTGCTTTACCTGCACTGACCTTGCTCAACTTGATCAAGGTTACCATGTCCCATCCCCTGTACAATCCCCGTGGAGGACCATTTTCCAGTGGCCAGAGGGCCATGGTAGCGGGGCAGTATGGTATTGGGTCACAGTCTGGCCTGGACCTGGCAGGAGCTCGCCTTGCCCCTGACTCCATGTCCAGTCCTCGTGGGGGAATGATTGCAAACCAGCAGATGACTTTTCCATTGGGTCAGCGTCAGACACAGATCTCCCACGACCTTGATACTTCTATAGATATGAACATTCGTGGAGCCCGTGAGGAAGTGCGGCTGCTCACCCAAATGCTGCAACAGCCGAAACCAGCAGATCCCCGCCTGAAGAAAGACGTTCGAGATAAGGGGATTTCTCCAGGAGGCAGTGGTTATGCAGCAGCTAGCGTTCCGGGAAGATCTAATGATGATGACTGGACTGGATACCAGGCTCCTAGCAAACTTTTTTCTTCCCCAAGTATAGGTAATTCGTCCAGTTCTTCACAGCGGTTCCAATCTTCGGGTTTTGGCAGCAGTGGACAAGGTGGTTTGGACAGCCAGCCTCCTTCAGAACATCAGCCCACACGTTACACTCCGGAGAGTGCCAGCAGCATTTTGGCAAACTTTGGACTCTCAAACGAGGACCTTGAGCTCCTTAGCCACTACCCTGATGATCAACTGACTCCAGACAATCTGCCCTTTATTTTGCGAGACATCCGCATGCGCAAGGCCAAGAGGAACGTTGGGGACCGTGATGTGAGATCTTCTGATCTTTTGCTCTCTGAGACGCGACAAGGCAAAGTCATTGATTATGGACATTATAGTAAATTTGATTTTCCGGAGGGCAAACCAGACAGCTATGTACGTGACCACCTTACCAAAGAGTCACCCAAGTATGGGAGGGAAGTCACAAGTTCCTCCTTCAGTAATGTTGACAAAATTAAGCGCCCACAGCAAAACCTGGCTACTCCAGTTGCTGCCCAGGCTTCAGTTATGGTTCCAAAGCTTCAGCAACCTCCAGCAATGGCTCAAAGACTCACTTCACAAAACCTGGACATCCAAGGTGCCAAAACAATCCAGAGAAGAATGTCCACTCTCACGCCTGTACCACCACCCATCAGTCGACCGCCGCAGATTTCGTCTGCTACTGCTGGTCCTCTAGCTTCTATGGTCCCGATGGTCTCTGGAAGTCCATTTGCATTTGCTCCACCGCTGATCGCTGCTTCAACTGCAAAGAGGTTACCAACTCCGACCATGATGAATGATTACTCGGCTGCTAGCCCAAGAATCTTTCCCCATACATGCTCTCTATGTAATGTAGAATGTGCCCAGACTAAGGTGAGTATCTTCCCTTTCCGTACTGTTTCATTTTTGAAGCATTTCTATTAAATATATTGTATAAATTCTGGGGTTTGCGTGAAGTGATTTTATTGTTTGAGTGTTGCATCACAGCAAACTAAAAGTGTAATAATAAAATAATAGTAATGTAACTTGCTTGTTCATGAGAAATATGTTTAAATAATTGCTGTGCTGTTGCCAATACCAAAGAATGAAAGACTGACAGAAGTTAGAAGAGGTCATCGATGAACATCGGCTTATTTTATTTTTTTACAATGTAATGAGGAAACTGAAGATTTGAGTCAAGGTTTGCTCCGTTTCGATTGCTGCATATTTCCTGGAGACATCAAGGTTCCATTGAAGGCATGAACTGTGCTGGAACATCTAAGCCCTGGGTTGCAGACTGAACATGAGGGATGATGAAGAACATGCAACGAAGTTGATGACCTGTTAGAAGATTTCTCCAAGGACCTTTTTTACATTTTTGTATCATTTTTTTTTTTTTATATATATATGACTTATTTTACTGACATTTTTTGTTCAATTTTTTTGGGGGTATGAGCTGTACTCTACCTATGGGAATTTGGGACTATATTTCAAAAAATGTTTCAAGAAACAAGCTATGATGGACTCTTCTTACATATTTTGTTTTTTTTATTTCATTTTTTAAAGGTGATATCAAGTTTCAGCATATTAATGTTTATTGCTGTTAATGTTTTTTAATGTTAACAGCCTAGTGTTTCTTTACCATATTTGATGTTACAGTGCCTGTTTATTATACTGTTGTATTGAACACTTAAGTTTGGTAAATCAGTATATTTGTTTTTAAATTTATTTACTTTTTCCCCTATGTTATTTCACCTTTTTACCGGCTTAACCTGTTTCCAAAAGTTTACGTTTAAGTAGCAGCAGACTATGGTTATGCACTGTATACTGAAATATAAGTTCTTTTTAATGACAGGACTGGATTAAACATCAGAACACACCACTTCACATTGAGAGTTGTAGACGTCTCAGAAAACAGTGAGTTTTAAATTTATACGTTTATATTCATTGACTATTTTAAAAGTTTGCCTTGGCATTTAGTTTGCAAATATGTGTTATTTTTGTAGATATCCTGATTGGAATGCTGAGACAGTTGCTCTTGCCAGGTAAATGGCACCGTTCTCTATCTTAATTTTGCACTGTTGCATTTATCCATGGTTATTCAATAAAAAAATTGTTTTATAGGACTGAGCCAAAGTTGGAACGTCACAGTCCAAAACATCGCACTCGTTCACATTCCTACTCGAGAACTCCTAGCCCCAAGCGCCGCCATGACTCCTCCAGTCGACGTCAGCGAACTCGTTCCCGTTCACGGTCACGAAGCCCTCGGAAATACCGTCGCTCCCGTTCTCGAAGCCGCTCCTGGTCCCCCCTCAGGAAAACTCGTGGTTCACCCTCATACCGGCGGAGGTCTCGCAGCCCTCCGCAGCAACGGTCAAGGTCACCAGGCTACAGCAGTAGCAGGCGCTCCCCTCCACGGAGTTCTCGGCGAGTGAGCCCCCGACGGAGCAGTCCTTCTCGCCTGCAGAGGCCGAGCAGCAGTGAAAGACTAGCTAAAAAACTTCTGGAGTCTTCAGGTAAGATGAACCAACATGTCTTGCACAGGGTGTGGTGGGTTTTTTTGTTGTTGTTTAAAAAAAAACATTTCATCGGTATGTGACTGTAATTTCTTAATCACAATGTCTGTTTGTATCTTGTAACAGAATTATCTTCAGTATCGGACAGTAGTACACTAAAGGCTATGGTGGAATCATTGGCCCCAGCGCTGTTAGCTGAGCTAGCCAAGAAGAGGAGCAGTTCCTTGTCTTCCTCAGTGAAGGGTAACAGCAGTAGGAAGCGATCTACTTCTCCCTCCTCTAAAAGAAGTGAATCTTCGAAATCAAGCTGCTCATCTGTCACAAAGACCAGTTTCGCCAAGGTAGTCAATGACGCGCTTATGAATTTGGTCTGAATGAATGTTAATAGGGCAAGAATGACTGATAAAGCAGTTTAATAGACATATGTACAAAGAATACACCTAGTTTATTGCTTTTGTGTCCATCTTCACCTGTACTGCTTAAAATTTGTACTTTAAGTCCTGCATTAAAAAAAAAATATTATTATTATTTTTTGTGATCTGTAGAGTGTGAAACCTAAGAAGCCAACTGGTCCTGGGACTGCCTGCTTGCTAAGATTGAAGGGTATTCCGTTGGGGACTACACACCAAGAACTAGTTGCTGCTGTTGAGCTTTTTGGGAAAGTTCACACTGCCATTCTTCTTAAAGCCATTGCAGAGGTATATTGAATTACACGTACATAGGTCTGGCCTGTATAAATCGAATACTCGAGTATTCGTTCGTTGGGTTAGTATTCGATTTTTATTTTTAGTATTCGGAAGCTTCGTCTTTTTTAAAACACAATTTTATTTTTTAAACTCACTCCCGCAGGACTTCTGAACAATCCCGCCCGCTCCCGCAGTTATTTCTGTTTCTAACCACCCGCATTATTTTGTAATATTAATTAAATTTAAACTTTGTGGACGTTAACCGCCACAGAGCGTAGGAGTGAAAATCTTACTGGAATAACGAACTTTGTGATTACACACAGTGGCAATGTATGTTTATAATAAACTGATAGTCGGTACATGTATTTGGATGTTATATTTACTAAAATGAAAACACAGGAATGAATGCTCCACGCCCCCGTGTACTTGACCCTCGTGAGCAGCAACCGGTGTAGAATTAAAAGCGTCGGCGTGCAGCGTCAGTTTTAGTGTAAAATG
The DNA here is from genome assembly GCA_028565825.1 of Olivaichthys viedmensis. Taxonomy (NCBI): domain Eukaryota; kingdom Metazoa; phylum Chordata; class Actinopteri; order Siluriformes; family Diplomystidae; genus Olivaichthys; species Olivaichthys viedmensis. The sequence continues at coordinate 8,311,275 of JAOUQW010000040.1, read as the reverse complement.
GGCTTAATCCACAAACCAGAGGTATCTCATTTGTGTCCGTTGTAGTTTAAGACCTTTCATGGCGTTTTACTGAACGTTACTGGAAATCTTTGTCCCGCGAGTTTCATATCTGACTGCCCACATGAGAGTAAAAATACGCCTGCTCCAGCGACTTTTCCGTTGGTTTGCCAACCTCCTATCCTAAACTACAATACATTTAATCAGCAAAGGCCTTTAGAAAGAACAGTTATTGTTAATATATGGAAAATGTTCGTTTTGTATACATCGTATTTCATGCCAGTCTTCCACCTATACACTATTAAAACGTCGTTGCCGCCTGCTGGATATGTAGGCTACTACAGTAACAAAGTCAAAATTATGGTTAATTATGAAGCAGGAATTTTATTGTTTTTAAGAGTGGTTTTGAGAACGAGTATTCTGATACTCGTTTGGAAAATCCAACGAGTATTCGAAGCCTGTAAAACGTTATTCGGACCAGCCCTACATGTACATTAATTTCTTCATTTTCTTTTTAATTTTAATTTTCCCCCCATAAGGCTTCAGGCCAGTACAATTATTATTATTTTTTTTTACAATACAACATAACACAACTACATGTGCAACACACTACTCACTGTAACTGTAACGTCCAGGTCAGATTTTTAGAAGTTTTCAGAATTACTGTTGAAGAACCTAATCTCTTTAGTTATGTCCGATTTGAGAGATTGCCAGTCTAGATATCTAAACCTTTTCTCCTTGTCAGGCATCAGTGTGTATGGAGAGGGAGGAGGATGCCAAAGCTTTGGCCAACTGTAAGGACCTGAAGCTGCGTGGAAAGTTAATTGAAATCTACATGGAGAAGGTATTGTTGTTTTGAGCAGAGGTTATTAGGCCTTATGTATATAAGCAAAGATGAGCTCTATTACCAAAGGTGTTTGTGTGTACACACGTATAGGAGACCCGGGATGAACTAAGGCGTTCTGAACATCAGAAGAAACTTATTGCTAAGAAGTAAGTCTTATTGTTTACAGTTGCTTAACTTTTTAAATAGATGTGAATTACACAGAATGCACTGCAGATCAAAATGTTATGATATGAAAAATTGTTTTGTTTATTGCACACAATAGAAAGGACCCCCAACCTGCCAAAGAGAAAGTCACGATCATGTCACAAATAAGTAAAGTTAAGGACGTGCCTAAGACATCACAAGCAGCTAAAGCTAAGGACGTGCTTAAGTCACAGATGGTTAAAGGGAAACAGACTGTCAAGGTCAAGCCTTTTACAAAAGGTCCAGGTGAGCATGACCTCCTAGTTCCTTCCTGCTTGTGAAAGTGGCAGAAAGACATTATAATGCTTTTTTTCTTTTTTGTTATACAGGAGAAACTCCAGTTAAAAGGATTGTGAAGAAGGTATGGCATTTTACACACTCTGCTTGTTGCTTTTGTTAACAATAATCAGTTATACTTTTTCATACAAGCATACTTAACGACTAATGATTACACAAACCTATTTGCTATTTTAACCCCTTAAGCAAAACTACAATCAATCTAGATAGTGAGGATCAAACATGGATAATACAGAAAGTTTACAAGAATGTTTGTCTTGAATTAAATGTTTAATTTAATGTTTGTTTTCTACAACCACAGGAGATCCCTTGGAGGAGAAATATAGTTGAGATAACTGGTCTTCCAGAGACAGGAATCACTGAAGAAGACCTCACAAATCTCGCTAGTCCTCATGGCTTTATTTCAACACCTGTCATTGCTGTCACTCAGCAGAAGGTACAGATGCCATTTGAAGCCATCAAAACGAGTGTATACATAAGCAGTATTGATGATGATGATGATGATGATGATCATGATCTAATGATATTTTTAGATGGAAAGAAAATTGTTGAACATTATTTCCTAATGAATAAATCTGTTTTAAATCAGGCATACCTGGAGATGCCTAACACGGAGGCAGCTGAGGCCCTGGTGAAAGCTTATGCAGAAACTCCAGCAAAACTACAAGAGAAAGAGATAAGCATCACAATGATGACCAAGCCAGTTAACCTTAATTATACTGTAAGTGCATGTCCAGGCCGCTGCTTGACTCATTCATTTAGAATTTCTCACTTTGTGTTTTTAAGGGCATGGTAAACGTATCTCTTTTTTTAAGGCAGAGTGGACTTGGTGGTCATTTAGAATAAATTACCTTCTCTTTCCTTCTCCAGGAATCATTATTCAGAATACTGATGGGAATGGACAAGTTGTCTGTAAGTAAACCAACAAACCTCTTTTTCCTATACATTTCATGTCATTACTCGTTGATGATTTAAAGGCTTTCAGACAGTTGTCTGGTTTACACATTGGAAGTTGATCATGACTTCTAGCTTTAATTGTAAATATTTATTCATGTGTTAATGTGGTTGTTTTTTTGTAGTTCTTCATAGTTTTTCAGTATTGTTGTTGATCATACATAAAAAGTTATAAATAACAGGCTTGAGCTTAAGCAGAGAATTTCTTTACGAAATTGCTCAAAAGTCCAAAAAACAAAACTATATGAAAGTATTAATAGTAATAGTATTTTTTTTTTTGTTAAACAGTACTGCAAGTTTAAGTTGTGTTTTTTTAACCTTTTCTTTGTCTGCTTTTCCATAGCCCCAGAAAATTGCAATGCTTCCTGAACGTCTCCTTACAGTCAGTAATGTACCTAATAAGACCGGAGCAATCGCTGAAGTTTTGAACCTCATCAAACGCTTTGGTTCTTATAGCAAAATTCTGCCCCTCAATGGCAGGGTAAGAATGTAATGCAGAATGACGTCTAAATCTGCTCACTTGGCTTTAGTGACTGGACTCATTTTCCATTTCAATGCCAATCAATAAAGCAAAGTGCACAAGTGCAGTGTATGGTATTCATATGGCTAGGAAACATGATTTCCTTTTTCTTTCTCCTAGATCATTTTTGAAATGGATAGTGCTGCTATTGCCAGGTCGGTTTATAATCGGTTCCTCAAGTTTCCATGCATCATACAGAATAATCCCCTTTCCTTCAAACTTGCCAAAATGCCCAAGGCTGCTGACCAGGTATTGTTAGATTACATTTAAAACTGTCTGTGGTTATTAGTTAATGTTATGAAATAATAATGAAATTATGTAAGGAAAATTTTATCTTTTTTGCATTACAGATGAAAAAGAAATCTGATGCTAAAGGGTAAGTGAAAGAACAGCGTGTTTACTACCTCTTTTTAGGGTTTTCAAAAGTAATTAATGTTATTTATCAGAAATAATAAATAGCAATTAAATTTGTCTTCCAATTAGGCCTAAACCAGGTGCCAAGGTAGGGGTTAAAGCACAAGGTAAAGCTAAACCTACCAAGGCTCAGAATACAGATGCAGTTACCCCTTCAACTACAGCTCCCTCATCAACTTCAGCTACAGGTGATTTTGCTACAGATTCGGTCAGTGCTAAAGCAGAGGCCAGTCTCATGAAAGGCACTGAAAATGATGTAAAAGAAACTAAAAATGAAGAAAAGATTGGAATGGAAATCGGTGCAACTGCAAAAGCATCCACTACTGAAATAGCCGGTGCAATGAAGGCTCCTGAGAGTCATGCCTTTCCATGTGAAAGTCATGACACAAAGTTGGACATCCCACCTAATAAAACAACTTTACTTGAAAGCAGTGACTCAAAAATGGCCACCTCTGCTACTAACACTACTTCACTGAAAGGCATTACTGACAGCGAAAATAAGGTTGACACCCAAACTGAAAACACTGTGGTGGATACCAAAGAGCCAGAGTCAGGGCACAGTGGTTTACTTCAAATTACAACTGAAAAAGTGACGTCTTCCATGGACACAACTGAGCATGCTGAAAAATTACCAATGGACACAACTGAGCATGCTGAAAAATTACCAATGGACACAACTGAGCATGCTGAAAAATTACCAATAGACACAACTGAGTATGCTGAAAAATTACCATTGGACACAACTGAGCATACTGAAAAATTACCATTGGACACAACTGAGCATGCTGAAAAATTACCAATAGACGCAACTGAGCATGCTGAAAAATTACTAATGGACGCAACTGAGCATGCTGAAAAATTACCAATGGACGCAACTGAGCATGCTGAAAAATTACCAATGGACGCAACTGAGCGTGCTGAAAAATTACCAATGGACGCAACTGAGCGTGCTGAAAAATTACCAATGAACACAACTGAGTGTGCTGAAAATTTGCCAACTGGCACAATTGAGCTTCCTGAAAAATTACAAATGGACACAACTGAGTGTGCTGAAAAAGTGCCTATGGAGACAAGTGAGCATGCAGAAAAATCGGCCATGGATAGACATGATCCATCACAGCCAAAAGCTGCTACAAAGGCTGGAAACATGTCTGTGGAACAGGAAGAGATTGAAGACATTAAACCAATAGAGGACAATGTTGCTGAGTTGTCATCAGTAGGGGAGACTGAGACTGTGGTGGTTATTGGTAGTGACAGTGGAGAAAGCACAATCATGTCTCCTGTAGTTGTGGAAATGGAGGCTCAGAGGGCTCCCATAGAGGACTCCGCCCAGGATAGTGGGGTCACACAGGGCGATTTGAGGGCACAAAGTACTATCGACCAGAATGAGGTACAGTTTAAGGATGAGTGTGTGAACCAGTTTAAGGTGTGTGAACCAGTTCAAACTAATACCACTCTGCAGGCTTCTGACCAAAACCAGCTGTCTGAGAAAGCTAAAACTCAACCAGGAACTTTTCCAATTGATGACATGACACTGTGCTTTCCACCTGTTACACAAGAGATCTTGAAGGCTCTGGAAGCAGCAGTCCATCAGTGCCGTTTGCAGTCCTCTTTGAAACGTGCTGAAGAAGAAGCCAGTCGGAAAACTGAGACACAGAAGAATGCCGCAGAGAAAGTCATGAATAAAACCCAGTCAAGCTCAAAGAAGCCCACCACTTCAGATAAGTCTCCACAGATGGACAAGAAGGCAGCCAATACTGATCGCCAAAAGACTCAATTTGACAAGGGAAGAAAACCCCAGAGTTCTGGATCTAGAAGCCAACGTAGAAACACTGAATCACCAGAAAGAGAATTATCTTCCAGACACAAAAGCAAGGGTAGTCCAAAAGATGGGTCTCCCACCACTAATAATGAGAGATCTTCAAGTTCTTCTTCTACAGCATCTCGCAAGAGCAGGCCGGATAACAGTCCCGTTTTAAAACGATCAAGGGAGCGTGAGGAGAAAGGCTGCAAGGTATGAACGACCAATCGGATATTTGAGACTTTTGCTTCTGAAATTCTGTTTTAGATACAAATCAAAGTATTTTTTTATATTAGTGTGTTGGAACATTGATTTATTTGTTTGCATGTTGAACTTTTCATTTGTTCTGAATAGAGCCATAGTACCAGCAGAAGTACACGTTCCTCGAGGAGCGTTTCAAAATCAAGGAAAACAGAAAAGGTGAGTTGAAATACCTGAATGCTGCTAACATTCCATTTAGTCTTCTGATATTGTTTTGATGTTTATTAATAAGGTAATCTGTTTCAGCCAAAAGAAGAAGTAGAGGAAGTTTTTGAGGAACCTTTTCCCTTCAACTTAGAGGAGTTTGTAACCGTGGATGAGGTTGGAGATGAGGCAGAGGAGCACACTTCTCCAAGCTTGGGACCCTCATCCAAATTAAGAAAGTCCCAGCATGACCGCAAAGCCCCCATTAAAGCATCCACACCTGAAAAGAAACCTCCTTTGTCCAGTCCTGATGCTGGTTCAAAAAAGGTTAAGAAGCCTTCAACTTCAGCCACACCTAGGACCAGAACATCTGCAGAAGCTGAGACAGGGGATCAGGAAATTACAGACATTATGGAAAATGAGTTTATAAACTTTAAGCCAGTCACAGAGGTGAATGAGCCAGAAAAGCTGGAAGAACCTCAGAGGGTTGCCGGTGATGCAGTTACTACTGATGGCCTTCAAGAGACAGTTCACCAAACTGTGTTAGGAAAGGAAGAGTGTTTGTCTACAGAAAAATTAACACCAGAACCATTGTCGGGGGATAAAGACGAGTGCATTGCTCAGGCAGATTCTAAAGAGGCCTCTCTCATCAAAGAAGAGAGTTCAGGTAATGGGCCCTCTAACCTACTTGATGCCAACCAGTTTGATTCCTCTGCCCCTGCATTAAAGGATCCACCCCTTCAAGTCTCTGAGGTACAGGAACCAGTGTCACCTGCAGAGCACCAATCTGACAAGTCAGACACTGCAGTACATGAGATGGAGAACAAGGAACTTCCATCCCAAGATGTCCTGGTAACCCTTGATAAGGTCGCTGATGAAGCTGAAGAGGAAGAGCTTCTGAAACGCCAGGCTGACGAGAATCCTGAAGCACTATTAACTGTTGATGAGGTGGGAGGTGATGAAGCAGAAGCTGAGGATGAACATTTGGAGAAAGCACTTCAGGGCCTGGTTACTCTTGATGAAATTGTTGAGGAGGAAGATGATGAGGGCCCTTTTAACCCTGAGGTAGTATTTTTACATTGCTCAGTCTCTTGTTTTAGTTGCGTTGTGCTTTTATCATTGAACCTGGCCAGTTTAGTAGGGAACATCACTATGACATGATTAGATGCTTAAGGAATGATTTTTTGCTGCTTTCTACAGACTCTTGTTATGCTGGATGAGGCAAGAGGTGATGAAGAAATGGATGAGAGCGAGCAGGCCAAAAGCAAACATGCCAGTTCTGAAGTTGCAACATCAGCCCAGTCTGGGGTGTCTATAGGATCATCTTGCGTAGATGAGGATGCCTGTGATATAGAAGAACTACGCAGAATGAATTTTGTGACCGTGGATGAAGTGGGTGAGGAGGAGGAGGAAAAGCTAGAGAAGGTGGTGGAAGAGAAATCCATCACCAGGAAGGGTGGAAGGCCTAAGAAGAGAGCCCGACAGACACCAGGTTAGTGCTTCCTCAACATGTAGTCAAATCCTTTGTGGTTGCCTAAAAAAGTTACAAAATCAGGCAGTTTAAGTACTTCATGAAAAGGCAGCATCATTGGTTGTATTGTTTATGCAACAGATTGCAGTTAATCTCACAGTATGCTCTCTGGTTTTGGCCCCCATGGCTATCTGCAGTGAGGAAGTCTACCCGACGGAAGAGGGGGATGTCTAGTAACCAGCCAGATGAACTCCCTGAGATGGCCCCAGTGGAGGAACCAGCTTCATTCGATCACATGCCCTCCTCAGTTCCAGTGTCAGTAGACATAACCCTCAAACCAGAAGGTCAGAATCTGAAAGCAGAGGTTACTTCAGGCTCACCAAACACAGAGATTGCTTTATCTGGCACAGAGGAAGAGAAGCCTAGTGTCAGCAAACAGGAAAATGAGGCCACTGTCGAGGAGACTACCACCACTGGACCTACAACTGAAAAAAGAGCAGCAATTAAAGGTAATTAATAGATAAATTGACTTCAAATGGGAAGTCAATGTCGGTTACATTTATGGTAGTGTTTATTATCCCAACCTTTCTGACAAAGATATCTGAATAGTTACCTTCATATTTCTTAAAGAGTACTTGGAGCACAGAATATATTTATGTTGATTTTATCGACTTGCTGCCTCATATACTTTGGTTTTATTTCTTTATTTTATTTCAGAGGACTCTAAACGTAGGCGTGAGGATGAGCTAAATCAGGAGCCAGAACCTAAGAAACCTTGCTCACAGCTCAGCACAGCTGAGGACTTCACTCTTCCCCTCTTTAACCCAAATAACCCTATTGGTAAGAGAACTGTTTAACTGTTTGTAATAATGACCTGCTACAAATATAAAATGTGCAAACAGTCTGTGCGCTCTTGACCGGAAACTGTATGGGAGATGAGTAGTCATGAAGTATGGTCTCTAAGGGGAACAGTTAATAGAACACAAATCACATATGGCATAGAAATTCCCACTAAATTCGAACAAATCGTGACAATCTATTTCTTTCTTAACATAAAATATGCTGCCTGAAATGAACTTGATGTATGAAACCTAATTGTGGTAGGCTAACAAGTTATAGTTTGATGTAAAGCTAAACATTTAAATGCGCAAATCATTTCTAAAAATATAACAGCTTATAAAACACAGTACTGCATTAAACATTGAGATGAAGGAAATAGTGTGGGTCATTTTATTAATGCATATAGGTAGCGCGATTACTAGTTACAATTTACTTCACATATCGAACTAACAACTATTGCAAATTACTCAAGGTGACGGGGCTTCCAGACATTTGCTGATTATTGTCCAGCTCAAAGGGAAATCGAAACAGTTTTAATTGCAAGCAGAAATTGCCAAACAGTGCCCAAATCGAATTCTACATTCTTGTCACAGACGGCCACCACAAGGCTATGCTGTAGCCGTCCTATTAGTAAACTAAAATACTGGGAATTAAAAATGCCTGGTACATGTATTGATTTTTTTTGGGTTGCATCTTATAGTCCACAAAATCTGAAAAAGAATTTTTATGATTGCCCTTCCATTATTGAATAAACACTTGATAATGAAAGGGCAATGTCATAGTCAGGATGAAGAAAGGCAGTAGCCATGCAAACAGAATGATTTGTTTTGGACTAACCCTACCTCCCTTTTTTTCCCCTTTATGGATTGCTTTAACAGGTTTGAATATTGTGCATTTGTGTGTTACCCAGGTGTGGACTTTGTGGTGCCCAAGACGGGCTTCTTCTGTAAACTCTGCTCTCTGTTTTATGGAAATGAGGACACTGCAAAGAAAACCCACTGCAGTAGTTTACGACATTACCAAAACATGCAGGTAAACCTCCAAAGCGACTCTTGATATACTCCAGCAAATGTAAAACAGCCCATTTTTAAAAATGAACTCTTCTAAGACAATAATTTATGAATTTTAGCAATACCACAAGCATCACATGACTCAATTAAATTCTTTACTCTGTCTGTGTATTGGCTATCTAAGTCTATTTATATGTATTGCTCAATTAATAACTATGGCTCTCTCTCGTGTGTGTGTGTGTGTGTGTGTGTGTGTGTATATATATACATATATATAAAGTCTGAGAACATTCATCTTGTAGTGTGTGTGTATATATGTGTGTATGTATGTATATATGTGTATGTACAGTCAAGCCGGAAAGTCTGCACACCCCTTTCACCTTCTCCACGTTTCATTACATTACAGACT
>JAOUQW010000040.1:8275890-8289034 GCA_028565825.1 Olivaichthys viedmensis | reverse complement strand
TCTTTAAAAAAAAATGTTTTATTGAAAGTAAATGCCAGAAATACACTTTCAAGAGACTCATATATTACAGAAAAAGCATGATGTGAACCCTCTCCGTGGGTTCCTGGTGCCTGTGGTGCAGGTCAGTATGGAACCCCCAATGTTTTAGCTGAGCTGATGTTGGATTAGTGTAAAGGCCACGCAATGGCAGGCTCATATCATTTTCAGCTTTTTAAAATGCCTTTGTGACAGTTAATACATGATATATTCTTGTATTTTTCTTTTCTAGGCACCAGTCTTTATCTCATTCTTCATTGCCTTGCGTAAGATGGCATATGCCCCCGTGCCCAGTATGCAGACTGGTGGATTGTGGTGGTTTACAGACCTAACTGCAGCAGATCCATATTATATCCTTCCACTTGCTGTTACAGGGACCATGTTTGCCATCCTGGAGGTACTGCCAGCTGTTAATATTATTTACTTCAGGGGTTTTAAAGTATAGCTGATTATACATATTTTATGTATTACAATAATTTCATGTTGAACACCATGTCTGCTTCCTTCTCTGAACCACTTTTAGTTGGGAGCAGAGTCTGGTGTAGACAACCCTAACCTGAAAGCAATGAAGACTGTCTTCAGAATCATGCCATTTTTCATCTTACCGATGACCATTAACTTCCCTACGGTCAGTGTCTCACTTTTTCTCTCGCTCTCTCCCCGTTTTGTCCTTTTGCAACATGCAGCGGCGATTCCTGTGGGTGTAACTGTATCTGTGTACTTTCTCACCCAGGCAGTGTTTACATACTGGATGACCTCGAATCTCTTCTCGCTGGGTCAGGTAGCCCTGCTGAGGCATCCAGCAGTAAGGGAGAAGCTTCATATCCCAATGCGCATCACTCACCCCCCCTCAGCATTGCCTCCCAGTGAGGGTTTAGTCGAGAGTGTCAGGAAAGGTACAGCATGGCTTTGTGCCATTTTAAGTGTTGATTTCATACTTTAATCCTCCCATTTCTCTCTCCCTTAAACCTATATTAGTTTCTGTCACTGGTTTTATGGTTTCTATCTCTTCTCATTCTCTTTTTTGTCTTTTCTTAGATCTTACACCTTTAGCCTCCTCTCCTCTCTTCTCTTTAGCCTTACATTGTGAATAGGGTCGGAATGCTCCAGGATGAAAATTCTGGGCCATTGTTAATCAGTATTTCCCTGTCTCTAGCTGCCAAAACACTTTGCATTTATTGCATTCCAAAATAACAGTGTGCATATTTGCAAAAACAAACAAACAAACAAACCCAGAACAGAAATGTAATGATTGTACATTACTCGGATCACAAGATTCAGGGACAGTTTCTGCTCCCCAAGCATACATGATGATCAACAAGCAATAACACTAATGCACACTTTAAATATAAACTGGTTACTGTACTGCACTGCTCTACTAGACACTACACATGCCACTTTCTTTTTTTTTACTTTTTTTTTTACATCGCACATACTACCTCTTTTTTCATATATTTTTAACATTGCACATGCCATTTGAACCACAGTAGGCACTGTCACTTTATGGACCACGTCTTCAAGTATGTGTTCTATATATGCTGTATGCACGAATGAATGTTGTCTTCTGTGGGTTTTGTACATTTGAATGCTGGATAGTTTTTTTTTTTTTTTATGTCGTCATTTTTCGATGTGAAGTCTTGAGGCCCGAAATGCAATTAAGAATTTCATTGTACTTTTGTGCACATGACAATAAAGAGCTTGACTTGAGAATTGGCGCATCCTCGTTTAGCAAAATTAGTTAAGCTAGCCAGCTACTTAAACATGTGTCGCCAGCTAAGTAGTTAGCTGAGCTAATGTTACCTCCCCAGAAGTAGCTATTTGACTTTAGTAGCTAGCCAAGTGTCCAAACAAGCTAGATAATGTTAGGCTAAGTATTATATCATGTAATTAAAACCAAGCAGTAGCAAGGTAGCTAACATTACGCTATTATATTGTGTAAATCAATAGCAAAGATTGCTAGGAAGCGAGGCTAACAATTATATTGTGTAAACCAGTTTCCAAGGTCGCTAGCAAGCTAGGCTAACACTGGGCTAACTATGACATTAAAACCATTAGCCAGGTTCCCTGGCAAACTACCTAACATTAGCGTAACTATTATATTGTCTCATTAAAACCAGTAGCCAAATATGTTCCAACTTGCAACAATAAACATTTTATAGAAAGCCTTTATATTGCTTAAAGTGGTTAAAAAAGTGATCCGCAATGACCACTTTAAGAATGGCCTCATCCAAACATGAAATAAATAATGCATTGTCATGGTAAATGTCTATCCTAATGTTGATCTGAAGTGGACTTTTGTGATATTAAGCAGCTATTTACCGCTACTCAATTAACCAGATACTGTAGTGCTTGTGTCGTGTTTCTCATATTAACTTGTTTTTCATAGGGTGGAAGAACGCCCAGCTGGCACACCAGCTGCAGGAGAGGGAGAGGAGGATTAAGGAACACCTTGACATCGCAGCTAAAGGTGAGCCTTTTGTATGACGTGTGTGTGTGTGTGTGTGTGTGTGTGTGTGTGGGGAGTGAGAGAGAACGTGGTTAATGCATGTCTTTGACTTTTGACTTTTCATATGTATGATTCCTTTGTTAGGCCCCCTGAGGCAGACCTTTACCCACAATCCCCTGCAGCAAGCATCAGCGCCCCTGTCACCAGCAAAATCATCCAATCCCAAAGAAGTACACCAGCAAAGGGGTGGGAAGAAGAGGCCCTGGGAGGAGACAATCGGCTGAAAACTAGCTACCAGATAGTTTTTAGACAAATTTGTATATATTTATTCAGAGACTGACAAAAGGAAAAGGAGAGGCAATAATGAGCGCTGAGTGGGAAACAAAGTTATCAGTCTAAATGTTCTCATTAAACAGGAAACTGATCAACTAATAGCTGATTCTTGTTTGGCTTTTTTGCCATAAAAGTCTGGTTGACTGATGCGTAGAAACACAGACACAATTTAACTAGGACACCTTTTTATTTAAAACCCATTGTACATAAATATAGTGTAATCTAAATGTTGGATATAAATCTGAAACCTCAATACAAATCACATTTTCTTATAATGTCAGTGTTCACATCTTCACATAGTCAACTATGCCATATCTATTACTCCGTTAACTTTTTAGCCTTATTTCACAAACTACTACTGCTGCTTGAACAACTCTCCAAAATGTTCCAATACATTTCCACTGTTTGCACAAATTAAACGAGGAAAATATAATATACATAGTATTTCATACTCTCTTAAGGAAATATAAAGGTGTCCCAGAATAAATAAATACCATTACAATTTAATTTTATTATTTCAAATATTAATTTTAGTTTCATTATGTAACTCAATTTTGATTACAGATTTAGTGAATGGTGAGAAGGGAACCACAATTAGCAATGTTGTTCAAACCAACAGCATGTCTTTATTATAAAGACATTGGAAGATAAGAGTGAGACATGCTGCATGTTTGAAGAGCATGTTCACCAGTCCATTAAAAGGTGATTGACCTTATCAAGCGCATTCAAGCCACTGGTTCAATTGCTTAAGTGTGAAAACTTTAAATGCCCTAATACTTCTGGGATGTCCTGTGTAATGCAACAACAACAAAAAAATCAATCAAAAAAAGTGAATTCTCCCATTCTGAAGTATCATCCAATATAAACGTAGTTTCCTTAAACTACATTTGGTCACTTATACGAGAGATCTACATTTTAGCCCTTCAATTGACGATGCAGACTTTTTTTTTTGTTCTGTTAAAATCTTTGGCAGTATTATGAACATATCAATATATTAATAACTGCATAGAATATGACAACTATCTATGAACACTGGAATCACAAATGTAATATAATGTTCTTGTTTCACACAATGTTGCGAATTTTACCGTATAACTCTAGTGTTATTAGTGCTATTGTTCTGTCAGCTCTGTTTGGAGTTCATGTATTCCCCTTTCAAATATAAAACAAGGCTGTCCAACCTTGATTGTGGACAACTACTGCCATGCAAAGCATAGTTCCAACCATAATCGAACATGACTGAGCTAGATGATTTCAATGGGCTCTGAGTATTAAAGCCATGTTCTCTACATTTAAGGTGTGGAACTAAACCTGGGCACCCTTGTGTTGAAATGTAATGGATTGAAAAAATCCTGAGAACTCGAAAACAAGTGGGAATATACAAGTCAACCTAAAATATTTGAAATAGGAAATTAACATTTATTTTTCCCACAATGAATGTGCATGTTGTTAAGAATAGTCATTCAGGTATCTGCATAAATCAGTACCCAAAGAGCTTAAAACATCAGTCAAATGGCCTAACTGGGTCTTGCGTGTCCACCATTCGAACTGAGTCATGGGGAAATCTCTATACCATATAGACATGGTATTAGGTTTCAGATGTCCCATTCTACTCGATTTTCCCTTCATCGGTGTCCATCTCAGTAAGCACACAGTAGCAAACCTTCTGAATCAGCAAGCCAGATGATGCTGAAAATAGGTAAGAAGCCTACGTTTAGAAAAAGACTAAAAACCTATTTTAGTGATAAATACAGCAATTATGTAATGCGAGTCTCACCAATAAACTTGCGAAGCCACAGTGGCCTCTGAGAGGCTGGTGTATAGCAGCACAGGAAGTAGACAGGGACACCCGAGAGGGCAATTCCGATGCCAATCAAAGAGTTGATGGTGTCACTATAGATCGGGACCACCACAAGGAAGACAGTGCAAAGGCAGAAAATAATCGGGAAGATAATACTGAGCTATAAAAGAGAGGGAGAAAATGATGAAGCAAATATATAACATCTGACTCTAGGAATTCATACATGTAACAATTTTGGGTCATTTCTGAATGAGGAATAAGTACTGGACATGTGATGACTCCGTATAATAATCCACAGGAAGATGGTGTGTATACCTTCAGTGGGCGTGGTCTGTCTGGCTGTTTCCAGCGCAGGTACAGCTGACCCAGAATGGACAGACCCACAAAGAACCAGTAACTGAAGCTGTAGTAGTTGATCAGTTTGAAGATGTCCTCCACACACAGGTACACCAGAGCCATAGCACCCTGCCAGTCAGCACAACACAGCACAAAGCTATAACTCAGATGCACATAGATTCACAAGCACCTTGTATAGTAGTCTCCTTACAGAAGTCAATACGGGACAGTAGGACCTGTAACCAGAATGAAACCAGGAAAACGGAAGACAGACAAACTATGGGCTATTGTGAGTTGTGTCAGAAAATGCATTAATGGCTAGGCACATACAAACATAAACTCTCATTCTGTGTCTCTCTTGCCTTTCTCTCTGTTTTCACTTAAACACTCATACACAGTAAGACAGTGAGGTTTAGGAGTGACTGACATTGAAAAGCAGGGCGGGGATGGGGGTGAAACGGCTAACGTGAATCATGCACAGGTAGTCAGGCAGGTGGCCCTCTCTGGAGCCCACGAAGAACAGCCTGGAGAATGACATGCACATGACACATCAGACTCAATGGCACATCATGATGATAATGCTATAATACATAATATTCAAGCAAAGGTGCTTTTGCACATTACTGACCTTGAGGCAGCCAAGATAGATGCATTTAATCCACCAAAGCAGGAGAAGGCAACAGCGAGCGGGATTGTCCAGTTAAATATCCCAAATACTTGATCTGCAAATGTCTAGAAATTTAAACAAATCAGATGCTGACACTCCACATTTTTTTTCCACATCAGAAATGTAGGTTTGTCAAAAGTGAACTGTACTTGCATTATATCAGTGGTTCTCAACTGGTCTTCGTACATTATCATTAAGTTTCTAACCCTTCTAATTTATTTGTCAAAAATGAATAGTGCTGTAATGGGCTACGAGTTAATGCACTAAAAATGTAAAACAACAGAAAGTGCAACCAGGGCTAAAAAGCTGTTCATACATAAAAGATCTAAAAACCTAGACCCTCCAAAACCAAAACACTGTTTTCCTAATCTTTAGTTAATCTTCATCCCTAGAGTCCAACGCTTTGAACGTTTAGGTCGTGACACACCAGTTGAGAACCACTGCATTATACTATACTTTGAATCTATGTGTGGCAGGACCAATGAGGGTGGGGGAGGCACTCACCACAGCTACAGCATCACTATCCAGGATAGCAGGGATTGGCAGTATAGTATAGTAGGCCACGTTGGTTAAGATATAGATCACTGTCACGATGGGCATAGAAATGGCAATGGCCAGTGGCAGGTTCCTGTATTACACAGATTTACCCACCAGGGGGCAACAGAGGGTGTTGATATGTTTTCAGTGGCAGGTATTATGCACAAATAAAAAGGCCGCTACAGCCTTAAGACCAGCTTATCAAGTAAGATTCTTAACCATTTTGAGAGTATCTGAAAACAGATCTGAGATGAATAGCAAAATGCAACCAGCATGGCTTCATAATGGGCAAATTAACCTAGTTCATAGGTGAACGGATACGTTAAAGAGGACCTCAGATCAAATGATGAACCTAAGAACCCTGTCAAAAGCACATGATCAGCAGATTGTCACATGCTGGCCACTTTATTTGATGCTCTGTTATCTGAGTGCATCAGAGATGCAAACCATTGAAAGAGAGGGACCCATCCCCCCATTTCTTTACCCTTCCTTATAAACCACATGTATCTCATCTACATCCTCGGTCACCTTTAGTGATCTGCTTTCTCTTTTGTTTTACTATATTTGCCTTCTTTTTTTTTTTTGCTTTGTAGCACATCAAATAGTAGAGAGTGATTCTCTACTAAGAGTGATTTTAAACCAGTGGCTAAAGCTTGACCTTCATTTAAAAGACTTTTTGATCTAAATCATCCTCTTACATTGCTCATCTCTGACATTATGGAACAGTCCATACACGTCTGTCTCCTAACTCATCTACACCATTTCTGAAGACTTAACAGCTTAAAGATTGTGTATAGTGTTTGCTCCTCCTCACCTCTCAGGGTTTTTGATCTCCTCAGTGACAAAGTTGAGGGTGTCCCAGCCCGAGTAAGAGAACAGAGCTGAGTACAGAGCCAGAGCCACATCGCCCGGGTCCCGGGACGAGCCCTCAAAAAGCCCTTCAAAATTCTGTGTGTAACCTGAAATAAACACAGACAACACACAGTCACAAATTAGCATTAGTGTATGCAGTGATGGCAGTTAATGCTGAAAGGTAGTAAATGATAAGTATCCTTAAATGATCATTTCCCTACCCTGGAATATCTTGACAAGGCCAGTGATGATAACAGCAATGAGAGCGATGACTTTAGCATAGGTGAAAAAGTCCTGAACACGAGTCCCCCACTTCACATAGGCACAGTTCACAAAGGTCAGCAAACCTGTAGATTATTTTTATATTTATTGCGCATACACTCAAATATATGGGTCTGAGATATATATAAAAAAAGTTTTTAGAACAGCAAAGAAATAGGAACATAATATGAATTCATTTCATGACTTAATACTAGAAATGGGAATGCTTCCTATACAGTTTTATTTATTTATTTGTTTGTTCAAAAATAATGATAAAAAAAAAACATTTTAAATGAAATTACAGAAATACAGCTCATTGATATGTCATTCAGTATAACAGATAAAAAATTCATGTCAGGCACATTTTAGCTATACTACTTGGAAAACACAAAATTGCGCTGTAAGAATTATACCCACCAAATAAAACCCGGTTATATTTTAAAATCTGTATATTTTGCTGTTATTGTTACAACTCCTACTTTGTTTTCTGTATATGGTATCTTTAAGACATTCTTGTAAGGACATGAATTATATATATATATACACAGAGTATATATCTGTTTTTATGGTATTAGATCTGTGTGTGTGTGGTGTACTTGTGTATGTATTTTTTGTAAAGTAATCTGCCTGGGTTAAGGAAGTGGACCTGCTGACATCAGCAATCCTGCTAGCTGTTTTTCAGGGAGTGAAAAAATGGTAAAGCTTAGAGCAGCACTTACATCGAAAAAAAAGAGAGACAGACAGAGAAAACTCCTGTGAGTGTATGTGTGTTGGAAGTGTTTTACATGGTTACACAAAATATATAGATATACCAAATAGGAAATCTTTGATGGAAACAGACCACAGGTGCTATGATCCTCAGCTATCTCATAACTTTATATTGACTTTTTTTCCTCACTGGCCATTGGCTTTTTGATAACCTTACAGAGATTCAATATTCAGCTCTAAAATTCTATATTCAACGAACACAAACAAAAACAGAATGTGTACATCTGCTCTTTTTGGTGAATATTTATAATAGTAAGTAATCCAGCTTGCCGAATTACTGAGAAAGGGATAAAACAACAGAGTAAAAATATCACTCAATCTCTCTCTCTCTCTCTCTCTCTCTCTCTCTCTCTTTTTAGGGAGAGAACCTTCTCTGTGTCCTTCAAGATATGACTCACCATCCAAAGACTCCACCTGATCTGTCTTTTCTATCTCTTTCTTAAGCTAATCTTATCTCTCTTTACTATTATCAGTATTTATTCCCATTAGTGCATGAAAAAGTCCATCTAAAGAGTCAATCTCATGTTCTAATCTAACTGAGCAGTTAAATCAGTTTAACTGTTTACTTAAGCATAATTAACACACAGTCACATATCCTCTAGAAAAACACTCCATTTCCATCCCAACTCTATATGATACAGGCTTATAACACAACATTTCACTTTGTCTCCAGATTGCTCAATTAACTAACTAGCTGACCTGTTGGTTTTAAGTTAACGAATGTTTATTGATTAATTAGGGATGCAAGAGCTTAAATTAAGCAGTGTTGAGTAATGTTTTAACCTGAAATGTGCTATTGTAAGTTAAATCTGTTTCTGTGGAGAGATAAATATTAAACTCTTCTAACCTGAGAAAACACATGATCTCAAACATATTCCCACCAGAGAACAACACTGTGGGCGTGTGTGAGAGAGAATAGATATGTGCTAGAAATAGCTTCACATGTTACTCTATTTCACTCTGTCTTATTTTCTTTCTTCCTTTCTCTCTGCTTTGTATGCTGATCTGTCATTAGGGCAAAGGTTAGAGTCTTAATGTGGAGGACTTTATGTTCCAACTATCAACACATTCACACCCTTAAAGGAACTTCTTATCTCTCTCTCTCTCTCTCTCTCTCTCTCTCTCTCTCTCTCTCTCTCTCTCTCTCTCTCTCTCTGTTTGTGTGTGTAACAGAGAGTTGAACTCATTTAAACTAAGTTTATTTAAAGGTACATTCTGACTAAGCCTTAGACACTTTAGGAATCAACTTCTCCAGCTGTACTTTCACACCAAGACCTAGAACGTGTGTCAGTCCAGAGAACTCCTGCTTGAAATACTGGATGGGTGCGGCAGCATGGATGTTCTCTTCAAACCAGAGACAGTTCTGTCTTTCTGCAATTTAATAAGGCATTTAAGGCCAAGTTCTCTGTCCTCAAAGAGACCAGGGACTGCTTAATGGCTCAAAAGTGACTATATAAAGATCATAAATGTGATAAGGCTATAAGGAGTAACAGTTTTATCGATCAATCAAATGGCATTTGATCCAGCATAAGACAGAATCACGTAAGTTTTTTGAGGGTGATTCACTTGTCTGCTGCCAGCTAAAGCCACACGCACGTGACAATTCCCTCCTTCCTTTTTCCTCTACCCTTACTCACTCACTCATTCAGCTTCCTGTCGTCTCTTGTACTTTCCCTCCATACTACCATAACTCCCATTTATTTTGTCGTAATTACTAAATCGGAGTGTTATATGTAAATATTCTTTCAGGTAAGCTGGCTTTACACTCTTGACTGTCCCATTGAGCATAAAGACAAAGTCTTAAGTCACCCTAAGCTCTTATGTTCCTCTTTCTTGTTCTCCCTCCATGGGGCTGATCAGTCATCACGTTTCTTCATTTTCTTCAGTAAAACATGCTGACTTTTAAGACCATGGCCGAAAATGATTAACACACATATGTACAATGACCAAAACAAATACATTCAAAGACAGAGGCATAAAACTGAAATGCCGTGGTTTTGATAAACCCATCTGCCATAAATTCTGCAATGATTCTGGATTTTAAATTTCATTGAAGAATTGAGTGAAGAGAGTCTGAGTGGCAGTAAAGACTTGTACTTGAATCACACTCCTCCATACCCTAAATTACTCTACAGGGTCACCATATGTCAAGTCAGTATAGTCACCTGGAAAGACTAGAAACTCACAAACTCTCAGTCACCTTATTGTATTTGGGATACTTTGACAAACAGACAGACACATGGGCACAAACACATACACACAGTGTGTCTACTTACATATGCAGGCTGCAGCCAACAAGCGGTTGGCCACGTAGGGTGCAACACAGGTAGGGAAGATCGGCTGCACCATGTAGTTGGAAAAAGTAATCGCTATCACTGCCTGACTGGTGGGCTCGATGATGAGGAGGGACGTCCACAGACGAATGAAGGCCATGAATCCTCCAAAGGCCTCCAGGATATAGGCGTAACTAGCACCAGACTTGGTGATAGTGGTTCCCAGCTCGGCGTAACACAGAGCCCCGAACACTGAGAAAATTCCACCAATAGTCCACACTACCAATGACAAGCCATAGGAGGCGGTGTACATCAGAACGCCCTTAGGTGAGACGAAGATGCCAGAGCCAATCATGTTCCCCACAATTAGGCAGACACCATTCATTAGGGAGATCTCTTTCTTTAGTTTCATTGACTCCTGAGAACTGTTTGCCTTTAGGTTACCATTGGTTACCTCTGGAGAGGATTCTTGCGTCGGAGCAGAACTGTAGGTGGCCATTTTGGCATGGGATTGGTGGAAAGGAGGGTGACTGGGATGCTGACTGAACCAACTGGCTGTCAGTCAATTTGATAGAGTTAAAATGTTTTAAGAAATACTGATAATGTTCAAGTTAGCCGTCCTGAGATGACATCTGAAGAGGAGATAAATAGTGTTTAGTCCTTATGTTATTGCAATACTCAAGACACACGCACAAGCACACATACATTTAATCTTACAATAAAGGCCTCAATGCACACACACACTTGTTATTTGATCTTGCAGATGGCTATTACCGAGCCATTAGTGGCATGTCTAAATGGCTTTTTTACAGAGAGTAAACAAATGGGATCAGAGAGAGAGATGCTGAAGGAAGGAGAGAAAAACATGTAGTCTACACTTCATCCTTTTCCATCCGACAGGGTTGGATGTAAGTACAGTCACATATGACAGATTAGACAGGTTGCTTGATCTGCTAGTGTATTTAATATCAGTGAAGACAATCAGATAAACTGTGTCCTGAGGGTCAAAACATGATGACAGGTTAATCCCACTTCCTGTGATATTTAATAGCCAAGCCCTCATCTTCCTGGTTCTCACACACAATAAATGGGAAGACAGAAACTGCTTTGCGAAAGCTGACAAGTCACATGTTCTCCACGGTTCACCAGCTTCATGCGAGTTAAACATGTCATGAAGCTTACATATATTCACACAGAATATTACAGACCCTGTAAACAGAGAATTATCGCACACAAAATGCTTTATAACGAATGTTCCTAAAAATAAAGTTAATGATAAATAGTGAACGGAGGTGTACTTAATTAAAAACGTAGACCATTAATAGAAATTTGGTTAAAAGTGCCAAGCAATATGCTGACAATGTCTTTCTATACAGTTTATGTGCACAGTTTTCAGGGAATAACAAGAGCATGAATAATAAATGCATCACCTGTAATAAACATTCATAAAGGCTTTTTTAAATCATCTGCCGGAAAAAAAGACAGTGAACATAGAGAAAACACTGAATGAACGCTATGTGATTGCTTCTACAAGACATACAGATAGTCGGAGAAGAGAACAGAGACCCAGTAGTAAAAAAATACATCTAGACTAAAGTTCAAATATATATTATAAAAAATACCAGGCTGCAGCTGTGGTTTATTACATTTTTCCTGTTATATATCATTTATGATTGAAAAAAAAAAGAGAATTAGCACATATGAAAACATACTATTGCAATATGTTATTATATGTTAAAAATCATAATATATTCTAATGTGTTTGTAATATGTTACATTTTATTATGTAAAAACATATCTAAAGAAATGAAGAAAGAAAGGCATTACACAGCAGGAGGTGAACAGGTAAGGCCTCCACCGTGAGGATAAAGAGAGTGAGAAGTGTTGTTTCCGGAGATCTTATGGACTCGAGTGAGGGCAAGGTCCATCTGACACTGATAAGCTCTCTTAGAAACCATGTATAAAACAGGCTAACTGACTTAAGATCACATTCTACACCAGGACATCGCTTGATCAAAATGTTGATGAACCTGTTTGTTAAACATTATCCCAAGGCCACCAGGAGTATAAAGGACATAAAGACGATGCTATAAGTTAAGAGTAAAGTAGCAAACACACATGAAGTCTGGTCTTTCACTAGGTTACATTATGCCCCCAGATCTTCCATTGATTAATCCGTTTAACCTAAGATTAGTATTATTTTCATCTTCCTCATAATCTCTGCGTTTCATAAGCAACGAATCTGAAGTGACCACTGTGTAACTAACATAATCACCATAAATGGCTGAAACATAGCAGGTTTGATCCCAGTCGTTTCTATGAGGTTTACCTTCACCGTACTTATAACCTGTGAGTTAATAACCTCAACACAGCATGGCTTTGGGCTTTTAAATGGAAGGGTAGCCTACCTCTCTCAGGTGAATAACGGTGCGCTGTTACTCCTGATTTCGCCGCTGCTTGTCTCCGTTCGTCTACATTAGCTGAAAATACTGACCAAAAAATCTAAAAGCCATTTTAAGAGTTTAATAAATGCGAAGAGTCGACGTTGGTTCCTGTCCTCCTGCCCTGTACAGATCCCCACCTCTCTCTCTGTCTCTCTCTCTCTACCTCTCTCTCTCGCTGTCTCTCTCTCTCTCTCTCTCTGTCTCTCTCTCTACCTCTCTCTCTGTCTCTCTCTCTCTCTACACCTCTCTGTCTCTCTCTCTCTCCCTCTCTTTCGCTGTCTCTCTCTCTCTCTCTCTCTCTCTCTCTCTCTCTCTCTGCAGACGTTTAATAATGAATATGGAACGTTGCTGTCGAACACGCCCACTCGGGTGCGTCATGATAACCATCCA
>JAOUQW010000040.1:8240945-8252248 GCA_028565825.1 Olivaichthys viedmensis | reverse complement strand
GATTTAAATCTGTTTCAAATGCGTCTTGGGTGCATTTACACTTTCATTTTTATGTGGATAATCCCTATCCGGATATAATCCTGGTACTCAAGATGCATGAAACGACCAAGTGTAAACAGGGTCATAGTTCCACTTTGAACTTGAATTTGTAAATACAGAGTATTCCTGATATGTCACAAAATCATTCATTTAAAATTAGATTAGCTTAAAGTTGTTGAAGCAAGTATATAAAGATTTGGTCATGTATTTACAGAAGATTTGTCTGTGGGATAGACTTCCATTACCTGCATTAGCCTTGTAGCTCTGGGGCAAAACTAAAGAAGCAAATGTCTGACACCAAACATGTCTTTGGTGATTGACTACTTTTGGGGTTAGGGGACAATTGTGTAAAATTTAGATTTTTTTATTGACCTCTTCCTGACAGTTGTATATACTTCTTTTTATTTCTCACTCATATACACACGTACTACCTTTTTATAATTTCTCTCTTTATTATAGAGGGACATGGCTTCTTGTATGAAACGTTTGGTGTCAGACCTCGCTTCTCCTGGCATGTCGACCCTTTCGGCGCCTCCGCCACCACTCCGGTCCTTTTTGCCCTGGCTGGGTTTGACGCTCACCTCATCTCTCGTATTGATTATGACCTCAAAGATGACATGCAGAAGAGCAAGGTTGTCCTACTTTCCTAATTATTCCAAAGTATAGTCATCAGTTTGTAAACTGTGCATGGGTTCATGTCAAATGTGTTGACCAATATTATGACTGTGCTTATATTTGTACAGAAACTGCAATTTGTGTGGAGAGGGTCACCCTCTTTGGGAGAGGCCCAGCAGATTTTCACACACACAATGGACCAGTACAGTTACTGCACACCATCATTCCTCCCCTTCTCAAACAGGTAACCCACTGCATATGCCAACCCTGCATCAACAGATCCATATACATATGTAATCTATCCACAGATATAAACACAGATTTTCCTGACATTAATTGTTATAATTAGATCAGGATTCTATTGGAATGGAGTTGCCGTGTTTCCAGACCCGCCTAAAGATGGTGTGTACCCCAACATGAGCCTGCCAGTCACAAAGGAAACTTTGGAGCCCTACGCTCAGACCATGGTGACCAACATCAAACAAAGGGCCCAGTGGTTTCGGACCAGCCATGTTCTCTGGCCTTGGGTCAGTTCAGTTTTATTCTGGTGCCAGCTAAATAGACGCATATAGCTGGCATAATTTGTTGCTGGGACAATATATTCATATACCCACCCACCTGTACATGAATTATATGTTTTAAAGAGACTGTTGACATTTTCTCTAGGGTTGTGACAAGCAGTTCTACAATGCCTCGGTGCAATTCACAAATATGGACGTGTTGATGGACTACATCAACAAGCATAGCAAAGAGTTTGGAGTGACCGTTCAGTATTCCACTCTTAAAGACTACTTCCAAGCTGTACATCAATCAAATCTTTCCTGGGAAGTGAGGGGAAGCCAAGATTTTCTCCCTTATTCCACTGGTAGGTTTACCTTCAATACTCTTTAAATAAATTGCCTACTAGTTATGTTAGAGATTCTTAAGGGGACCTCTAGAAGAGGTTACTTTCTTTCTGCCTTTGCAGGCCGCTCTTACAGTGTAGGTCAAAGCATGAACTTGTTTGTTCATTGCTTTTAGAATCTTTCCAGGCATGGACAGGGTTCTATGCCTCCAGGAATGTTCTGAAAGGAGTTGCAAGAAGAGCCAGTTCCCTTCTCCATGCTGCAGAGTCTTTGTTTGTTCGGTACCGGATAAAGTATCCAGATGGCCCTGTCCAGAAAAAGTGGGCCATGGACAAACTTAAAGCCATCAGCTGGGCTGTCTCTGAGGTGCCTGATGTGTAATCTTTAGTTTTTGTTTTTATTTTATTTATTTATTTATTTAAAATCAATAAAATCAATGTGTACATATAGTATCTGATACAATGTTATTTAATGGTTGTCACTACCTATTCCTCATTAAACCAGGTTCAACATCATGATGCCATCACAGGTACAGAATCACCGAAAGTGGCTGACATGTACATGGATCACCTCACACAAAGTATGATGGGAGTGCAAGAGCTCTTGGCGGCCATGTTTCTTTTTCCTCAGAACCCTGGCATTCCTAACGACATCTATACAACTAACTCGGATAGCCCAGGTGAGTGTTGTATTTCGAGCTCATTGATCACGTGTACAGTCGGCTCCAGAATTATTGACACCCTTGGTAAAGATGGATAAAAAAAATAAAAAATTCTCCAAGGATCACGATTGGAGATTTGCAGAAGATGGTAGCATTTTGGGATTACCAAGTCTCCAAATCTACAATTAGACACCACCTCCATGCCAACAAACTATTTGGAAGCCTTTTCTTTCATCTAAACACAAACGTAAGCGCCTGGTGTTCACTAGACGCTACTGGAACTTTAACTGAAACCAGGTTCTATGGTCAGATGAGACAAAAATTGAGCTTTTTGGCAACAAACGCTCAACGTAGGTTAGGCGTTAAAAAAAAAGGATGGTTATACAGAAAAAACCTAATCCTCACTGTTAAGTATGGTGGAGGATCTGTGATGTTGTTCCTCCTTGACATGGCCATCCCAGTCCCCTGACCTAAAACCCATTGAAAACCTGAGTTGAGATGTCTGTGCATGGGCCTGCCTAGGACCCTGGAAGATCTGGAGAGATTCTGTATTGAGGAGTATTGTATTGTACAAAGACATTTTTACCAAGGGTGCCAATAATTTTGGAGCTGACTGTATGTATACTTTCAAAGTGCGCTATAATCTGTGATTAGCACCTCCTATTGATGATGATCTAACCATACTGATTAGAATAAAAACTGAGCACAAATAAACAGTTTGATGCATAGATCTTTAGCATTCTTTTAACCTTACCTTTAAACAGATGTTTGTGTGCTTCTCATCCTGATTAATTATTGAATACAGGAGTATATTATGAATTATATAATAATACATAATAATTTTTCTGTAATTCAGAAGACTTTGAGCAGCACATCATTGTGTACAACCCACTCGCTTGGAACATTACAACATACATCAACATTTCTGTAAAATATCCAATGGCACTTGTGTTTGATGATAATGGGAAAGCGGTTTCTGCTCAGGTAACTCCTTCAACCAGACTCTCATCATACTTCCGTTTATCTACTGTACGCGGAAAGATGTTTATTATTATTTATTATTTACATGTTATTAAAATGTTGGATTATTTGCCATCAAACCATTTTGATTTGTAATCTACTACATTTGTTTGCTTAACAGTTTGTTGTGTAGGACTATAGATAAGTGGTCCATGATTCTGTCTATCATCTATCATATTCCTTCAGATCCAGCAATCTGCAGAGTCACCAGATGACTATGACCTTTTCATTGTGGTAGAACTGGGTGGACTACAGTACAGAAAATACCTCATCCAGTTCCCACAGTCAAAGTGTAACATGGGTTCTAGCTGTGGACTGACTTATGCAGCCAGTGTGGTAAAGTTTAGGAGACGGAACGTTAGCAAATGGAAGAAGACGGGGAGAATGCTCCTGCCTGTGCTGAATGACTGTTACATACTGCTGTTCGACCAGGAGACGAACCTGCTACACAGTATTAAACATGGGTCAGCTGAAATTTCTCATATTGATTTTTTAAAAATAATTTATTTGTCTTCCAAATTACATTATTGGTAGATTTGTCACAAAGGGTTTAAGGTTAGGAGTGGTGTTTCAGTTTTAATATCTAGCCTCTCATGAAGAAGATTAGTATGGAGCAAATTAAATCTGGCTAACATATATGAAGCATCTCCGATCCAAAGTTCTGATTTAACATCAGATCCCTCCTGCCCTATGACGGGTACGGTTAATAATGTGAGAGGTATGTGTAGATAAAATGTCTGCAGTTAGATCAGCACCCCTGGCCTGTGATTCTTTATAAGCACCCTCCTTGTTTATACCAAGGAGACTGGAAACTAATTCGTGGCATTGTTTTATTAAACCTCCAGGGAACTTAAATTTGTGATTTGATTTCTAAATAGCGTAATGTTGGTCTTGTATGGCACATAATATGCACATACAAAGTATAAATAACTTTACGATGTCCACATGTACTTCGCCAGAATTTCTCCTCTTTTAATGTAAATAATCCTAATCTAGGGTAACGCCTGTGGGGACAGTTCTCAGGTATGATCAGTGAATTTAGATAGATTTTGACCGGTGTTTTATTATATCTCTCTTGTTGTTTTGTTTTTTATTTTATTTCAACTTTGCTGGATGTTTTAATATAACACTCAAATGTATCATGCAAACAATTGTATTATTTTATACTATGTTTCCTGAGACTTTAACTCAGTTCATAGAGTCAGGTATGTTCAAGTAGTGTAAAAGATGGCATTTCTCCATTGATTTAAATGAATTTGTGGTTTCCCAATATTCTGTTCCAGACTTGAGAGGAAGAGAGTTAGGATTCGCCAGGACTTCTGCGAATACGAGGCCAATGGTGATGTCCAGTTCGGACCTATCTCAGATAACTATGTCTTTACAGCCAATGACTTTGCGGTCCCTGCCTACAAATCTGTTACAATGCAGATAATTCCAGGGAAGATCATTTCTGAGATACGTCAGTATTTCTACAGGTAAAAAAAAACTAGAACCTTTTACTAGTTGCACATTTTTTTATGGTAAGGGACAAACCATTTTTCTACAAATATATAGATAAGGTAATCGTTCCACGATTAGTTACAAATCAAAGTGCAGATGACAGTTTGCAGCTAAAGAATCTAATATAACGTTTCTCTGCAGGGAGGAGTCTGATAAGAACCACACTTATTCTGTGGTCACCCGGGTACCGGTGGGTTTCAAGGACAGGTTATTATGCCAGAGACTGGATCAGAGCTATGCAGTGGGCCCCCTTCTGGTGAATAAAGAAGCTGTACTCAGAACCACCACTAGTCTGAGGAACAACCAGACAATATACACTGACAATAATGGCTATCAGATGATGAAGAGGGAGTACAAGCAGTATATCAACAATAAAATATCTCGAGTAAGAATGACAAGAAGACACCTATATAACTGAATTGACTCCATCATACCCAGTATATTTTTATATGTTTACATAGAGCTGTGTGTTTGTGTGCATGGCTGTGTAGAACTACTACCCAATGGTACGAGAGGCCTACATTGAAGATGACTACACCAGATTGGTCCTACTCAGCGAGAGAGCGCATGGAGTGGCTTGTCTCGACCAGGGCCAGATAGAGGTACGAGTAATGCGCACACACTGTCACATGTCCTGCATCATAATATTACTATACCCATTTTCGGCAGGTTGAGGCAGAAACATTATTAGGCGAGGAGACAGTTTGTTAACTGAAATGTGAATGGGTTAGCACGCAACGCTCAACATATTACAGGAATCCAGAATAGCTAAACTTAAGGGGAACTGCCTAGCTATATAGCTAACAAACAGCCACAGGGCAAATGGCTTCTTATTGGCCATATAGTGCACAACATATGGTGTAGAAGCCATTATGTTGTGCAGTGCACATATGTATGAAAGCCATTTGGGGTTCGGCCTATCCTCTGGTCAGACGATTACCACCATCATAGAAACAGAGGTTGGTTTTGTCAAAAATGGCGCCAAGTGGACAGACTTGCCTATAAGGACGTTGGTTGAGGCATGTTCTTTTCCTGTGCATGTGGGTGTTTTAGGTGATGCTTCATAGGCGGCTGTGGAACAACCAGGGGTGGAATCGTGGATATAATCTGACCCTGAACGACTCCTCTGTGGTGCGGCCAGTTCTGTGGATGATGCTTGGCTCTCCTGCTGCCATGGCATCTCTGTATCAGCAGGCAGCACTACAACTGCAGCATAGACCGGTGGTCCTGCCCATCGACAAACCTCGTGAGTTGGCATACGGTTATATAAACACTATTTAAATATCGAAAGTTTTTTCTTTTCAGGATTTCCTTTGTGATGGATAGAAACGATGGGGGTGATGATAGATTGTGTACTGATATGTCTTTAACAGAGAAACCATGGAGTAGGAGAGAGAGATGGAATGGACCCACTTTCCAGCCTGTAGTTTTGCCTCCGAATCTCCACCTTCAGTGCCTCAGTATTCCCGGGTGGAGCTACGACCCCAATGACACCCAGCACCTCCAGAATCTCAACTCGAGTATGCAACTTCCTCCAAATTACGCATACTGAGCCAGTATTAAATCTTTTGAACGAACCCTTTAAATAAAGGTGGACCTATTAAACACCCACTTTCTGCATTTATTAAAGGGAATATGAAAGTAATTTAATGTAGTTTGTAATTTCTTGTAGGTGGAGAAAAAACGTTTAAAGCGGAACTTGATTGGGTTCTCTTGAGGATTACTCACTTGTATGAGAAAGGAGAGGATCCTGTCCTGTCCAAACCTACCACCATCAACCTGAAGGTAAAACTATAAAATAGATGTATTTATTTATAGTATGTGTTTTTTGTTTTGCTGGAATGCCAGAGTGGATTGGCCAAAAAGAGGCTTGACATGTTACTGACTGACTCTCCACTGTTTAAACACGCAGAAGTGGCTCGGATGCATGGATGTATTGAGGCATGGATGACATTCACTTACTGGCAGTCTATAGAGCCTGCTGGCAGTATTTATCTCACTGTAGGCTATGTCAATAACCTTTTACTATAGCTAATTCGCCTAGGTTCGATAATGGGGGACACTTTAGCTTGGCCATTATTTGTGACTAAATATTAAATTAAAACCACTACAGTGATTCTCAATATATCGTTTCAAATGAAGAAACAAGGTCCATTAAATAAAAACCGAGAATCTCGGCCAGAATTACTATCATTTTATCATGCTTTTAGAATTACATTGTTCTTGTTGTAGGTCTAAAAGTATTTGTATTGGTAATATTTAGACAAATATAATAACAACTGCATATTGAATTTTTTTGTTACTGTATGCCGATATTCATGTCAATGCTTTCCATGTGTATATTTGTCAACAGAAATGTTTAGGTAATAAACTTTGTGTGCTCCAAATGTCTAGCCTGGTATTGCCGTGTTTAAAATGGTATTGTGTAGGATTTGACTTGTGAGGGTCATGGTATATCTAAGCTAAGGCAAACTATGGATTATGTACAGAATCATTAGAGAGAATAAATAACCTAAACATTTTATGACTGGGTGTCCCAATTCTTGGCATGCCTGTGATTTATAGAATATGAATGTTGATCCAGTATCTGTTACAACATGGACATTATTTGCAGCATTGAGAATCATTTACAAAGACAGAAAACCAGAAAAAAAGTTTACGTTTTTAGCTGTCTTTGTTGAAGTACATGCTGTCTGTCTGTGGCCATCTGCTCTTGATCTGCACTGCTATTTAACATTTTCTGCAAATTTTTAATTTCACTTTCAGGAAGCCATGCAGGGCATAGGGGAAATAAAGGAAGTACAGGAACGCTCCCTCACAGGAACCTGGGACATCTCAGACCTCCAAAGATGGAGCTGGAGGACGGTTGAGAATGGAGAGAATACAGGTATTACCATCTTACTTTATGCCACAAAGTGACTCATGTGACATTGTTCTTCACATTCTACTTTGAATTGTGTATGTGTGTGTGTGTGTGTGTGTGTGTGTGTGTGTGTGTGTGTGTGTGTGTGTGTGTGTGTGTTCTAGAGAGCACCAACTTCTTCAAAGGGGGGACCAAGGAGTTCAGTGTGACCATATCACCGAAGGAGATCAGAACTTTCTTTCTTTACTTTAAATAGACAGTCAAGCCTCAGAGATTAGTCTGGTATTTTTTGATTTTGAGTCTTTATTCTTTCCTTTTGTGCAGCAAGAATGTTGAAATAAGTGACTTACAAAATTCCTCTAATTCCAGTCAAGAAAGACCACATGAATTCTCCACAAAGCAAAACTCAAAATGATTGCAGCAGTTTATGCAAAGGACAAAGTGGTTGAACATGTTACTCTCAAATTCGTAGACAGAACTATGAATCGGCTACGACATAAAGCGCAAATTGCAGCGTTCATGTGTAAACTAGTTGCTTGTGACGTTAACGAGAAATGTTTTCCTTAAATATTGAACCTGCCTTAAATCTTTAACAATTAACATTGCAGTATAGTTTTAAAATATCTTGTCAAATATGGAGTTGCAATATTCCACTAAGTTAAAGAATAGGGCATTCTTTTCAAAAATCCATTTTCTAATCCAAGGAGTTGACGGGATTGCTGATTGCGGTTCTGATATTGCCAATTTCTCAAACAAACTCAGAATCCTGGTGAATAAAGCCTTTGGTTGTCTTCTGTGAAGACCATTATATAGAATAATTTCTGTATTGCTTGAGGTGGTTTTTGAATTTATTTCATGGATGGTTATTTTTTTTTCTCATATTACAATGTTTGTCTTTGAGTCAAGTTTCTGAGGAATTTTGAAATTTCAATAAAGTCATTATTTATACAGGTTTACGATATGGCAGTATCTGATTATATCACTTCTCAAGAAATCAAGATGCCTTTTTTTAAGCCATGTGCATTAAAATTCTTCCTCATTCCTTATCTGGTTACACAATATAAAGAGACATTGCAGGGATAACAAGAAGACTTGACAACATAAAATGACAGTTACTTTAATGCTTTAATGTTTAGAGCATATTTTGATGGATGGTTTGTTTTATTATGGCCTAGTTATATATATTTGTTTACAAAGTTGTAGCAGCCAAGCCTGTGTATGAAGATCTTGACACCCAGCATGAAGAGAAGGAGGAAACTCACTTGATCCCCTCTGATTATCAAGTTCCTAAAAATGCAAATGCTCAGGGTAAGTATCAGAAACAGTTTTATTTGATTTAAGTAAAGAAAATCCAAAGTAATTGCAAAATTTCAGCTGATGAAAAGAACAAAAAATAAAGATCCATACAACGAGAAAAGAAGATTTCCAAACAAGAGAATAAGACTTCTATGAAGTTGGATCCCATATTAAAATAAATTAAACGAATTTGGGCCGTAAAAAATATTGTTTGTGCCGTTTTGGTTTGTGAGATATAGCGTTGTATATCAATGTCGAGTCAATGGCCGAGAGGTCAATGAGGTTTAAAGCACTGTAACATTCCTCCTGGCCATAGAATTACATTGTAATGTAGGTGTTAAAATATCTTAAAAACCAAACCAGCACAAACAAATGTGCATGGCTTTAGTGTATTTCTTTTTATATGGGGGACCAACTTCTCAGAGGTGCGAATATGATAGGGGAGAGGCCAGAGCAGACAAAAAGATCAATGATGACATGTGCTCATAAACATGCTAAAATTACCTTTAAGTGGGACTTAAGTGAATATAGGCAGATAATAATGTGAGATTATCTACCAGGATGAGGAAGAGAACACGGGAAACACCACTGTCACAGGAAAGGTCAAAAACAACACCGACACAGAAACTCTGTGTGAGATTTGGTGATGCATCCAACAACCATACCCTGTACTCCACTTGAGGAATTAATGCATTCATTATATTTCTCTATTTTTATGAATGTAGTGCATTCTTAAGCAGTGAAGTTCAGGTCTAATTAGCTATTACATTTAGATAGTGATCAAAGATCAGCCAGTGACTGTCAGCTGATTGGCACATGCTCGGAGTTCTTTCCACTCTCATAAGTTTCCCTGATGTTGTCAGTGGACAATGAGGACAGCTGTCCTTCATTGGAAACTGTGACACTGTTTATGTCTAATGTTGATAGCACTTCTTTATTCAACTGATTCTTTCTTTCATTCCACAATCATACAATAGAAATCTATAGTTGGATACTAATTTTTTATTTGAGTAGAAAGATTCAACTGTGGACTGGAAGTACATGGCAGCATTTTATACTAATAGTACTCACTGAATTTGCTGCTCCTTGATTATCAAACTACAAGCAATACATTGAGTAGAAAGACTCATCTTTTGATGAATAGCATATGCTTGCATTTCGTATTCTTTGCAAAATCATAGTGAAAGGCTTTGAATATTTATACCTAGACAATTCCTATATCCTTATTTTCCATAGTCTTTTATAAACATTAATTATGGGCAAATATAAAGTTTATTCACAAACATAACTTTCTGGTATATGTGTAATATTATAGTTAGTATAATACTATTAACGTTTATTTAAAATAGGCTCCTTTCAGACTGTGTGTAGGTGCATGTTAATAGTATTAGGTGTACATAATGTATTTTCCTATACATTTTCATACATCATCTATACCAAAAAAACAATGTTGACTTCCCACAACTTTGGTTTATGTGAACGGCAGGCACAGCTGAGCTGAGCTCGGGCGCTATAATTTTATAAAAATGTTAATCATAACATGGCATAATTGTGATAATAATAATAATCTAATAGTTTCACATTGCTTTGGAGAGAAATGGTTTCAAGGCCATTTTTAACTGCTGCATTAGACATTTTGATATTATTTTGATGGCAAAACTGACAAACAAGGATTATTAAACACTTTAGGTCTGGTTATCTAATTGTAGTTAGTTAAATTAAGCCTTAAGGATAGAAACAGATAAGCTGAAAACTTTTCACATTTCCGTTATATTAATGTTAATAACTCCATATAATACATAGAGTGTACTGTTTCCACTAAAGTAGTAGGTGCCAGTAGATTTAGTGATTTTTGGGCCCTAGGCAAAAGACAGGAATGGGGCCTCTCCTTCAACCACAAGTATTTACCTTGGTTTTCCCTCAGTTCAACTTGTCCAACCTGCTTTTGTACAGGGGGGTGTTGACTGTCAGAGCTACACTAGCGTTCAAAAGTTTGGAATCACCTGTCGTCATATTTTATGAACAGTCATTACTGTATTCACTAAACTCTTCTACAATGTAGTAGATCTAATATATCTAATAAAAACCAGACACCAAAAGGTTTTGTTTGGTATTTAAAATATTTTGGGAAAGAGTTATTTAAAAGTCATTTAAAAAGTTAAAAATTTAATGATAAAGAAAAAATTACTATACATGAATAATTCCAGTATATTATTTAAGTCTCCACTTCAAGATTTGATCCCCGCTTTCCAAAAAAAGAGGCATTCTGGGTATAATTGTTTTTATTCATCATTGTGGACACAATGTTTTACAGCTTTATACAAAAGATTTGAAACATAAGTGCATAAACACTAGAATCATATTACAATCATTTTATAGATGTATATGAAACTAAATGGAGTTTATATTACTGAAAACATTGATTCCAAACTTTTGAACGCTAGTGTAGCTCTGACAGTCAACA
>JAOUQW010000040.1:8200067-8239883 GCA_028565825.1 Olivaichthys viedmensis | reverse complement strand
ACCCCAGCTTACCAACATGCTGGGATATGCGAAGAATCAATTTCACTGTACTGTACATGTATATGTGACAATAAAGGTCTATTCTTTTCTATTTTAAAGTTGCACGCTTTAGGAAATAAACACCTGAATCGCAATATGTTATGTTCGGGCTATTTTCTGAATTTGTAAATCTGGTCGAACAAAACGCACTCCTACATTAATATTTACAGTATGTTATTACACCACGGATGTGTATCCAACAGAATCCTGAGTCGCTAACTTTTATCTGTACCTCGGTTTACTGGCTAGGTCCAAAACATACTGCCGTACTAAATAGTATGTCATGATAGTATGCCTCCATATGCTGTGTACTCTTTTTTACATACTGTGTAGTACAGTAGTATGCGGTTAATACTACACTCTTAGGGGGGGTAAAAAGGTTCCTCAGGAGTTTTTTTCGGATGGTTTTAGCTTTTTAAAGAGGTTCTTTTTGGAACCTTTTTCTAAAAGGGAAATCCTCTGTTGTAGGGTTCTACATAGAGCCCTTTAGGGTGGTGGGTAGTACCTTTTTTCTTACAAGACAGTCAAGTAACATTGTCCCTAATTAGGCCAGTGAGATTTTATGTTAAGAATAGAGGTTAAGAATATTGGAGTTGCATTTTAATTTTATCCTTAAGGGCCTGAGAAAACGAGTTTGACCCGAATGTCGGAGGCTAAAGGCGACGCTGAAGAGAAAATGGACGAACACATCCCAGAGTTTGCCAGTGGTCCTTTAGATGGATACAGAAAAAGTGCATCCTTTAACTGGAAAGAAATGCTGAGGTTCATGGAGAGTGAGGAAATAATTGCTTTCAAGGTAACAGATTCTGCTGTTCCTCTCCTGTAAATGAACATATAAAGCTGATTCTTAATTGTGTGTGTGTTTGTGTTTTCTAACCTCTCTAACCTGTTTTTTAATCTCTGCATGTTTCCCACTCACCGAGCAGCGGCACGTTTTCTGCACGCTAGAGAATGATCCGCTCTTTGCCAGGCAGCCAGGTGAGGATGTCTCGACGGAGAAGAGTAGAGAGCTCAGCTTTCGCCGCTGCAAACAGCTGTTTAAATACAACTTCCTGACGAGGGACGAGATGATGCAGAACCCCTGGAAGGTGACGGTCCTCAATGACTGCCTGGGCATGTACGACTGGTCCTTGGGGGCCAAGTTCTTTCTCAACAAAGGGGTGAGCTGAGCACTGTTTAAAAAACATTGCAGCCTTTTTTAAATGCTACCTTAGAAAACTGTATTTGACTCGCATAGACCTGCTGTTAACTGAATGCCCACAGAAGTTGTCCATTTTTTTTCTCTCCATACGCTTGCACTATATTAATCTGAATAATTATTATTTTTGTTCTTTTCAGATGTTTGGAGCAACAGTGGCTAACTCTGGATCTAACAGGCACCTCAAATTTGTGCAGGATACTGAAGATATGATGGTAAAAGTTATTTTCTTCCACCTGCTGTTTGAGTTCAGTGCTGTAGTTTAATCAGCAACGGGTCAGGATCTGTTTGGGTTTAAAGTCCCTTAAGTTTACAGTGCATAGCAAATGTGCCCTCTGGCCTAACTGTGTAGTCATTAGAATGGCATTTGATGCCTCTAAATAATATATATAAGGTCTCTTTTTGTCTCACTTGGTGTGTTAACCTTAAGTGTTTGAGTTTGCCTCAGAATGATTCTCAGCCTTGGTATGTTTTCAGGTTTTCAGCTTTAACATGTACAGCAGCTAGTGTTTCAATTCACTTTGATTTGAAGGGAAGTCCAAAGGCAACACTTGTGCACATGAGTATTGTACTGTTCTGTAATCCTTAGATCTTGCATATTTTCCTCATTTTTTTTTACTTCCATTCTTTTTACTTCCAACATTTTATGTGAAGCTATAAAGCTAACAGTAATACTCTCATTTGGCCTAAAAAAACACATTTAAAAAGTATGTTTGACTTCCCCCTGGGACATCCAAGGCTACATGGATGTGTCATCTTTTGTTATTCAAATCTGTAA
Source organism: Olivaichthys viedmensis (assembly GCA_028565825.1). Lineage (NCBI taxonomy): Eukaryota > Metazoa > Chordata > Actinopteri > Siluriformes > Diplomystidae > Olivaichthys > Olivaichthys viedmensis. Next base: position 8,237,868 of record JAOUQW010000040.1, on the reverse strand, counting down.
ACTGTTTTTTTTTTCGTTTTTTTCCATAAAGAAAAGAAAATACTTTGTCTTTTGGAACAAGGACATTTTTACATGCATATCAAAAAGCTGACTTTCTATTTAACATTGCATTACATTGGCTGTAGAATCTGTTATTTCATATCCTATTTACTGCTGAGTAGGGAACCAGTAAGGTAAGGTTCAGATCAGCAAAAACTTTTTTTTTCTCTGAGGCATGCACGTTCACATATAATATTAGGTATAAGGAGTATGTTTTGAAGACCGTGCTAAGCCACTGCGATAGCAGGAAGGTGCTAATGGTTTGCATCTTACTTCTGAGCTCAGTACAAAAATGCCTGCAAATTGTCTTTATTGGGTTCTGAGAGGCGATTCACACTGCATTTTGTTGTTGTGTGTTTAGATATTTGGATGCTTTGCGCTGACAGAACTGAGCCATGGCAGCAACACAAGGCTCATGAGAACAACAGCTACATATAACCCCAGCAGCCAGGTAACCTTTTTTCAAGACGCTACTCAATGACAGCAAGTGGTAGATTTTGCTGTGCCGAATCATATACTTGCTGAAGAAGTGTTTCAGTGACCTCCAGACAGGGAGCCTTCAGTAAGAGCAGAAATCTGAGAGCAGTAGGTTTAAGGTAGGGCTCTAATCACCTATAGAGTGCTATCTGAACAGCCCTTTATATCTTTTTAGAGACTTGTGTTAACTATTCAGCTGTAATATGGTTTGACACTCATACAGTTAACTATTATAATTCTTCCTGAATTTGTCCATAAATAGCTCAAAGTGAATGTACATATTTAGCATGTACGTGTTGTATACATTTTGGCTCATAACACATTAGAGCCTAGGCCACTGGTGCTGGAACAGGGAGAGTGCAGGGTATTTTTTTTTTAAAGGTAAAAAATTTTTTAAAAAAATCAACACCAGCCCCTATGTTCTCTTTAGCTGTGTTCTCTTCGGTGAACACGATTCAAAGCTTAAACGTGGACTGCATTTGTGCATGACACTTTGAATTTGTTAAATAAGATCTGAAATGTTTCAAAGAGCAGCCACTGTATTTAAACCTCATTTGTTTAAAAAAGAAAGAAATAGCATTGGAATGCAATATTGTTATTTCTAATTTAGCATATGGAGTGCTGCCTATTTTGTAAAAATGTTACATCTTTAATGGAAATTTTTTTGATGTTTTAATTGTCGTTAATTAAATAAGATTTCAGTGGCGGAGAACAAACATTTTTATTACCTATGGTCAACCCCTCCACTCTTGACGTCATTCGGCGTCTGTGGCCTAGACTGTTTACATAACTGCAGTAAAAGCCGGTACCGTCATTCTAGCTACACAAATTAAACTCTACATGGGTAGTCAGAATGACCGTATCAACTTTCACTGCAGTTATGAATGATGAATTAATTATAAGTTGTTCTGTCTTATTCTCACTTTGCCTCATACTTCTCTCTCTCTCTCTCTCTCTCTCTCTCTCTCTCTCTCCCCCTCTCCCCCCCTCCAATAGGAGTTTGTAATAAACTCCCCAGACTTTGAGGCTGCAAAATTCTGGGTGGGAAACCTGGGGAAGACTGCCACCCATGCTGTTGTGTTTGCCCAGCTTTACACACCTGATGGAGTATGCCACGGTCTGCACTCTTTTGTGGTTCAGGTACTTCCTTTGTCCAACCCAAACTAGTGTAGTCTGTATTACCCAATCAATCCATTTACTGTTCCTGAGTAATAATATAACTGTAATAAACAAGCATGAGTGGTTTCAACAGTGTGTGGCTTTAAAATTAGGTGGTGTCCAAATCTAAATCTGAAAACCACTTTAATAAGTCTGATTAATGATGAAACCAATTTTGTAATGAACTCTGATTTTATAAGAGACTGAGCATTTTGTTGTTTTGGTGATGTATTGATATTGCAGGTTAGGGATCCCAAGACGTTGCTGGCGATGCCTGGGGTTATGGTTGGGGACATGGGAAAGAAATTGGGCCAAAACGGACTGGACAATGGGTGAGTTTTGTGCTGCATGTGAGTGTTCACAGTCATTAAATGATTACACATCATTAGGAACTTATTCAACTGAAATGCCACTAGGTGGCAGCGTGTATAAGGTGAAATGATATTTCATACTCTGTGTTGAATGTTTGTACTCAGATTTGTTTTTATGAGAATCTGTGTTTGTGTTTGTGGCTGCATAATATTTACATGGTTTGTGTGCCAGTTTTGCAGTTTTTCACAATGTAAGGATCCCTCGGGAAAATCTGCTTAACAAAACTGGAGATGTGACGCCTGACGGACGATACGTGACTCCTTTTAAGGTCAGCGCAGTACTGTGTTCTAAAATCCAGAGCACCTGTTCAAATAAGACCACAGTCTGGAAGACGTGGAAGCATTCTAAGCCAGTGCTGTGCATGAAGTTACACAATAAGTAAAAGACACTTAACATTTGTTTCTTTTTAGCATATTCGTTTTGTTTCTAACAAAGCAAATCACTCACTGCCATGATAGTTTTACATGAAGGGTGTAATTCTACACAGTAATGTGCCAGCAGTGGTGAGAGCTATTGAGAAAAAGCCCCATGAGCCATAGAGGTAAAAACAGTCCATGTTTCTCATCTCCATGCTAGATGTGCATGAGAGAATCTCTATGTTTTCATTTTAAACAAACACAGATTTTTAGTGCTGGCAATGCAAAGCTATCAGCCATTTAGAATGATGGAAATCTGTGAAGAGGACTTTAGGAAAACAAACAAGGTTTTAGCTCAGACCCTGTAATGGGAGTGATGCATGACTAAATGTCGAGTGCTTTGTTTGTTTGAAGTGTCTCGCAATGCTCAAGGAGCTCCTTCCTTCTTTGTCTCTCAGGACCCTAATAAACGCTTTGGGGCCTCACTGGGTGCGTTGTCTGGAGGAAGAGTGTCCATTACGAGAATGGCAGTGGTAAATCTGAAGTTGGCCTTGACGATCGCTGTGCGTTTCTCAGCCACACGACGCCAGTTCGGGCCTAAAGACGATGAAGAAATCCCAGTACTGGAGTATCAGCTACAGGTACATCTCATAAGTACCAGCTATGGACCCTACATCTCACTGATCCACTCCTGCCCCCTTTACAAAAAGCAATGCTGGTAGTGACAGCATTGCTAGTGTCCAGTCATTACACTAGTGAGACGTTTGATTATTCTTTACCAAAGCATTACATAGTTAAAAATAAGTTTTTAAGTATTTAAAATGCTCTGGAAATGTATCAACCCATAATGATATAATTGAACCATAATAGCAATTAACAAACAAAACATGAAAAACTTTATGCAGAATAACCAAGAAATGAAAAATTTCACTTGTAAATACTGCACCCAAATGTATATACAGTATTTTCATAATAGTAGTTAAAGAATGCAGTATAGAATTGAACTAAACCAATTTCAAACAAGGTAACTGTGACACAATGTCTGCTTATTTTGGGCAGCAATGATTGTGTTTGAAATTAAATTGGGGTGTTCCTACAGCTCTAATATGCCCAGAAGGTATCAAGGTTAACACTTGGACCAAATGTCTGTAAGGCTTTCAAAAGTCTGTATTGTGACATGAAATAAATTAAATCCAGGATTTTAGAACCATGATAGATACAGTTTGTACAGACCTCTAGAAGCTGAGGACGTTCTGGGACATAATCCCAAAGTATTCCTTTCCTCCAAAACCGAGAAGTTCTATGACAAAAGAGAATTTTTTTTTTTTGGTTTTAAAAAAAAAGAACAATTAATTAATTAATTTAAAAAAAAATTTTTTTTACCCCATTTTCTTCCAATTTAGTATTGCCCTATCACATGACGGATACCAACCATGGGGGGCAAATACATGAAGCCACCACATCTTTTCAAACTGTGCTGAAGGTGCTTGGAGGAGAGTGTTAACTGCTCTCCTCCGTATACATGCGCTCAGAGACGCCCACGATTGACTAGTGTATGATTGACAGGGGAGAGGATAATGCCATCCCTCCCACCCAGAGAGCAGGGACAATTACGCTTTCTCAGACTCCCAGCCATGGATGTGAACTCGTGATAACCCGACAATAGGGTGAAGGCTTTACTGTTCAATGTCCATTGAGGATTAAACTTTTTGGTCACGTGTTTTCTGTTGCAGCAATGGCGACTTATTCCATATGTGGCAGCGGTCTATGCACTGAACCTGTTCTCCAAGTCCTTCTACAGGAACTTTGTGGAGTTTCAAATCGGTCTTTTGTTGAAGGACAGCAGTGATAGACAGGTGCACTTACAGTTACAATCCATTCAGATAAATTCTGAACTTTCACCAGCAGTTGGGTACAATTACTTTGATACTTTTTATTTCCTCTCACAGATTTAGTTATGTACTGTGTGTGTGTGTGTGTGTGTGTGGTGTCTATGTACTGTGCTCCATAAGGCTGAGCTAGGTAGAGAGATCCATGCCTTGTCATGTTCCAGTAAGCCTCTGGGTTCATGGACGGCTCAGCGGGGCATTCAGGAATGTCGCGAAGCCTGTGGAGGACATGGATACCTGGCCAGTGAGTTTTCACCATGACACAAGAGGCTAAAACCACATTCACGTTAAGAGGCAACAACTCACTGATGTCACCCAGAGTTTGTCTGTGTGCGTGTAGCAGTCTGAAATATCGTAATGTAAACACAACTTGGAGGTTTTGGAAGTTCTGTTAAGAAATAGTAGTCGCCACAATCTTTAGGCTACTGTATAATTTATACATATCAGTGTGCTATAATTTTAAAGTCTATTTTAATTTCAGTTCATGTTTCGAGAACAGGATTATATTATGAGTAGATAATGTCTGTCCAATCTTTCCCATATGCCTTTCCCTTTTTTGTATCTGAGCTGAGCTCTGTAAGTGGTGTGCAAACAGAAGGAGCTAGGGTTGTAAGAGTAGAGGGTGGGGACATGAGACAACCTGTGCCATTTGATTGGCCTAAATAATTTACTGGACCCAATCATTAAGATTGTTGCTTTACCACATCCTAACTAATTTGCATGAAATTGTGAAACTAAGTTTGATTTGTTGCATAATGTCTCACTTCCTTTAGATATATCAGTGGAAGGAATCATCACCTTCATTATTGGACATCATCAACCTGTTGTGTTTTGAACTAGTGAAAGTAACGGGTGCAAATTTCTTCTTGTGTTCATTCCTTAGTGAACCGTCTTGGAGACATCCGTGATGACAATGACCCAAACTGCACATATGAGGGGGACAACAATGTCTTGTTGCAACAGACCAGCAATTATCTGCTGAGCCTGCTCCAGCAGCAGCAGCAAGGTCTGTCCCTAAGCATGCAGAAATGTCTAAAGGGCAATTTAGAGTCTGCATGCTACTCTAGAGTGCTATAAGAAATTTAAAAAAGAGAGAGAAACTTTCAGTGTTTTCTAGAGTTTTTGTGAATTGCTTCGGTGCATAGTGGATGATTTTCTCAAAGTGTTGGGGTTTATTTTTAGTGTGTATATTTTCGTCAGCATACATTTTGTGTTGTGACTTATCAGTGTGCTTTATTTCATCTCTGTCTCTCACATTCAACTCTAGGTAAAGGAAGGATTGAGTCTCCTCTGGAGACCGTGAACTTCCTGGATGACTGGAAAAGAATTCTGGAGAGCAGGTTTACAGCTGCCTCAGTAGAGGAGTGCATGGACTCAGCAGGTATAGTGTATAAAAAGGATGTTGCAGCATAATGTTTTTCCGAGTAACTTACCATGGAAAGTTTGAACTCTGTTCTTCAAGTTGACCTTTTTGTTCAGAGATGGCCATAATAAGCTGATCCAGGTGTTTACCCAAAAGGACAAAAAAACCAGTTTATTTTTCCATTCTCATACTGATAGTCTTGGCTCATAACAAAGCGGGTGGGGTGACAAAGCTACTGCCTCCTAAAAAATTCCAGAGAATGTTGCTCAGAAAAAACCTTTTAAAAACACACCCGGTGTCATGTTGCATGTGTGTATATGCTTTATCGTAATAAGGCTGCTCCTCTGTGCTAGAGGTTCTCATGCTGTGTCGAGGCCGCCGCTTCACATCTGCCACACATCTGCGCTCTTTTACTGACTTCATTCCACTGCTCATGACTCGAGCGGCTGTTGCCTGGCGACCTGGGTCAGAGGAGCAGGTTTTTAATTGGACGGTTAGAGGAATACTTACCGTGCGTCAAACTCAGTCACTCAGCGTGTCACGTGAACAATGTGCCGAGGGGAAATTTTAAACTCTGTGAACGATTTAACAATGCTCCAACTTGCCACATGGAACAACACAGTTATTTTAAATCATACACCAGTATACTTTTTAATCCTGCCCTATTACCATACTGGTGCCATCAACAAAACAGTCCATATCCTACAACTGGCTCGTTATCTCCCAAATGTCAAAACCAAACATGCCCATTTCCTTTCTAGGGCTTTTGTAGTATCACATATGGTGATCTCGTTCAAGTTGGGATTTAAGCCACTTAGAGTGTAGCCCGATATTCAGATGTTGAGCATGTGACACTTTTTTTTTTTTTTTTTTGCCATTTAGAATGCAAATTTGCATTTGTTTCCAAAAGTTGGCATGTGTGTTTAATATATCCATCAAGAGAGGACAGCGGGGGGAAAAAGACGTGTGTGTGTGTGTGCGCGTTCGTGTAAGTTTGGGCATGTATGGAGTTAAATGCCAAATACCTGATCAAATCCAGTGCAGCTGTAGAATCACCACCCGTTTTCAACATTATCATTCACATCTACCTCCCTCTTCAAGTCCTAACCCATTTGGTTTGCTCATTGCTACTTCACTGTATTATTAACTTGTAAAATTATACTACAATATCAAAGTATAGAAACGTTCATAATACATAGACTTTTAGTCGAGTTATTAAAGTAGTCAGAACACATTAACTTGTTCTGCAGAATACACAATGTATTGTTTAGCATAAATCTTACAAATAAAATCATATTGTGTAAATATTAAATATTTTGTTCACATGGTCCAGTGCCTCTGGCAGCGTATAAGTGGCTGGTGTGTTTCCTGCTGGGGGAGAGTCAAAGGAAGCTGAGCCAGCAGAGGGCTCTGGGGCTGGGAGACTTTGAGGCACGCAACAACAGCCAGGTACACTTGTACTCTGTCCCGCACACACCTCTAGAGATACATGTGTGTCAATGTAAGATAAATGTATTGCTATTGCTTGCAAATGTGCAGAAAATCCAACAACTGATTACCACTGGGTAATAGTGGGCAAATGTGCAAAATAACAACAACTTCTGACCGACACCTATAAAACTGTTCTCTCTGAGCATGAGTGTTAAATGGCAGTTAAAAATAGCCAAAATATTACATTTCAAATATACACAAAAATATGTTGGCCTTGCAGACGCAATACAAATACACCCTAAAAGTTGATTGAGTTTCACTGAAAATATCATCAAAGCAAACACAAAATGATATGATTACATTTTGGAATTGGTCAGTATTCTCAGAATGGCCCACCACATGTTTTTATTTATTTTAAGTGGCTCCGCTCTTGATCAGCTCTTTATCCCTGCCACAGCCAATTCTAAAACTGATTTTACATTTGGCCCAAATGCTCGAGGCTGGTCCCAGGATCGATTCTTGGCTTGTCTGTTCGTGCGTCTATTTATTATTCTTATTGATGTTTATTTAATTAATTTTACTGTTAATTAGTGTTTCTTTACTTTAGCTTGAAACTGATCAACAGTTTGGGTGAAGCTTTTTTTAGTTGAAACTGCTACCTTTTATATATACAAAATAATTCTGTTTTTATGAGCTGTAGTTACTTGCGTTTGAATGCCTTTTTCACTTCATATATCTAGAAGGCATTCTGTCTCCTCTGCAGACCACAACATATCTTTCCATCGTGAAACTTAAATAGGAAGTATTGTGACAAGTTCAACCAATCATGTTTTCCAATGTCCAGTCCATGGAGCAGGTCACACTCGTGTTTGCTTGAAGTAAAAGCCAGACCACCGTTTTTAGGAGCACCAGAGATCGGTTTTCTGGACCGCACCTGGGTTTGTAAACAGCTTCCACACTCAACTAAACATGCCAAACTCTCAGGGCAAACGGCCTCGGGTCCTGAAACCCCAAGTGAATCCAGATCTGTCACACCATTACACCTACATAACATTTAACACAATGTTTATTGCCTTAAGTCAGACCCAGTGTTCTATAAAGTAGTTTCATCTAGGCTTTTAATCCACAAATGTGTACAAACTGTGACATTTCAAATAACCTACTAAACATGCAGGCTATACATTCATTTTACATTAAGTCCTGGAAAGCTCTTGCCATATTGTATCATTTCTTCTCTTTGTCACCGAATTTTGCCACGAACACCTGTGAATATAACAGAGAGACATGCACAGTCTCAAAGCCACATGTATGCAATGTGTTAAGGGCTTTGCACATTTTGGAAGATAAAGCAGTGTAGATCTGCATCATTTACACTTGGGCTGAATTAAATCCCTGTTACTGTAGTCGAATATCTAGAACAGCACAGGGTGTGTGCCCTGGGTTTTAGAGACCTAGTTGTGCAGAAGGACATGCAAGGGGCTGCATGAATGTATGACATAATAAATCAATTAAATACCTGGAGGCTGTCCAGCTCCACCCAATGTGTGCCTAGTTCCACATGTTACTCCCCACCCACCTCTCTTCCTCCTTCTCTATGCTTGACTTCAGTTTGTCTTCATGTCTCAGACTCCCTCTCGCTGCAAAACAGAGCATGTCCTGCCAAATGACCTCAAATGGCGATTATGTAATAGATGATGAGGTGGGATAAAAAGCAAAGTAGAAAACTAATAACCCCCCTCCCCCCCCAAAGTGTTGCGCTTTTGCCTTGTCTCAGTGAACTGACCTGAGGGCTGACACTGAGTGCAGTGTGTTAAACCCTGTATGGAGCTTCGACTGCACTGCATCTATGTACCTACATGTGAATGTATGCTTAGAGCGGTGTTTTTTAAGACTTACAAAAGTTACTACCACCTCAGGTATATTGCAAAGCCCAGAGCAACAGCTCTCATTCATGCTTTTTGTTTTTCCTCGGTTCGATTATTGATTATTGTAATCTCTCTCAGTGGTCTCCCCAAAACATATACTTGTATAAAATTCAGCTTCTTGCATCCTCACTAAGACAAAAAATAAATGACCCTGTCACCTCCATATTGCACCAGTTACATTGGTTGCCTATCTCAAATCAAATAAAGAAATGTCTTCTCATGTATACATTTATTCTTCACAAAACCCCAGCTATTCTCGCCAACCTTCTGTCACCTTACAATCCAGAAAAATTTCTGCCGCTCCTGAGATTCTGGACTACTTATCGAACCTCACTAATGTTTACAAAACGTTAGTAAACAGAGCTTTTAGCTATCAGACCCGACTTAAATCCCATCTTTTGGGGTTGGCTTTTGATATTTAGATTCATATAAAGCGCTTTGGGGCCCTGTCTGAACAAAAGGCACTATATAAACCCCCTGATTGATTGATTGATAGATTGTTTGATTTAAAAATGATATTTTCTTAGATATTCCCTGTTCCCCTCTCTCTCTCTCTCTCTCTCTCTCTCTGTATAGGTGTATTACTGTCGCTCGTTGGCGATAGCCTACGTTGAGCACACAGTTCTGCAGCGCTTCCATGATCTGAGTTGGGATGAGGAAACACCAGCAGGTCTCAGGTCAGTTCTGAGGAGTCTGTGTGCTCTCTACGGCCTCTGGACCCTCACCAACCACATGGCCATCCTCTACCAGGGTAGGCCTTTTTACACCTTCTCAATCATGATTCACATGGAAGTGATGCACATCAATAATTTCATTACATGTTCATAAATAGTGTCACCTTATTTAGTAAAACACTGTTTTGTCTAGGTGGCTATTTATCTGGAAAAGAGCCAGCCGACTTAATGCAGAATGCTATCCTTACTCTCTGTGGCCAGGTCAGAATTCTCTCAGCCTAAAAACACATGCACGTATATAAGTGCAAACAGTAGGTGCGTAATGGCTGTCGCATTATAAAGAAAAATGTATGATTTTATTCCCCCTAGCTGAAAGATGATGCTGTAGCTTTGGTTGATGTGATCGCTCCTCCTGACTTTATTCTGAACTCACCCATTGGCAAAGCTGATGGTGAGGTAAGAGACCTGCTATTGCTCAACACTCAGCTGGGAAAACGCGCACACCCACACACGCACACAATTCTCCCGCCTTCCTGTCATTGGGGTTTTGGAAAAACTTATGCAGTAGAGAAATTTGTAAGGTCCTTCTAAATGGTGACCATGTTTCTTCCAGACGTAAATGTAGGCCAGCACTCTATAAACCTAGTTTTTGTATCCTCACAGTAAGACAAACTTTCAAAGTCTGGAAAACAAAAAAGTGCAATTTTCTTTCCATGTTGTTTTGTCTTATGCAGTTTATTTTCTAGGGTGCCGCCACTGACGTTTAAAGCCAGTTATCCTTGCCAAAGGCTATAGACTGTTAGTTTTTGTGGTCCATTAATTTTGTCCAGACCCTTTTTTGTACTCTGCTCTTTTTTGTCCTTTGGTTTCTGAAGTTTTTTATTTATAAAATTAAAAAGCAGGGACACAAAAACATATTTCTAAAGTGTTGTTTAAATGCGGGGGGGGGGCAAACTCCTGTATAGTGTATTATGAAAATCCTCTAATGACACAATAGTCAGATAAGCTGTATGTGTTATAGTGCACAATTACGCACACTTGACATGAAAATTTTATTCTTAGTAATGCATTTTGAGGCAAATTCAACATCACCTATTCAAGTTATAAGTAGTCTGTTTATTAACATTATTGTTACATTTTTCAAAACCACAACTCTGTTATTACTAAATTAAATGCAATTAGATTATTTGATGAGCCAGTGCCTGTCGGGAAATTCAATTATTTTTCCTACAGAGAGAAATTCTGTTATGCTGATTTTTAATAGGTTTTCACAACATTAAGCTGTTGTCTGTTCAACCATTACATTTTGAGGAAAGGAAAACAGGCAGCTCTTTTATTAAAAGTCTGAACAGTGAGACCCCGACATTTAACAAAACAGTGAAACACACACACAGCCCTGTTCAGTAATTTCAGTGGTAGGTCTCACACGCTTTAGGCTCGTTTATAGCTGAGTTGGTATTTACAGGAAAATTACTCTTCATTCTGGCACTGGTTCTATTCTCTGTCTTGTCTCCTCAATTTCCTGTAAAAAGCATTAAAAAAATAACAGTCGGGATTGTTTGACTGAGGCCTGCTGCTCTGAAACAGTCCTTGTGTAAATTGTATCAGCAAAGACTTAAAGTGTTTCATTAAACATATCAACTATTTTCCGGTAGATATTTAAATAGGTTGATCTAAACTTGGCAACAATCATTCTTTTGTTTTTCTTGTTTTAGCTCTACAAGAACTTGTGGGCCGCTGTCATCCAGGGGAAGAACGTTTTAGAACGTCCGTCTTGGTGGGCTGAGTTCTGCTCTGACAAGCCCGGGGTGGGATCCCTCCGAGCCAAGCTCTAATGTACAGAGCAGGTCTGACGTGTCCTCCTAAAAGGCATGGCATAATGTCAAATCAGAGAACAGAGTTTAACAGGGAAAACCCTTTTTTAATCACATTTGTTGTTTTATTGCTCAAATTCTTTTGGAACATGATTAGGAGCAAGGTGCTCTGTAAAATGTAGAATACTACAAAGAGCAGTGACATATTACTTTAGGTTTAAAGGCTAATAATAATAATTATAATGCATTGTTGTGTTGTGCCTTATAACAAAATTCACTGTAGGGTGTTTTTTGTATTTTCTTTTATCATGTTGGTAATTATATTTAATTCAAGTGTATTAAGATCTATTATGATCAACTCTGATATTTGTGCAATAATGTCAGCCGTAAAAAAAACAACAACACATTTTATACATCATAATTCTTCTAGGTCTAATATTACAGTAGCAAATTATGGTTAATTCAACACTTTCGTAAAAATAAATGTTAAATCTTTTTAAAAAATACAAAGGCTTTTCTACACCTTTTTAGCCACCATGTATATTTCATCATTTGCAGGGTTTCTGTAATATGGTGTAGTTCAATGACATTTTGGTAAAAAAATGTTTGAAAAAGCATGGATCCAATTTACTGTTGCATAAGCTGACTTTCTCAACTTTATCTGATTAAACAAAGATAAGCATTACAAACCATTTGTACCATTTCCTAATGTTTGATGTTTCATATTGTGAATAATGTAACTTTTAAAATGAGCTTCATAGCTTGAAGAGGTGAAACTTAAATGATCAATCTTGAGGTTTAGAATACTTAAGCAGACTAAGTCACATCTGCGTTTCCCTTCTATGGCAGGAGTGTCAAGCTCAGGTCATGAAGGGCCACAGCCCTACAGAGATTTATGTTTTCCTTCTTCAAATTCAGCCCATGACGTTGTTGAGCTGTTGACTTGAATGAGGTAGAATGCTAAACATCCATACCCACACCTGACTAGAAAGCTTAGCTTTTTTAACTTTGTGATATTGCCTGGACTTGGTACAAAATTTTCAGGTATTTTTTAGGAGTAAATGGAGATCGCACTTCTCAACAGCAGTTTTCCATTCCATAGTCTAGAGCTCTATTAAATGAGACACAGGTGGTGCATTCCTGAGGCAACAATTGGGCTATGACTCAAATTGCACACTATGCATTATGTTCAAGTGCTTGACTATTAATTGGGAGGGGGGGAGATCAGGTGTGGCAGTGTTGCTGGTATTTCTACCCCCCAAAAATGAACAGAGCTGGTGTTCTATACAATCACCATGGGCATTTCCTTTGCCAGTCTTGTATCAGTCTGTCTCTGTGCAGGTTCAATCTATTTCCATTTCTCCTTTCATTGTCTTTTGCCGTCTCCCATGGCTTGTGCGTATACGTGTCTACATTCCACACATTCATGTGAAGGCTCTAGAGATGGTCCTGGACAACAGTGCGCTTCACTGGCAAATTTTGTGTTTTCATTTCAGGAGTAGATCAGCTTACTGAATTAACGCTCCTCCCCACACAGACACGCACACGGAAATGATCATGGCAAATACCCACAAGCTTGTTTGGAAAGTCCCTCAGGCTTACTGATGGAGGTCAGCGCAAGGTTTAAATCATGGTGCTAAACATTAGTGTATTTGCTTGTGCTATGATTCATTGTGTAAAGGGTGGTCTTGTGGGTAAGATGTCGCATTCACCAGACTAACATGTTTGTGTACTAGTTCACCATAAGCTTAAGGAAGTTTGCAAAAGTGATAAACATTTTCAGTTCAAAATATAAACTTAAACTTCAAAGGTTATTGCTCCAGAATGTTCTAGTTCACAGCAAAGTACATGTAGTACATGCACTGCTTCAGTGTCTGGTACTAATTCAAATCATCATTTTGTTCAGGTAGAGCACTTCTGTATTTAATAAACCTTTCTCAGTATGCCCTATTTGCCTTTTATCTGTGTGTACCAGTGTGGTGATGCTGCATGTTACATCTTATTCAGATAGATAAGATGTAGATCCGGGTTATTCAGTTGTGCCAGTGCGTTCAGTTGCACCTTGTCCACTGTCTTATGCACTGTGTTTGACTACAAAGGTAAATAAATCACCACAGGCAGCTTCCATGCTAACCGAGACCACGTCTCCTCTTTCAAAACCCACCCCAAACCGCACTATTAGAAATACATACACAAATTGTAGACTCTAAGCCAAGTTACACATTATTATAGGACTAGAAGATTAATGGGGGCATCTGCATCTGCTTGCGGGCATTTGGTGCTCTAAATAGAGTCACACTTTAGAAAATATCCCCTGACCCCTGATAATCGAAGTTTATCAGTTTACCATGTTTTTGTAATGCATCTAAATATATATATATATATATTTGGTAAGAACAATTTGAGGCTAATTTGGGTACAAGTTGCAGTAGACTTAAGGATGGGCTATTTGATATCAGTGACCTCGAGTAATATGTGTATTTCCAAGGTTCCACATGTTCTGGAAAACCTGGAAATTTATGTGCTAGTTTTCTAGTCATGGAAAACGCCTGGAAAATGAGAAAATGGATATAATGTCCTGGAAATATTAGTGCGCTCCTGTAAAAAATGTAAAGTTGGGCTATTAAGAAATGTTTCTACTTATTTTCTCCACAGCTGACATCACAAATAAACATCAAATTATCTAGATCCTATCAGCCTGCAGTGTCAGGCTCTCTAAATGTATTTATTTTACTTTGAATTCACCAGGAGAATCCAATTGGTCAGGTTAGTCTTCTTTTCAAAGGCCTAGGTGTTAAATTGTTCTTATAATGCCTTCATGCAATCTTTGGAATCCTTTTTGATTCTTTGGTGTATTCTATTGCATTTAACTTCTAATATTTCAGTACTCGATTAAGGAATGGTTTGTGTGAGGGTGTTTCAGTCAGTATGAGGTTGTTAGTTGTTGTATTGTTGACTTTAACTTGAATGATCTTATGTGTTCTAAAAATAATCCTCTGTGAGCAACAGCTGTTATGCACATGCCATGGAAAATGTCTGGAATTTATTTCCCCCCCTAAAAAGAGTGGGAACTCTGATTTTGGAGAAGAGAGAGAGAGAGAGAAAAAAATGGGGAACTAGTAGAATAAAGTATTGTGGTACATGTGTGTCCCAAAGATTGACTTGTGCTAACCAGACAAAAATAAAATATAGAATAAAAAATATTTTAAAAACATTTACTAATGAAATTTAGGGGGAATTTTCCCCCTAGATATATAAAATAATACAAGGGGAAAGTTTTGTAGTTTTTGCAGATAAGGATGTGAAGGGCAAACCCTGTGTACTGCTGCGTTCTGCTTCACGTTGATGCAGTTTTTTATGGTTCTCATTGCAGATGAACTAGAACCTCATATTCTGTGTTTGAGCCTAATGCTTCCATGATTATTACATAAATACAATAAGAACCAATCTGCTCCAAACTGAAAAGTAGACTGTTTACGATTCCATACTCTTTTCAAGTGAAAGGCTCGGCCACATTGGGTGGCACGATGATCAAGAATTCTGTCTTTATTGGAGTGAAACAGCAGACACAATTGTAAACATTTTGACTTTAAACAAAAACATTTGCTTACACGTGTTACAAAAGTAGATATCAAGCATCAAAAGGTAGTTATATAGTAAACAGCAATAGGATGTGTTGGTCACATTTTATACAACAATGTGCTAAAGCAGAGCATATTTCATTCTTTTTTCCCCAAAGTTTTCATCATTTGATCATAGTAATACAGATCAATACATGTCCAGGTGTCCTGACACATACTGATATGCAGTGATGGCATAATGACCATCTACATGTGCTCACTCTGCTTCACACTGGCCTGTGGAATGGTGTCTGGAACAAATCTAGCTGCTTTTCAACTTCACCAGCTTTGTCTTTAAAAAGCAGTACAGTACTAAAACTTTCCTTATTCACCTTGAACTAAATAATACAAGACTTTTCATCTTTCATCCATATATGTACAATATTTTTTTATCATGAGACTGGCGATAATACAAAGCAGGGAAAATCCTACCCAGTTGTGGTTATAGGGTCCATAGTGTTTTATAATAAGTTTTAACAAACTTTGACCCTTGAAGGCTTTGGCAATTATTGTCTGTGGTCGCTGGTGCGCAATCCATGTTCACCTGTTTGTGCCTGCATTATGATATCAGATCGAATGCTAAGTAGCATGAATTTGTCACTGCATGATGACATCAGGCTCGATGTTAAAGAGCAGGTCATCATTGCCTCGGCGGACCTCCAACAGCAAAGCGGTGTTCTCCATCAACGCCTCCTTCAGCTCACTGGTGCTGGTTAGCGGCTGGCCGTTCACCTTCACAATTATGTCACCATCCTTTATGCCCCCTCTAGAGTTCAGAGGATATTGCAGCACATTATTTAGTTCAGGTTTTAACGAAGCAAATTTTA
This sequence comes from Olivaichthys viedmensis, assembly GCA_028565825.1. Lineage (NCBI taxonomy): Eukaryota > Metazoa > Chordata > Actinopteri > Siluriformes > Diplomystidae > Olivaichthys > Olivaichthys viedmensis. Next base: position 8,221,923 of record JAOUQW010000040.1, on the reverse strand, counting down.
GCAAATGTGTCTGGTGCTTAATAAGAGCTACTTATGGGGGTCTGCAATCAACATGATGTGATATGACTACATTTATCAAAGAATGTTGCATTTATGAATTAGCCCAGTTATACACAACATTTCTGCAATGTTAAAAACCATGTTAATCTGTCAGAATGAGTGTTTTATGTACTACTGATAAACAGTTTTAACTTCTTTGTGCTGTGCTGCTTTTTATTCTGCTTTAGCATCTCTAAACAGACTCCCTTGAATAAAAAAATCTTCCTGAATAACCAATTTCAAGATGGTTAAGACTAATTAAAAGCCTATATGACTGAGCATCGATTTCCACAAGCAGAATCTTGTGAATATTGAAAGAAATATGAAAGAAAGTGCTGTCAGTCAGGTGTTCTTACTTTTGCGCAGGAGAGTGAGGAACCACCTCATGGACGTAGATTCCACTGATAACATCAGGGAAGTCTGAGTTCTGCTGCTTCAGCTCCTCCACAAGGCTACAAGAGACACAAAAACACCAAAAACACTCAACAAAAAAACCCTATGTGGATATCTGTGAAGGCGTCGAGCAGTTTAGTGTGGCAGAATAATGTAGTGGTCAGCAAGTGCCTCTGTGTAAGTTACTTTTTTGAAAAATGCAGTTTCTCTGAAATTAAGCTGAATTGGCACAAATATTTCAAGAATCCATATAACCAATAATTATTTGTAATGTAACTAATATATACATGGAGCACTTAGCATGATCATTGTATTGTAACTATTGGGCTTAAAAACTACGGGTATGGGGTATTTTAGCAGATCTCAAAGTTAAAATCCAGATATACATTAGAGATTGTATATATGAAAGCAACTCACGCTTCAGTAATAGTGAGCATACGAATTCCAATGAAACGCTTCTTCACTGATCTCACTTCTGTAACAATGAAACAAAGAAACAATCATCCAACAGTCCATTACCCATAAACCAGCACCAGCTATGACCCATAATATGTGGATCTGCATGAAATAAAACTCTTTCCAGGAATAATACTGCTGTACCTTTGCTTTGTTTCCCCATGGAGTCATTAAGGAAGAGGGTTATTCTGTCTGAAGGAATGGCAAAGGAGATTCCTGCTGCCACCTTTAGAGTGTTGATTCCAATCACCTCTCCATCCTAACAACACATTAGGATCAACATAAAGGTTAGAATAGTAGCATAACCTTTATAAACATTGGTAATTATCATGAGGGCAGGATACCAGTGTATTGAGTACACCTATCTAGTGTCTAATAAACTAGCATCTCAGTGTAATAACACACAGATAAATAATTAATTTATAAATCGTCTTTTAGTCTTGCATTTTTACCATTTGGCCTATAAAAACTTCTCATTGTATGTATATTGAATACTTACCAGGTTGACAAGTGGACCACCTGAATTTCCATACTAAAGGAAAAGAAAAAAAGCACTTATCATATAGCTCGTATAAATTGACATTGTTGTATAAAGATCAGTATGATCAGCTATCCACAGCCAAGTGTCAATTGTCTCACATTTATGATTGCATCAGTCTGTATGTAACCCATGTCTGAGTCCCGGATGCCCAGCTCCTTGCCGTCTCTTTGAGCCGTACTGACGATGCCCGTAGTCACCGTGTTCTGCAGAGCGAACGGACTCCCAATAGCAACCACAAACTCACCAGGCCGCAAGTCTGCAGAGTGACCCAGCAACAAGACTGGCAGTTTTTTCTAAACAGAGACATAGAAGAAAAGGCAGAAAAGAGAGAGAGACATAACGTTCTGTAAATAAATATGTTGGAACTCTTGCCATATCCTTATTATTGTGTTTACTGCAATGAAATTTCCCATTGTCTCCATTGTTTCCAAATTTACACAAATTTCCTTTATCCCAAATGTAGTTGATCTGCCAAGACATGTTTGGTGTCTAACGTTTGCTTTTTTAGTTTTGCAATCAAGACCAGTTTATGTGGTTTCTGACACTATGACACACTGTTATCAATAATGGACAAAAGTACATTGCATAGCTAAAACAGTTAAACCAGTTGAAACGTTAAGGTTCTTTGAAAGTTTTATGTAGAAGCCTACATCACAGTGTTTCCCTGTCAGAGAGGGCTCTAAGTAGAATCCCTTTAGGAAGCTAAGAACTCTTAACTATTCAAAGAGCCCTTAAATAACCCTTTTTGTTAAGTGCAGTAGCAGCCATGTTGAAATTTGGAATCACAATTCATAGTTTGTCATTACTTCAACCCTTAGGCAGGAGGTGTGGAATTGTAAGCTAAAAGAGTAATTATATATTTTATACTTTTAACACAGGCTCTGCTATTTTATGAAACTGTTTATGTAGTGATGATGTTATTAGCTAAACAATGTGTTCTGAGGCAAGGGTGTGATGATTTAAACTAAGACAGCGGAAGAGAATTTTTTTATATATTTTGTTTTAGGCCAAACCTTATATTAAATCTCATGATTCAGTCTTGCTCCATTTGGGTATTAATGTGTAGTGTCACACACTAACTCCACTGTAGGAGCTCATGATGCTCCTGTGGTCCTGTGCAGTTTTTCGCGTACTGGCATTGTCTGCCAGTGATTTGTGTGCTTACACTTTTTTGCCCTATTTGCATTTCATGTAGTCCTGCGTACAGAACCTCAGTATTGTATAGTATAGTATAGTATGTTGTACCATGATTCTGGAGGCGCAATATGTGTATATGGATGGGATGACTTAAAAATTCGACTTCTCAGAAGAAAGATGAAAAGGTGGTGTGACATATTCACCTGTGAGTTGATTTTGATGGTGGCAATGTCAGACTTCTTATCGATGTCCTTGATGGTGGCATCGTATATGTCTCCATCATGCATCTGCACTTTAAGCTGCTGATGTCCTGAGACAGGTGTGGTGGTGGACACGACATGGGCGTTTGTTACAATCAGCCCGGTCTCCGATATCACAAACCCTGAGCCGCTCGACAGTGGTACAGTTCGGCCAAACAGTGGGTGGCTAGGGGTTAAAGGTCAACATGGTTAATGGTGTTAATGTGAAGAAATAGAGCTGGGACAGTTTAAATTGGAGAACACAGCTGAACAAATTTTCAAATGTCCAGTCAATGTAAAATTTTAAAAACACCAATGAATACAGTACGGACTCATATGGCACAAACTCACTGGGAAAAACAGTGATTCATGTGGTCAGCGATTCAGTATTTTGGTGAATGGAAACTGCCAGCTCCTGTGTGTCTACTTAACGTCTCCATTGTCAAGTGTCTACAAATCAGCAGACTTGGTGAGAAACAGCTGTGCTTGGGAGGCACAACGGTTCAAGTGTTTGCACACCTTTGGCTCTGTCACATTTTCACCTCTTCAAGAAAAAACATTTGGTCTCTGTCAACAAGTGTAGACCAGACTGATTCCTGCTGCATTTCAAAATAAGACGGGCCACGTCTGGATGTCTGGTTGTTGCACACGCACAAATGTTTGCCAATCCAGCAACAAGAACACTTGCTTCTTTTAACATGAATGCATTGGTTCGGAATGAATCTGATTTATAAATCAGACACAGATCTTACCTGAGGAAGAGCTCAACATGAACCACAGCTGGGGCGATCTTCTCCACCACATCAGCAATGAAGTTGAATTTGTTCCTCGGGCTGTTGGGGTGTGTGGGACCTATACTAGCAGGAAGAATTTCTCATGTTAATAAGTACACTCCGCTGTGGATTTTATAGAAGGCTGGAAGAAGTTGACTCACGCTGCTGATCCGAGAGCAGTTTAACTATTTTCCTTGTGTTTATTAAAATAGGCGATGCTGGTTTTAAAATAAACAGTTAGTGTAAACTGCTTTCCGGAACATTTTACAGCCTTTAATGACTATGTTAATAAAACAGCAGTCATTAACAAAACTTTTTATTATTTATAGACTGAGGGGGTTACTTTTTACTACAGAACCAGACGGTAAAGTTGTGGTAAAGTATTTTTCGAACACAGGAACTGCTTGTCTGTAATTGCATTTAGTGTGTGTGTGTGTGTGTGTGTGTGTGTGCATGTATCTGTGCATGTATCTGTGTCCTGGGTGTGTAAAAGTACAATAATTACACATGTTATTTTCTGCACATAGACTGCACCCAAACTGACCGCTGTTTCCTGTGACCATCCTGGGACACATGCCATCATGTCTGTCTCTCCGTGTCACACACACACACTACCTCAGGGGTCTCAGCACCCTGACTATGTCCTAATAACTTCAAAACTAATATTGTGTTCCAGAGCAATATATCTTACAGTACAATATTTATAGTACAATTATACAACCAGTTAATACCCTCTAACTGTAGCACCACCCCAGAGGTTTACATTTCATGGCTTGTGCTTTTAACAGTTATGCAGCATAGACTAGGTTTGAGTACAGTATGTTTTGGTAACAGTGTCACTGCTGTGCAGAAAAAGAACAAGATAAATTGAGCCATCGAACTCTGGCCAAAGAATAAATTATGGGTTGCTCATTAAAAAGCATCATAACTGTGCAGTAAATCACATGCAGTTGTTTATCATTAATCCCATCAAGCAGCCTCCTTTAAGGCTACATTCCAGGGTAACTATATCACTTCGACATGGCCTAGGGTGAAATGCAGAGTTAAGATCTTGTGTCACGGTGGCCAAGTCAGTCAACCTTCTATTCCAATTGCAATGTGTACCCTCTTTGAGGTCGTTCTTACAGACTGAAAAAGAAAAAAATACCCAAACCTTTGCACAGTCAACTATGCACAAGCCATTTACTGAGGTCTAAATATTCCATAAGCTGGACAAAATTGTCTCCTCTGACTCTCCAGTCTGACTTTCCAGTCTGGTTTTGAGGGCAGACCAGACATTAGTGGTCCAGCTGATGGCACATCCTTGGCTACCATAGTGGAAAGATGCTTGGTAGTGGAATATTCAATACAGTAATGATAACGTTCAGTGTTTACCTTCAGAGTTTCAGAGTATTAGTTTTACAGTAAATTACGTCTGATGAATGTTTTGAATATTTACAAGGAGACTAAGCACAGGAACTGTCACTCTGCATGCTCTTTGCAACTGTTTAGCTTGGTGGATGTTCACTTCCCCCTTCACTGGATGGTCATATGAATAAAACGCTTTCAAAGTAAAAACACTGATCAGTTTCCTTTCCACATCCTAATACTATCCTAAACACAGAAAGAGGATCATCAGTACTCTTACTGTGAGGTTGTTGATGCATGCATCCTGGACTTTTCAATTGAGGGAGCTACCATATCATACAATGCAAATGTTCTTGTGTACCAATTAACTAATCACGTAGCCAACCGTTGTCAAATTTTGTTAGAAAGATGTTCGTTTCTGTGTTTGAGTGTTGTCAGCTCTATCCTCAGACGCTCCACCAACGTACGGCCCACAGAGCGTCTGATGTCTTTTGTACATTTAGCTGGCCACAAGCTTCAGAATATTGAAGGTCACAATCTGATTGGCTCTCCGCGCTTATGTGTAGAAACGCTTCTGTATACCGGTTTCCAAAGGGAAAACAAACTTTTGAACACCGTGACACAATGAGCTTTACGGAGTAAGATAGAGTCACCGGATTTGGAAAAAAAATGTTTACGGCATTTCGTCTTTAAAAGTTATTAGATAGTTTTGTTTGAAACAGTTAGTGGTGAGTAAACGTGGTTGGTTGTTTGCAATGTGAGTCAAACACCTCGTCCTGTGAAAGTAGGTTGTTCTTGGCTCCGTTTACTGACGAAAAGTACCAGACAGCGAAAGCTAGAAATCTGGCCCCAACATAATATTGTCACGTGTATGACCAATCAAAACAGATGGCAGTACCGAACAAAGTGCCATACCTATTTAGACAGTAACACCAATCTTCCCATCTGCGCTAATACATGCAATAATGGGTTTGTTAAGATTTGACCCCTACTACTGACCAAGCTCCCACAAAAACACATCATTACACAGATTTCCATCCATCAGCAATCTCGGAAGCTAATTCTGGGTCACAGCTCAGGCTATCTTTCTTTGTGGGCAAAACAGCGGCACTAATTGCTACTCTTGTCTACTTCCTGTCTGTCCACAATCTCTTTCTTTTGACCTGAAGGCAGTTTAATGGTTGCTCATATAAAATGGTTAGCGTTAGGATTTTGGTGGTGAGCTGGACTCAGATCAGGCCAAAAGTTTAACTTCCACTCAGAGTCACGGGGGAATTCACGACTGGTCTGGAGACTACAATGGTCTTCTGTTTCCTAACTGCCTCCTCATATGATGAATCTACAGCTGCCACCTGTAAGTCAAGGTTAGTGTCAGAGTTATGTTGTTTTAAAAGTCCTTGGAGGCTATTAATTTGAGTGTCATGCTATGTGGATGGATTTTGTAAAGTTATAAAAATTAAGGGAAAATGACAAGCAGTTATACATAATAAGTACATTCATATTGATGTCTGAAGATATATAAAGTATTTATATTGTTTTTATTGCTTGCAAGTTTGGTGGAGGTCTCTGAGAATGGTGTGTGTTGTGAGATCTGTAAGATGTAGGTCAAATATGTCTCCCTAGATGTTTGGTATGCTGAGGAGCTGTGAAGAACCAGACTGACTGGAGACACGGCTAAGCCCCCAGGTTATTAGAAAAAATCCCACAGAAAGTTAACCACTTGTTGGCAGGGGCATATACTGACTAAACTATAGAGTAGGTCTGATTTGGAACCGCAAATTGCTGCTCTATGCTCCTCTTGAAATGGGACTGCATAGTATAGCCTATAGTTAGTTCGTCATTATTGCAATATTGGCCATTGCTATCTTATTATCGCTGAAGGTTGCAATATACAAATAGCCCTCTAACCAGTCGTGAGCATCCTGATCAGACGTTTTAAGTTTCTGTGGGTGTTTTCATGAATCACACCATCGCTGTGATCCAACAAATGTAAAGAATTTTGGTCTAAATAATGCACCCTAACCTTTAACAACACTACATCAATGATTCATTTGTGTGTTTTAATATGTCACAAGGCATTTAGCAATCCCAGTATGTACTAGTTGAATCTCAGTATAGGATTTTGACCATAGCTCACCCCCCCCCCACCTCAGGAGAGTGGCACAGGGTGGAAATACCAGTGAAATAAGACTTGCCTTCCCAAGTCCACCTCAGATTACATCTCTGAGAGGTCTATTATTCCAATGCAATCAATGAATCATATGCAGCTCATTTGAGTTAAGAACAATATGCACCTATGAAGACAATACAGTATACAATACATCATGTGGCCATTCATTTTGCAATAAGGAACGAATGAGCTATTCTACAAATCCCACTTTGTCCGATACATAATTAGGTGCTGACACCACTTGGTGAGCTCTTGCCCTCCATGTCTGAATACCTGGACATGCTGAAATGAGACAGAGCCATAGCTTACCTCGGCCACTATCACACGGCCCCTTGTGCACGGAGCTCAATCCGGGCAGGCCCTGCTGCAGCGCTTTGCGGCTCGTGGCTTTCAGCTGGCACACGTTGGCGTACGTTGTGCCGTCGCTGGCGCACACCTTGGCTCCGTAGCGGCACTGACACACGCCTTTAGAGAGCCGTTTTCCGGCCGGATGCTTGCACTCGAGCCCGTCGCCGCAGGGCAGGTCGTGCGCGCGGCCACAAGATTCACCCTCGGCGCGCGCGCACACAAGGCAGCAGCCGCAGCGGTCCGGCACGTAACCGCTCGGGCAGCTCGGGCTCGGGCACGCGCTCACATCACAGCGCGCCGGGCACGCTTTGGACTTGGGCTCGGCGCGGACCAAAGTCCTGGCGCACAGCAAAATCACGGCAGATAACACAGCTATCCGCATTGTTTGGTCAAATGAAGGAGGGTAGGAGGTGAAAGTAAAATCACAGCAGAAGGTAAACTACAACAACAACACAAGTTTACACAGAAATCATATTCTTATTGACAGCAGTCTCCATTAGTGTCCAAAGGTGCAACGGCGCGAGAGCGGGTTTCATGCTCGAGCGTCTCGTCTCCACAAATTTCTTGTTTCCTCTCAAACAAATGGCAATAATTTAGCAAAGAAGCGCCAAGAACTTCACGTCGAGATTTTCTTCCGACTAATTCATATGAATTAAAAGTCTGAGAAACGAATGAACGTATCCCAGCTTTAGGAGTGTCTGGTGTGCAGAGTAAACATGCGGCCCGGCTGCTGGGTCTGAAAGCAGCATCACCCAACTGATGGCCGTTTTTCTAATGGAGGCGGGGATAGCAGGGCTTCTGAGCGCTCAGCCCAGTTTGCAAAGATCCTGAAAGGAGTTGCAGAGTAGATGCATAAGCATGTGGTAAACTGAGTATGAGTGTTGTCAGATTATGCAGTCAAACGAGAGGGTTTGATGGCTGTCAGATCATGCAGTTGTCAGACTATCTGATAATCCAGCTATGCAATTCAAAAAAAAAACTTGGCATATTGTGCATTAGATAAGAGCTTATCATTTTTATTTAGAAAAAGCCCGTGACAATGCTTTAGCACATTGCAACTATTATCTAGACTTGGACTAATAAAGGACAGTATGTGGTAAGCCAAACACCTCAAAAGCATGGCGAGGTCTTGCAGTGTTCCGACTGTAAGCCGGACACATGTTGGGTGTTGGGTCTGTTTTCACTGGCAGTTCCACAACACTTTGTGCAGGTTTTAGCTGTTAAGTAATTTGTTTTTAAGCTGCATGAGGCCCCTTTTTGCCACACAACCCTTTTATGGTCCATGTGAAGAGCCCAGGCCAGGCACCTAGGCAACACATGGTGTTCCTGTCTTTTTAACACATACAAACTTGGAATTATCAGAGCATTAGCTTCTGGTGTTTGTTTTGACAGAGAAGAGCAGTTTAAGTTGAGTTGTGGGATCTCAGCAGCCATGAATATGTTTATTTGACACTGTAACATCAGTTATTTTCAGCACTTAGTGAAAACAGAGCATCTCTTTGTTTCCTCTTGATTCCAGGAGTTAAATTGACCTAACCTGGGCTAAAATTCATGTAATTCTGCAGGACAATAGCGAATAGAGAGACTACATTAATTATTAAAACTTCAGTAGCAGCAGTTTAAGAGCTTTAAAAAATATATATTGAGTAGCACTTAGCTTAGGCCAGTTATATTGCTTTGATCATTAAATGTTTGACAGACCAGAAGTGTCTTTCTCTTAAATGCTGTTAAAATGAAAATATTAACATTGGGTACTAAGTCTGCTAGAAATAAACGTTGGTGAATTCTTCCTATGGTTTTTCTGTGCAAGCAAAATGTTCAACTTCAAATGTTTAGGGCTTTATATTTTCCCTTGATGCTGGTCTTTCATTTGGGTCCCTTATAAGTACCATCTGTAAAACTGTATGTTATCATTTAAAAGACATATCCAGATATATGTTAACCATATCACCTGAGCATTTTAGCCCAGTCATATTCAGTTTACACTTCTTAAGTTTCACATTCACTATAACGCCTTGTTTTTGACATTTAAAGCCTTTAATTGTCTAGTTTCTGTTAATATTATTCATTTATTTATTCTTTCATTCATCTTCAGTAGCTGTACTGGCACACTGGACCTTGGCAAGGCAGGAATACACCCTGGAAGGGGCGTCAGTCCATTGCAGGGCATCACACACAAACATGCAAAAGCGTTTATTATTTTCACCAAAAACATTTATTATATAATGCAATGGCTTAAAGCTAAATGAAATAATACCTAATTAGTAGCAATCTCATGTACATAAATGAAGACCCCGCATTTCTTTTTTATTTTAATGTATTAAATTTGGATTTAAAAGTTTTTTTTTTTTTTTTTTATCAGTCCGCTGTGTATTACATAGATTTACATTTAGCTGACACTCTTGTTAAAAATGACTCCGAGAGCAACATGTGCCATCAGGTGTTGAACCAGGTTTTCTGACTGCTGGGTCACCCTTACTGTCAATTATCATACCGCCAGTAAACACAAAGGAGCACAAATGAACCACTACACAAAACATGTAGTCAGAAGAATGTAAACATGGACCTTCTTAGAGAAGTCAAATTAAAGAAGCCCTTAAGCACAGTGGCGGATCTCAGTACTGTTCCGTTGTTTATCTTGTCTCCTGCGAGGCTGTAATTCTGTACTGGGATGTGGTGCGGAAGCTCTGATCTGGGGCCAGGTTAATGCGGCGGATGTTAAGGTCAGCAGCGAAGGCCCGCGCACGTTGGTAGAAGTGCAACGAGAGCTCGCGGTCCATCAGGAAGTTGTGGTAGATAGTGGCCAGGCGAGTGCACAGCTCAAGCTGAGATTTCTTATTGCCCAGGTCCATGGCAGCTGCCAGGGCGAGGTGGTAGTAACCTGCTGCGTCAAATGGGTCCTGAGGCACGAGAAAGAGAAGAGAGAGGTTTTGTGCTAGAGCTTGAAAGGCAAATTCTATATAATTACTTTTGTATAATGTATGAGTGAATAAATCAGCACTTAATAGATGTTATTGCTAAATGTCATATTGACATAATATCCAGTTAACAATAACTTCAGCTTTATTAATACAGCACTTTTTATTTTTGGTTCAAAATCTCTTTTAACCTACTAATCAATAATACATGTGTTAAATAATTCTGCCATTGAGAATAATTCTGCCATTAATAATAATTACTAAGTGTACATGTTCCATGACAGAATACCAGTCTTTAGTTTACATGCATGCCTATACTGCTCTCTTCTGGTTGGACATTGAGACACAAGAATTCACAACAAAAATAGTGTCTCATTCTTACCTTAAGATCATAGAAGATAATGTCACCTAGTGTCTGATAGACCTTGACGTAGTACAGGGCTTCCTCATCAAACTGCAGGGGCGAGGAACAGAGTGAGAGGGCCTTCAGGAAGTGGTGCTCGGCCAGCTCAAATTGACTCAGACAATGGTAGAGCGTGGCCAGCCGATGGAACGCCACGCGCTCATTTAAACGGTCAGCTACAAGCATAACACAAAGACAATAAGGTAATATAGTACATTGTTGCCTGACTGCTTTCATCTACATAGGAAATCTAGATAGGTGTAACTGTATGTTTAACTGTACCAGTATCAATATGTATATGGTATATGAATGTCCATATGCTATCACATGTATATCAGAGGTTCCCAACCTGGCTCTGAGAGATCTGATCAATTTAATCTGGCTCTGCAGAACCTTAATCGAAACCACTTGGCTTTAATATTCCCATTCTCAATAATTAGCTGGATCAGGTCAGGGATAGACAAGGCTTAGGATTGAACTCCACTGGGTGGCAGATTTATGATCTAAACTCTATGAAGATGCTAAGCGAAAATGAATGTTAAATAAAAACATAAGTACAGTAAAATCTCGGTTTGGTCATGCTTCTTCATGATATGGTATACTGCCCTGTATTTGATATGTTTAACAGAAATCTTTGTCTGCTTTTTGTCCGAAAAAAGGTTCATATCCTGCAAAAGTCAAAAGCTCAAAGTCATTGTAAATCAGTATTGGCACACTCAACAGATGGAACGTGAGACGCTAAACCTTTGAAACCCCTGACTGGTAGAGAAAAGTCTACACAAATAAGCATGAGGGAAATAGCACACGTGAGTAGGTTAAACCACTATTAAAACATATCAATAATAAGCTGCTAATTATAGGGATCTGTAGTTTTCCTTCTGAGATGATATGATGCACATCTCGATACGTGATCAACGAGCCGATGTATGAAAAATACATTTAAATCAGTGAAATGATTCAATACGATATGATTTAGAGTTGTTTCAATGTGACATGATGTGGTGCAATATGATGCAATAAAATGTGATTCTGTATTGGTCGAAAAGAATGAATTTAATTTAAAAAAAAGCGTTAGCATTGAGGAGTGGAAGAAGACGCCACCTTTACTGGGACTGACAGGCACAGAGAAGCATGAAGGAGGAAGGGGAAAGAGAGAAAGACGGCAATTCAGTGCAAAAGGAAACAAATTTCTAAATAATAGTATAATAGTAATAAAAAAGAGATACGTGTGTAACATTGGAGTTCATCAGTACATTGATGTCTGTATTAGTTCAGTCGTGACTGCCTCCCTACATTTGTCTCAAATACCCTGTTTTAAATTAGTGTGACCATATCATAATTACTGAGACCATGCACCAATTTGATTAATTTAATCTTTACATTCCTAATAATTATGGAACAAAACACATTCTGTGTTATCTAGTGACACCTGGTGGATAAAATAAAAATGGTAACATGAATGGTGCTTATGAGTAGTGGGTGTGTGTGTGTGAGTGAGTCACCCAGATTGATGCTGATCTCTAATGCAGTCTGTGCATACTCCAGAGCCTCTCCATACTCTCCCAGCTGTAGCAGCAACTCAGCTAGCTTATTGCACAATCTGAGCTGAGAACGCACGTTGCTCGTCTTCACCGCAATAGGGAGGGCTCGGTCCTGAGACACACAAACACACACACATGCAAGGCCTTCAAACAGCATTGTATATTAAAACTGAATGATCATATTACAGATTCACCAACTACGCACTGAAATGCATTACTAATTGTGGATTGCCCGAAGAACCAAGCCAACACAACCATGAACAAATTAATGTTTCAACACAGCAATGATAACATTAATGTTTAAAGATTTCTGTGTTATGAGGCAGTGGCACAGTGATACACTGACAAACACATAACCACGAGTACATCAAAGAAATAAGATAAAGCTGAGAAATTTGCAGGTTCTAATATCCATGTCCTTTAATTTGATTCTGTAGTGTGCACAAAATAACTAAATAGCTGTCAAACTTTGGTCTTGATGATCTAAAACACTACAGAGTATGGTCTTTTCCCTGCTCAGACACACCTAATTCTTTTCTAATTCAGGTTCTTAACAATTACCTTATGAGCTGAATCGGGCGTGTTAAATCTGGGACAAACAGTAAACCTCAATAATGTGGCCTTTCATGAATAGAGTTTGACATCTATGCCTTAAAGCAATATGTTTAAAACAAATGCTGCAGATAGTTAGGGCACAAGTGCACTTTAATCACCTCTTTCTGTAAGCCTGCTCAGTGCTTACCCTGTAAAAGCAGACAGCTTTCTCTCTGTCCTGTGTGCTGTTGAAGAATACGTTCCCTGCAGCCTCTAGCAGCTCCAGAATGAATAGTGTGTCTCCTGTGCTTAAAGCAATGTCCTGTGCTACCTATCACCCAAAAAGAGAGCAAACCAGGCTAACAGGATTAATGGATTTATTATCAGCATTACATTTTCACTTTATGAACATTATCATATATTCTCTTCTATGGCACAAAAATCTATGACAGTACATTAAGCCATGGGTATTCATGTCACGCCTTGTTATTTATCCTCACAGTACGGTTTTGTAAAGAGGTTTCATAATGGCTTACATATGGACTATTGGGAATGTTCTAGGTGGGATTGTTCATGTAGAACTTTAAAAACACAGATAACAAGCAGAGGAAAAAAGACTGCGTTTAGATAACATAGCGAAATGCTCAAATTGGACTGTTTCTTTACCTTAACATAAGTTGGTATAGATATGCAATTGCTGAAATGATAATGACAGCATAAGAATGAGGTCCAAATCTCCACTTTATATTATGTGTTACAGTTTTTAATATTCTTCTCATGACGTTTATCTGATCTGTCAAATTAGCCTTCATACCATGCAAATCTACATTTTGAGGCGTTATATACATGTTGTCCATTCAACGTCACCTGCACATACAGATCCACCAGCTCAGTCTGTTTGAGGAGGTGGTAGATCTTTCCTGCCTCTAGCCAACCGTGGGCCTCCTTCCTCTTCCTTCCCAGGTCAATGTAGATCCCTATACTTCTTTTGGTGTAGTCTAGAGAACATCTATTTGCTCTGAGACATAATAACACCACAAAAAGAAGTCATTTTTATACTGCTGAACTCACTCCAGATCTGCACTTCTCCTCGATATTCTGTCACATCAGAAATGCTCATAAGTAAAAATAAACATTTAAAAGGTGTATGATATCCTAAAATTCTAATTAATTGATCACATGGACTCACTTCTCTGTGCCCAGACTGAGATATAGCTGGCTGATCTTCTCCAGTATCTCTGCCTCCAGGGTTCTGTCTTCTGTCTGGCGCAGAAGGTTCAGCTGGTGCTCGTTATAAATGATACACTGAGCTTCGTCGGGAAATACTTCACTATACAGCTGGCACAGGTGACGGGTGGCTTGCAACTGGCCTTAACAGGAAAATAATTATAAGAGTAAACCACATTTGTGCACTAATGTACCCACACTGAACAGATTTTTTCTTGTCCAAATTTTAAATTTATAATTGCTTATCAAAACGTATTGTAGCAAGGTAAAGGTAATATAGTTGAAGCTCTATAGGAAACAGAGCTCAATGACTTTCATTTATAAATATTTTGCATTGTAAAAGGGGAACATTCATGTCTGTCATTGGTGTTACCGGTATTTAAAATAAAATTACTGTTTTTTTATTTATTTATTTGATTTACAATTCCTATATGACTCTCCTCTTTTTTTCTATGGACTCAACATTTAATTACGGTCATCGCTAATCAAGATGTATAGAGATGAATAGAGATGAATGCGCGATTAGAAAATTACCCTCTCACTTGGTATTCTCTTTGGACTATCAGAATGTGTGTTAGCACTAAACTGCTCTCTGATATAAGGTGTCAGTATGGGCCCTATAATGGGACCTTCCTATGCAAGCCTCTTTGTTGGATTCATCGAGAAAAAGTTTTTGAACAATTTACTGGACAGGTACCCACACTGTTTCATGGATACATTGCTGACATCTTTGGCATTGCTATATGCACCCTTGAAGAGCTCCAGCTTGTTCTTCTTTCTCCCAATTTCACCCAGCCTTGGTGATACATGCAGTATCACAAGACCTGGCTTGGACATATCTCTTAAAATATAAAATTCTTTGAATGTTTGTCTTTTTTGAATGCCTTAGGGATTTTAGAATGAAGTGTCAAAGTATTCCATCTGTTCACATGTTAGATGCACAAGAAGGGCTGATGAAAATTCCCCACTTCTATAGTGCAGCTTTTTATGTGGGTCAAATCATATCTCACTCAGTATGTATAGCAGGATGCCCCAGTCTGTTATTTTAGTTGATGGCCTAAATTTTTGTTGCCTAAATCCCACAATCATAGCACAATGGAGTGAATTTTAAACACTGATATGAGAGCATAAATCTGTTGTTAATGAAGCTGCTGGGCAACCTTGCCATTACTAAAGAATTTCTCAATTATCAAAATTTGTTGAGTGACCATAGAGAATCATAACTTGGCCAAAATCAGACAGTTCATTACCACTTTTACATCCCTTCCTGATGCCCAGCTGAATTTTTACTAATACTAACTTATTAATCAAAACTTTTTTTGTAATATGAGACAGCACTGTTTACACTGCCAAACAGAACCTCTGATAGTGATAACAAATACATACTTTCTGAGTTATCATAGAAGATGGCAATCAGCAGGGCCCACTCGTAGCAGATCTTCCCTTTCTCGCAGAAACCCTGTGAAATGTAGAGCTTTCCGAGCTCTAGAAGCACAACAGCAAAGCTCAACTCCTGTCCTTTGTCCTCTAGCTCAGAGAACAGCTCTACCGCCTGGATGAGGTGCTCTTCTGCCACTCTCTTCACATTGACCTGCAGACTCAAGAAGCCAAAGTTGGCCAGTGCTATGGCCCCGTTGTGCCTGTCTTCAAACTCCTCGCAGACATCAACCGCTGCCCGGAAGTTTTCTGCGGCTTGTTTCACATTGCCAGCATGCCTCAAAGCGATGGCGCGCATGTTATAGATGACACCCTCCAGCTGGGTGGTGCAATGCTCGGGGAGAGAGGACAGGACTGAGTCAAGCACATCCAGAGCAGTGTGGTGCTGAAGGTCACAGATGTACAACCACGCCAGCCAAATAAGAGCAGTGCTGGCATCAGACTGGCCGAGGGGAGCAGCAGAGGAATGGTCGAGGAAGCCGCACATGTAGTGAACTGCCCTTTTAGGCATGCCGTGTTTGTGGAAGAGCCAAGATAGACACAGGGCATGGGCATGTGCAAGGATGGGCTCCATGTCAGCAGATGCTAAAGCAGCAGCTCGAGTTAGACATGGAGCCACTTGTGTTGGGATGTCAACTCCATACAATTCTTGGGTATTCTCTAACAGCAGAGAAACACTGCAGAGGCAATCAGTGGCTGAAGAAGACACCTGTGCGGATGCAAAAATGAATTCAAAATGAATTTACAGTATAAATGTAATAATTATGTTATGTATTTAACACACAGTTACTTCACATTAACAGCCACCACCTTTATTGTGTAAAACCTACCTGAAGACACGCTTGCCATGCTGAGCTATCAGCTAGGTGAAGAAGACTATGGTCACTATAAAGCCTTGCTAAAAGTAAGAAACCATGACTACGCATCTTGTCACAAGCTCCAGGCATCTCATCAGTCAGAATCTGCATCCGTTCGATAAAAGGCACTGCGCTCATCCCCTCTCCAAGCTTCAGATAGAACTTGGATAGCAGGAAGCAGACCCGGGCCTCTGCAGGCTTGTTCTGGGACAGAACTGCCTTTTTCAGTGCAAACTTCAACACTTCTGGGTCTTCTGTGCCAGATAAACAGTCACAGACTGCCATCAGTAAAGCAGCAAAACGTTCTGATAGAGCAAGATATTTCTCCACATTTTTCTGCGTGAGATAGATGAGGGCCAGGTTAGAGTAGATGGCCGAGAGAAGGTGTATGTCTGTGAAATAGTCTCTTGGTACACTTAAAGCTTCCTCGTAATAGACGCGTGCCTGGGAGAACTTCGACCTTCCCGCACACAGCTGTCCCAGGAGGAAACATATTCTGCTCTGTGCCCACAACATACGCTTCTTTCTTGCAGTTTCCCGAGCAACACCTAAATACTCCACCAACTCCTCCTCGTCAGCGTGGCCCTGGAAATGCAACAGAAGGAATTCTGGGTAGGCGCCATAGAGAAGCTGGAACTCAGGCCGATGATCACGGCTGTCTAGGAAGGATAGGAGGGAATGGTATCCATCTGGACTGGTAGCATCCTGCTCTGAACACACAGTGAAGAGTGGGATTTCATGGGGTGGCTCTGTGGATCCTATGGACTCGTCTGTGTGGAGCTGAACACTGTCTTGTGCAGGCTCATTTTGATGCGGCTCCCTTATTTCACTCAAAATATTGGGGATTTTTCTTTTCATGTCTACATATTCACTGTTGATTGGGTCATCTAAAGAAAAATTAAGTTTAAATTATGTTGGCTATTATTGGAAATATTTTATAATTCATTATAATTTATTAATCAGGAGTAACATACAAGGGTTACCTACTTTGAATTGGCCTTGGATTTGCAGAATCTGTCATAAACAATATAAATCAGAAATAAACATTAGTTTCTGGTTTATTAGGTACTAGATGTGTATAGTCAGTGTAGGTTATGTACAGTTGAGTGCAACAGTTTGCATTCCCCATGGTTTCTGGGTGAAAAAAGAAAAAGAAAACGTACCTCTAATTTACGATTTACTCAAGACATAAGGCAAAATCAACAGAAAATTTTAAAAGTTCCAAAAGCAATAAATCAACGTTTTGCCCTGACCATCTCTGTCTCCAGACCTGATCCGAAGAAGGCAGTATATTTGGCGAAGTTTTTACAGATATGTCAAGGCAAAGATTGGCCAAGCAACCTGGCAGAGTTAGAGCAGAGATGTCAGAAAGAATAGACAAATATTACAGCTGAGAGCATACAAAAGCTGTTCAGAGGACACAAAAGAAGTTGGAGGCAGTTATAAAGGCAAAGGGTGGGCATACAAGTTATTAGATAATATTTCTATCACAATACGAAAGGGACATGCAAACTTTTAAACAGATATTATTTCAAAAAAAAAAAATTTTTTTTTAATTATTTTACTATTAATGACTTCGATCCGTGTTTGTGACTTGTGACGATGAAGAAACATCACACTGTCTTTTTTTTTTTTTTTTTGGGGTTAAAAAACATTTCTTTGTCTTTTTCATTTTTAGACTAAGGGTATGCACACGTTTGCGTTCAACTGCATATATTAAGTAGTGTTGCGCAAACGCAACTGCGCATGCGCTGCAAAGTTGTTCCGCGAATTGACACGGTTCGAAACGCAGCCTAAGGTGGACTCGGCAAGGTTCAACAGACTCGTGAGTTGTGGTTTTGCATTTTAATTTTCACGTGAAATTCAAAAATAAAATAAATAAATCAGTAACGCTGTGACTCAATAAAGCGACGTGATGCGAATTGACAGGCTAATGCGCAGTCAAAAGCCATGACGTTAGCAACATTTGGTGAAATAATTTGTTTTGTCGAATGTTTAGATGAGAAGCTTGTGTGCATAATACAGAGGGAATGGCAGCCGTTACACCGAAACGGCCAACGGACGGCAGGGATTTACCACCTGAACCAAAAGTCGCACTTCCTCGCTGGGAAGAGGAGCAAGGTCAGTTAATAACCGTGTATAATGAATAATGGAGTGTTTCGCTTTTAGCAGTTTGTAGGACGTAAAAAATAAATGTTTCTGTCGGCCTGATGCATGTTCATAATTTTGCTCCTCAGATGAAGATTACTGTAACCCTGACCAATTGTTTCTGTGCCCTTACGACCCTAATCATAAAATCCGGGCATGTCGCTTTCCCTACCATCTCATCAAGTGCAAGAAGGTTCGTATGAGTCCATGTTCCTCATGTAAAGATAAGGAACCGAAGTTGTAATGCGTGCTCTGTGACCATTCCCACCTGGCATATGCAGTTCAAATAAATTATTACTACAGATAATTATTCATGTCTCGAAATATAGGCACCTTCATCTGAAGCTCTTGAGTGGCGACACGTTTTTGTTTTTAAAGATTATACCATAAATCCAGGCCCCGAGACTTTCTACTAAACATTCGATCATTTTATTTTATTTTATTTTTTATTTCCATTACATGTTTATTGTTATGCACCAACGCACCAAAGCAAATTCCTTGTATGTGAAAACCTACTTGGCAATAAACCTCGTTCTGATTCTGCTCATCTGATGATTTGAAAACCTTTTACACGCACTGAATTATTAGGCCTTGCTTCCTCAGAAGCAATGTGCGATCTGTGTTTTTAAATCATCTGTTGTTGCATAAAGCATGAAAGATGAAATGGGCTTTAATGTCTTTTTCAGAACAATCCTCAGCTGGCCAGTGAACTGTGGACGTGCCCGTTTAATGCCCGTCACCTCATGCCCAAACGTGAGCTGTCCCATCACATGTCTACCTGTGTGAACAGGTGCGCTGTTAATACTGACTATGGTAAGACCTTAAGGGATTTTGTTATAGACTAAAGGAGAATAGATTCCAGTTTTACATCAGGGACGCTAATCTAGATCTTTTCTGACGAATTTTAGCGGTGACTGATGAGAGCCAGCGCAAATTTCAGGTTCCTGTCAACACCTGGACTATTCCTGTGTGTGATGAAGACTGGGACCAAGGTCAGCTTCTGTCCGTCCGATATTACAATATCCTTTCTTTCCTTATTTCCTAGGCATGTACTTTGTCACTGACAAGTGTTATTCTGCAAATGTTTTGTTGTTTGGAGATTGTATTTATTCATTATTTGACTAAATTGTAAATCCAGATACAGTTTCTTATTTCTGAGCACTGACTAACAAAAACTTCTGCGTGCCACAGAGGAGGACGAGCCACCAGCGTCGGCAACACCATTTGTCTGGGGACTTTCGACCTCCGAGCTCAGCCGGTGAGTGTGATAAAATGAGTGTGTCCTGTTCGGACTGTTGGATGTCAAGCAATGTAGGTCTTATCGTGAGAATCTAAGAGCCATGCCATGTTTGTTGCTAATTTGTTAATAGGCTTCACCTGGCATAGATTTGAATTTTTAACCTCATATGCTTCAGGGCTTTTTAATGAGACTGAGGAATGAATTAAATTATTACTCCACCAGTGATTCTTTGCAGTTTAAGAGGTTAATAAAGTACTAATAGGATTTTTTTTTTTTTTTTTAATCAGGACTGAACCAGCTGTGAGCAGTTTGACCCCCAATGTCAGAGCACCAAGAGTTCTTCCCTGGAAACTGTACATGTGAAGAAAGGGTTCTCTTCTCTATAGCACTACACTGATTTGGAGCCCCTAATTGATGCCCCTCATCATCAGTGGTTTCAGATGAAGTTAGTAGCTTGCTGTTTATCTAATAATAAATAACTGTTGATATTTCACATTGATTTAGTCATGCTGAAAGTATAGTTTGGATTAGGAATTACTTTCAGAATGTTTAAAGTAGCCTAATAATGTTCAAGCCTACTCAGTTAAGTAGGCTTACATTCTTTACTTGGTTGTGCTTAGGTTAAACAAAAGAGGAGGATGTGAGCGGAACATAAGGAAAGTTGACCGTGATATCTAGAGTACTGCCACTAGAGCTCTTCTTTTGTGATTGCATGTGGCATGATGACTTTGTACCTCATTGTTTCTTTCCAGACCACAGAATTAAACCTTTATTTAATTTCAGACAGGAGTGCTTGTTGTTGCTGGTCAGTGGATACATGCTTCAGTGGTTTTGCCACAGTTATTGGCGGCCCGCTCTGCCATGGAAGTTCAGTCGAACTGATTACATTTTTTGTGTCACAAAACTGAATACAACAGCTTACCAAGTTTGTAGACTGTACCAACATCACTTTGGCATGTTCTCTTCAGAAAAGCAATAGTTTCTTTTTTAATCTTCTCTTGTTCCAAGTTGAAGATTTTTCTGTCTTCTTCTTTCAAAAAGATTTCATCTGATCTGCTGTTAAAACAGAGCACACGTAAGGGGTTATTCATATCGTCGCTGTCCAATGACAAACATGTATCTCCAAATTTCCAATTTTTCAGAAACACGAACCAACTTTTTCATAGAGAGTATCATACACAATATATCTGAAATTGATGGTGTGATTTGTCAGCTTTTCATTGGTCATTTAGATGTCAACTGCTGTGAGGTAGATAGAGGTTTTTGCCCACATTCCATATATGAAAAAAAGTAAAAAATGCAAAATGTGAAGATACATGTTTTTCATTGGACAGCGATGATATAAGAATGTCTAAGTCTCGTTTTAGCTGGAAGGCAACTTCTTGCCAAATCTTCCCATTTCTTTACCCATGCTGCAAAGTCCTGACCCTTCAACTTCAGTTTTGTCTAAACGTGCTGTTAGTATTACATGACTGCGATTCTGCTTTCAATAGTATGCTGTAACTTTCTATTAAAACATTTTGTGAGAAGGCTTTAGAGCAATGTATCAGATGGTTCTTACCCAGGCAATGGCCATTATACCCAAGGCAAAGAGGCTGGGGCCTAGAAGGTTCCACAGGCCATGGCGATCCAGCTGAAGAGCCATGGACAGAGACATCGCCCCTAGCAGGTACAGCACCTGTATAAAGTGATTCAAGTTAGCATTAAAACACAGAATAACACACTCAAACATTCTAGAGGTGACAGGTTGCTTCAAATTGCCTGTGACCTCTCTTTCCTTTCGGATGCTAAAGTACACACACACACACAACACAATAAACCCTTTGAAATATGTAGCTGTACGGCTGAATAACAATTGGATACAATAGTGGTAAAGATATGAGTCTCTTTAGCATTTTATATTACTCAAAAAATGCCTTATTGCTAACAAACCCATCCTAGTTTTTGCTACTAATAGACATTTTCCCCATCTTACTGCTACTGGGACACTTTCCCTAGTCAAATATTGTTTACAGACAGTTTACAGACTACCCCACTCAATATTGTTCTGTTGTCCTGTCTAGTTAGCGTGCATTGTCCTGTGTATTTATTGTTCTGTGTATTTATTG
>JAOUQW010000040.1:8184126-8198227 GCA_028565825.1 Olivaichthys viedmensis | reverse complement strand
TTCATAACATTCTGGAGTATATGCAAATTGCCATCATAAAAACTGAGGCAGCAGACTTTGTGAAAATTAATATTTGTCATTCTCAACTTTTGGCCACAACTGTACACCACCAGGGTATAAAGATTGTCTTAGGGTCATTTTTGACCCTTAGGACAAGGGGAGCATACAGAATATTAAGACAACACAAGGGTTAAATAATCGTAATCCAATTATAAATCCAATTTTTCTCCACCCCAATGCATCTTGAAATTCAATGATTGACTGTTCTTTGTGATCAATACAGTATATGTGCTCTCGGTAAGGTAAAGCATACAGAGATTAGGGCCGTAATATTGGTGAGGTCAGTCTCCAGCACACGCAGCTTCCCGCACAGAACTTCCTGTGTGTCCTTGTCGGCAGGAAGCCGGTCCGGTCCTTCTGCCATAGCCAGCTGTAGAGCCAACACTGCAACAGGAAACGCCTGATCGTTAACACACCAAGCAATCTGTCTCAATGCTGCCTTTATGCGGGAAAACGCATTAGTTTAACTTTGTATAGTTATGTATAGAAAATGTATTCTGTCATGGTTCACAGCATAACTGCAACCTTGTATACAATCTCAAAACTTGTTGCGTTCAATAGAACACAGCGAAGCCAGTTAATATGGGCTCCTCAAACTCTTTAATTCATGACTTATTGAGGTCATAACATCATTCCAATCATGTGATGTTATGGTACTGTTTTGACAGAAGGGGTTAATAAGTGACAGTGGATGAGATGTGTAAGGTTCAAGGTATAATTTCATATAATCCGTGTTTGAGTTTTTCTTTCAAAGCAATGTCAAGGTGCTTATTTTTGACCCATATTTTGGTACGAGAGGACACGCGCAACGTACGCAGGTTGTTTTTCGGAACAACGTGCCATGAACTATGAATCTAGTAATTTTCTAGTGATTATTTGGCTATACCATAACCTCAACTCCTCAAAGTTTTCCACTTTTAATATACTCTTAACTTGATTGGAAGTCAGTACAGTAGTAGGTGCAGGAAGCATCTGCAGACCTGTATTTCTGACCTGATCTCAGTGGGACATGTAGCCATGTGGTTGGCTACATCTCATAGTAGGTAGTAATTACCTTTGGGCACATTGTTCTCAGAAACTTTTACACTCGCTGTTGCTCTCAATGGCGTATGTTCTGAAAAGGAAAAGTAAGAACATCATGTTGCACAACTGCCACTGTGCCTTATTGTTGCCAGCTGAACAAACCACCAAAATAGGCACAAAACCCAATTTACGAATAAAAGCTGATTTATTAATAACTTGCGCCATATATTCATCAAAAGATATCTAACACACTGAATTGAACTGTCGCTTTTTTTTTTTTTCATTTCAAAAACTGCGCACGGAAACCCTTTTATTAAAAGCTATAACCCACCAAGATTTGGCAAAAAATAATCCTCCCATAATTTAGGCGACTTACCCGTGGCCGTGATTTCAGACGTGCCTTTATTTATGGCCAGTTCATTGCGTGAGTACTCGCCCGACAGCTCGCGCCGGAACGGTCCACATCTCTGCGAGTCCGAGTTCACTCCGTTACCGACTCGCGACACGCTTTGGTGATCCAGAGTTAACATCTTTTGGCTTGCATCAAAGAGCCATGCGACCGTGGCTACGTCCCAAACAGCATCCAACCGTACTATAGTATGTCAAAACAGCACGCCACCTTTTATGCGGAGAGCCGCGTCACTGTAGCTACGTCCCAAGCATCCTACCGTACTAAGTAGTGTGGATACGAACCGTGTCAGGAGCAGGGCGCGTGACACGGGCTATGTCCCAAACCGCATAGTGCCGTACGAAAACTGTGTCACAATAGTAGGTTACTCCACCTATATTTGTGGACGTTACTACGCGGTTTGGGACGTAGCCCGGGTCACGCGCCCTGCTCCTGGACGCTCGGATAAATGCGCAACTGCAGGTAGAAGGAACCTTGAAGATACTTCACACGTTACTGTCCCGTTCAGTAATTATCGTGAAGCGCCATATACAGATACAACCGATAAAGATGTCTGATGCTGGATAATGAAGCGCTCATTCACGAGCCCAACCATGAACGCCAAGCTGCCAAGAAAACCAAACAACGAGTCGATCCGTTAGACGCACGTTTCTGGCATTCGCAGCCTAAATGTCCCGTTTGAATAGACGTGACCTTGGCGTGCTTTGTTGCCAAGTTAATAATCTCTAACTAATCAAACAAGGGTTTAAAGACACAACGCGCTACTGCACTGGAGATAATCACTGAAGGTCGAGTCGGTGGCTTTAAAGCGCACTCTGCCACTTTTTCCCCCCCAGGGAAAAATGTCAGCATTTCCCTTTCCTTTCACTCATCCCACCGACTTTAAAAAGCAACTCCAGCGAATTGCATGAAAGGTTTAACAAAAGCATGATCTATAACTGCTGTTCTCATATTTCGATCATTTCTAACTTGAAACAAAAGCAATGTTGCGTTGCTAGTTTATTTTACAATAAAGTTGGGGGTTTGGTCTTTAGACGCTAGTGACTCGTGGTGACGTCGACAAGGACAGGGGGCACGCGCTTATTTTTCATTTCTACTGTCAAAACACATATTTTGGGACTTCTGACACAACTTCTATCAATCCCACCCTAGTGAGAGACCACCGAAAATCAGGCCTCGTAATGTATTGTTTTAGTGGTGGGGTTTTTTTTGGCTCTAAATGAGGAACCAGAGTGGACTTTTAAATCTCCTTTCTACCAGTAGTGAAAGACTACAATAACAACTGATGTATTGGTCTTAATTCATAACTTCTTGTGAAACTGCTGCATATGTGGGCACATGGTTTCTGAAATCCTTAAAGCTGCTTTTTATTTGTCTTTAGATTTGCTTTTATTGTTTCCCATAGGTTTCATTTGTTTTCCTGAATGCTGTGCACAGAACCAGGAAGTGCTTTGGCATTGAGTGTCGGGTAAAACTCCTTCAAGCGCATTTAACATCAACCAAAGTGCAGCGCCAAATAACGAAAATGAACTCTTCCAGAAATGGAGCCGTAATCTTTATTTATTGTGCAGGTCAGTCTTTTCAATTCACACTGCCCGCACCTCATTCATTCAAATTCACACTGGCCCCGACGTCATTCATTCATTGGACAGTGACCGTGTTCCCAGCACACACAGGCACAGTGTGTCATAAATTCGCTTTCGGCTGCTCGCCTCCTGTTGTCACGCGCGAGAGTGCACAGTCTCCGTCCTATCCCGTAGGTTTCTCACATAATCCGCCGGCATGCCAGCTACAGAGTCTGCGCCGCTCGTCCGTGCCTCGTGCTCTTCTCACCCGGCCTCCAGAGTTTTCTCACTCTTCCCTGGCGCTGCGTGTTCAGCTCCTCCAGGGTCGGGGGTTTCCCCACGGAGGACCGGAGTGTGCTTTCCTGCTTGCTAGTTACCTCCGCTGTGTTAGCTTTGGGCCTCGCCTGAGGCCTCGGGCTCTCGTGAATGAGCTGAATCTCCGCTCGGTCCATACGGAACATACCATCACTCAGCGAAGCCCAGACCGTGGTGAGGAAGTCCGGCCCCACAATGCACGAGTCCCGTCCCACCGGTGACCGACTTCAGGTTTCCGTTCGCAGGCATCTCTCGCGGGAGCTCTCTTGTCGGTGCCTGGCAGCCCCCTGGGGCGGAGGATGGAGACGGTTGACCCAGTGTCGACCAGGGCACGGCAGCTGACTCCATCGATCGCCGAGGGGCTGAAGGCATAAGGGCTGTGCGTCCCTCACTGGGCGGATTGCTCGTCGTTTCCTTGCCGACGTAAGTTCACGGCAGCGGCGTGCTTTGTGGCCTCCCTGGCAGCAGCGCCAACAGACCAAGCGCGGCGGCCAATACAATATTGTGTAAATTGTCTCTATTGGACCTTCAGATTTTTACAAAGATGCCTTATCACTGTATACGATTAAATAAAGCTTACTACCGCGACAAAATAAGCTTAGTGTGTGCAAAGCCACCGATTATTTATGTAGATATCTAATTGGTTTGGCGGAACGGGTGTTCGGTGGAAAAGGGAGAAAGGTTGTTTTTGTTGTCCGTGACAGCATGGGTTGAGCCGTCATGTTATCCGGGGGTTTGTTGTGGCCACCCTCAACGGGAGTTCTGTGGGCACAGCAAACCCCCGCCGGCTTCCCCCATGCTGGCTCAGTTCTATGGCTTACCACCAAGCAATCACTGTTGCTCTTTAAGTGTTCGCACCAATAAAAGAGCAAGTTCCTTGTTTTTAAAATGCTTCAAATTGAACCCTAATCTGATGTTAGCAGCAGACATTTTGCGCAAATATTTTGGACCACCAACTGCCACCCTCCCTGCAATCGTTGTTTTGCAGGAAACTAAAGCTGACTTTACTTGGTTTGTACATGTATGATGTATGGACAGCATGCTTTGGTGTATATGTGCGTTTGTATTTGTCTAGTATACACTTTTAAGGGAAAGTGTGATGAATGTGTGAATATAATATCAGATAATGATATGAAATGGGATTAAGCCTTTACAGTGTAATACAGTCAGCATGATCTCTTCTCATACCAAGTGTAGGAGGATTGAAAAATGCATTCACGTTCTATGTTCCTCATATGTTACGGACACATAAACAATGCCTTTCACATTACTAATCGCCAGTCGATGTGGAATTATTTCCTGGAAGACTTCCTTAAAACCACTCATGAACACTCAAGATCAGAAAACAATCTTTGAAGTCGGCATTCAGACAGTCTGTAAGGGTGGTGCTGTACAGCAGGGCTACTATTTAAAACACGTGTACCGCTTTGTAAGATATTTGCCAAGTGGTCAGGGAGAGTTAACATTGAGAATGAGCGACAGAGGAAGGGGCCAACATCAGAGCTGCAACGACACGTTTTCGCCAGAGGGAGGCAGTGAAGCTTTGCTTAAACATGCAGGTGAGCCCTGACAAATACATCTACTGAGTTACCTACATAATGACAGCTAACACAGCTTTATTACCACTGGATGGTAATTGACTATTTAGATGACTTTAAACGTTGGCTTGTACTACTGTAGGAAGGTTTGCTGTAAATGGGGGAAGGTAGGGATGATTTTAAGGGTCCTTAGTAGACAGCCCTACAGAACAAAAAATTGCCCAGGAGAATTAAAATAAGTGGGGGGCATTAACCTGTTAGTGGGCCCGAAATTCCGACTGTAGGCTAAGTAGCCAAATGAGTTGCCAAAACTGGGCAAATCACATAAACCTTTTAAAAACGCAAATCTTCCACCCACTTCTTATGAAAAATAAAACATGTCCAAAAGTCAGGCAGATGTGCGTGTCAGTGGAAACAAATCCAGGGTGTTTCTCAATACGGTTTTTTTTTTTTTTGCGTCCTCGTGTTCTGACGCCTGACGTCATCTTTTAATGCCTACGTTTCATTCCAATACTTAAAGAACACAAATACCAAAAAAAGAAGTGGACACCCGGAAGTGTTCTTGATCCGCCCCATAACTGAAAGTCCTTAAGCTCTTTTTGTTTTAAGTAAGCAGTGCACATAAAATCGGATTTTGACCTGAAACGAGCCGAGGAATCGGGTGATCTAGCTGTCAAATCTTCCTGTGATCCTTAACGAACGTATGTTATTTAGGGACGGCTGAACAGACCAGAGTCTCATGAAATAGACGGGGGTCTAATGAGGCACGGCGAAGAAGCAGTCCTAAAATACTACATGTAATCGTGAATGCACCTGTTCTGCACGCATGCGCATCTCTGCTTAATTAGCACGCGATGATGCGAACTGACCAATCACGTTGGACTAGCCCGGCTGCTCGAGCGGCTGGTGACAGACGGCGCGGGCTGGACACGCAGCGCGCTGACAGCTGGAAGCCACGGCACGGCACGGCACGGCACGGCACGGTAAGCTCATCAGCACAAGATTTAGAGAGATGACTTTATTATTATTAGCTCAGGGTCATTTGACTCGCCCGAGGCGGCTTCGAAGTGCGGCAGGATAGGCGACAAGTGGCCGGAACTCGGTTTACAATACCGCACTATGGTCGTCAAATGCACTGGGATGGACGAGTCAGCTCGGCTATAGAGCTACATATTGTACCTTCTCCACGGAGATGAATGCAAACTGTGTCCGAAGATCTTGGCTATGTGTTCGCCGGCTTGAGAGCGAGGTGTTCCTGTGCATGGCGCTGACGTCACCGGTTTTGGTGCCACATTCCTGCACTCAACAATCCGAAACTTTTATAGGAGAACATGAGAGCGGACACCTGCGAAACTAACCAACTTTATGTTTAATCCACTTTCATTTCAATTTAGTTTGCATTTGGAGATAGTGTTGTGTGCAGAGCTGGTTCAGAGCTAGGCGAACTAGCTGGACTGTTTTCCAGGGTGTGTCTGCCATTCTTATGCCCAAGAGTTCACAACGCCTATTCCGACAGTGACACTTTCACTTTCACTTTCATTGCAAGAGTTCCAGCAGTGTGCGTGATTTTTTTATTTATTTATTTATTTATTTATATTATTTATTTATTTATTTATTCATTCATTCATTCATTCATTCATTCATTCATTCATTCATTCAAAGCCAGCTTTAACACCTAAAAACAAGTCTCCATTTCAACACACACGATTTAGTGCGATTACGTTGCGATACGCGGACAAATGTCAAGCCTGTCCTGGAAAAATAAAAGTTGGCAGCACAGGAACAAAATGACTTTTGCATGGACTGTGTTGTTATTACATTATACATCCGTAATTCAAAACTATCTTAAGCCATGCTAGAGTTTCTTATAGACAGTAATGTGTATAACAAAACAACTATTTCCGGAATTATACTTTTTGCGCTCATTTACACGTTTTCATTAATATATACATACAGTGTACAAATGACCTTAGAGGCTAATAATCACCGTGTCCGTTATTCTTGTAACTATTCCTAGAAACATTTGGGGAATGTCAAGCCAAAATACAACACTTTATCTAAGGCCTATCTAAATGCTTATTCTTTGTGTGTTTCAAAGATGGTGGATGAGGAGTTGGTGAAGAAAAGGCTGCATGTGGTTCTGCAGTCCAGATCTCCAATTTCCCTGTCTCATCTGCAGGCTGAATATAAGGAACTGACAGGTGAAACTATACCACACAAACAACTGGGTCATACCACGCTGGATGCCCTGCTGCACAGTATGCCCTCTGTGGTGCATCTGGACAGGGCTCGGTCTGGGGAGGTGAGCTGCAATTTCTGTGAGCATTTCTTTTTGCCATAATCATTTAGAGAGAAAGGTGAAATTAAATTCCTATTTGAATTCAACTTAACTGGGGTTAAATGCTTAGTTTAGGGCTGCAGGAGGACGATGACTGGAAAGTCATGTGTAACATGTTCTTTTATACAAGCTTTCATGATTGATAGATACATTACCTAGATTTTGCTAACTGTAATCTTAAGGCTATTAACCTGTCAAATAAAAGTGTTCCTAATTGTAAAAATTACCTGTGGCAGGGTTCTTCTATGATGGTGTATTACGTTGGTTTGGCCGGGGGCAGTGCTGAACAGGTTTTTGAAGTTCCTGGCCCTGAAAGCTCTGATCCCATCTCCACTTTCTCTTGGGGCAACATATCTTTATTTTACACACCCACAGCCGACTGAACGGGGTTTAGCAGATAAACAAGATGCGTCTCCTTACCTTTGCCTCAGCCAGGCTGGCTCACCCAATATATCACAGGGGCCAGCTACTCCATGAAGGTGACAGGGCCCTGCCACATTGCATGGAACTTATAGTTTACTTGGAAGTTAAAGACCTCCTTTATGTGGTCCTGCATGATGGCTCCAATTTTTCCAATGTGGCTTTGCATCTGTTGCACACGTTTGATGACAGTGGTAGGGGCATGGCTGCTGCTCCCAGGCCTCCTTGGCTACGTCAAGCAGGCCACTGAGTGTTCTACCAAAAAGGAGCACAAATAGGCGAAGCTCGTGAAGGCCTGAGGAACTTTGTGCACTGTGAACATGGGGCAGAAGGAAATGCCAGTTCCGCACCTCCTTGGCTACCACTCTCTGAAGCATGCGTTTCTGACTGAAGTGCTTGACCAGGCCGTTCATTTCTGGAGTGGTACACCGAGGTGTGGAGGCGGTGGACTTGCACAGTTCCTTTCAGCGGGGACATGAAGGGGGATACTTGGTCTGTTAGGATTTCTATGGGAATGCGGTGGGAGAGGTAGTTTAGCGATGGCTTTGGAGTTTTCTTTTTTTAAGCTACCATGTGTGGCATATTTCACCCGGACAAGGATATACACATGCCTTCAAGCTGAACGCGGCAGGGGTCCATCCAGGTCCATTCCAAAATGCTCAAAGGGCACCTCGATTATGAAAAGCTGCACAAGGGGAGGCAATTGGGGTTTTGGGGCTTGGTCTGCTGGCAGATAGGACACCTCAGGAAACGGTTGTGGACTTTTGTGTCAAGACAGGGCCACTGGAATTGCCCCCACCCCACGGAGCATCTGATACCTTTTATACACATAGCTGGTCACAAGCTTTAAAATCTTGAAAGTTGCAATCTGATTGGCTATCTGTACTTTGGTGTATGCACACTTGGGTTTCCCTGACAGGAAAACAAACTTTTGAATACACTGTATTTAAAAAACGTTCACAACATCACGTCTTTAAAAAGATTTGTTTGAAACAGTGGCAAGTAAATGAGGTTGGTCGTTTGCAATGTCAGTCATATGGCCTCTTCCTGTGAACATAGGCAGTTCTTGGCCAAATTTAGTGATGAAACATACCAAACTCTCTAGTAAAAGATAGAAGTCTGCCTTGCGAGACTACTCTAGCAGTGGTAGAGGTGGCCATTCGTTTTTTGCTCCTTCCTTTGTCATGCACCTGCTGAAACAAATCAGAAAAAAAGCTTAGCGAGTTTGTGTTCCTCACCTTCAGCCCTCCTGTTCCGCAGCAGTAGTACTGAGCATGGCTACTGGTCCCGGAGGGAATTTTCTCCAAAGGCTTCTGGTTCCATCTGAAGTCCAGGGAGCTGTGGTTCAGTTCGCGTTAAGTCTCAGCCAGAGTTTGGCTGATCTGCGGCTGAAATTCAGCATCTGCAGCCGGAATCTGGCTGAGCGTGGCTCACACTCGACAGCAGGAGTGTCTGCACAGTAACGTTAACCAGCACGTCCATTACAGTTGTACATGCAAAGTTGTTTTATTCATACACTGTAAACCCCAATGTTGAAAATCATTAATTAAATTTAATTAATACTTTTTTTTTTCATCCACCTATTTGACCACAAATTAGATGGCTTCCCATCCCTGATTCTCATTGGTAGTCGCCACATCACTTTGCCCCCTGCCCTTGTCACGTCGCCATCGTTCGCTTTGCCTCGTGTTAAATGACTGCTATTTTTAATTATTTCTTGAAGTTTTATCTGGATATTATGTTGTATAGCTCGCCAGATAAGACAGGCAACCTCACAAAACCGCTTAAAACTGAATGGCTGATTAACCATCTTCTCATTTCTTGCAATCTAGTCTGTTCTTAGTCTGTTGCTGGGAACAGACAATATTTAATTTAATATTTTTAAACCAACTAATGCAACTAATGTTAGTTGATTTCAAACTCTGAGGGAAGCCTGTCAGCCTTAAGTTCCTCCAATGCCAAATCACAGTATTTGCACATAACCACCGAGTCTCAGAACCTGCTGCACTACACTGCACTTGAAACGGTAAGTTAGTTGAAAGTAATATTGACAAAGTCAACGTAAACTGAATTAGCACTTGTTTTATGTAATTTAACGCTGTAAGATGCTGTTTTGTGGTGATATTTTTTTATTCAACATTTCGAGTTTGTTTTAAGTGTTGTATTATGTAAAATAACTAGCTAACGTCATAATAATGCTTTGGACACAATAATGATGTTAAGATTTGTGACCCAAGATCTTTAAATCTTTATCTAAATTACTAAGTGAATATCTTATGTTTTCAGGTGGCAGCTGCATGTGAAATGACTTGGAACTGTAAGTTGTGTAAAAAGAGAATTGTAAATTGTGAAAGGTGATTAATTAATTAATTTATTTATTTATTTATTTACTTTGGCTGTGTTTTGTGCTATTACCATTATGGATTTTATGGTTAGTCCATGTCTTTTTTTTCTTCTTTTTTTTTATGGCCTCATGTCTTAAGTGTGTAGTGCCTTGTGAAATTTCTGTTTGTGAATGGAAACCACAGCTTGCCTGTTAAGCTGCTTTGTACTTGTTTATTAAATCAATTTACATCTGAACCTTTTACTTGCGTGTATGATCATTTATTGTATCCTTTGAGTAAGTAAATGTTTTGCAACATTTGACTTTTTAATTTAAATTTTTAACTGAGTTTGGGCCAGACCTGGGCTGGAATCCAAACCAATTAACCTAGTGCTGGAGGTGGTCAGATTGATTTAAATATCTGGCATGCAGCACGTTGCCTGAGTGTTTGGGCCAGGCTCGGACCTGGATCGAAACCAAATGGGGTCATTGATTAAATATCTGGCATGCAGTACGGGGCCCTGATATGGCCCGATTGTTTGGGCCAGGCTCGGGCCTAGATTGAAACCAGAGGTGGGCCGATAGAATTAACACTCAGAAGTGGCCCTAGTAACTTTTGCTATCTGGGTTCTGCCAGCTCCTAAGTGGCATGTAGTTGTTGTACATGCCTCCAGGAGATGCTGCATGATGGGGTTCATGTTAACAGGCATACATGCACAAAAACAAAAGGCAGCAGGTGTCTGCTACATACAGCTACTTTGAGCCACAGCTCCCAGTAGGGGTTGTGTTTACTCCTTCCGGCATCTTCCACCAATGTGATACAGTAAGATCAATAGCAACCGTGAATGCAAACATTCAAGACACATGCGGTTTTAACCTCGAAGGGAATTTTATTTATGTTAGGGGAAGAGGGAATGGCGAGATGTGTGCTATGAGTGTTGCTGTGATAGCGGGCCATGGTGCGGAGTTTACTCCATTTGCTGAGTTACCTCCCTGCGAGACGTGGCATCACAACATATATAAAGCAAAGAGAATTTGTCACGGTTTCGCTGCGCGGAAGTGCGGACACAAGCGCGAAGCCACTGAGGACATTAAACATAGCTCTTTTATTCGTTTGCCAACTAAAACAGAGAAAAAAGGTGCGCTGTGACAGGCGTGCTGACACACAAACATCAGGAGACAATACAGGACGGACACAAGCGGGTATTTAAACACTTAATAATTAAGGACGAACAAGAAACAGCAGGGAACATTTAACATGACTCACGTGACAGACAAGGAAACAACACATAAACAAAGGGCGCGTGGCTGCGCCATGGTGACCGCCACGCTATGTCCTGCGTGCAGCCACGCGTGTGACATACATACCATATATGGTTAATTGTAGGCGTGTTTGTATTTAAATAAGCAGTGACATGCGTGCACGGCGGCCACGGACAATTGGTATTTTTTAAGCTTCATTACTTACGCTTGTGTGTATGACCTGCCTACGCACATTTAATGAATCCCAATTTTATTGTGCGTACGAGAATTAAAGAAATGTATGCGCAAGATACAATTTAGAACCTTTTCTATGCAATGAATGATAAATGAGGCCCCAGGTGTGAACAGGGCCACAGAAAGCAACAGAGTAGGAGCGAAATGCACAGAGGGGGAAACCGGCAAAGAAGGAATATACATAGACACACATAGGAAAACAATCAAGTAGAGGAAAGAACACGGATCTTCTAATTATTGTTTTCCTCACACAAGACGGTACTACAATGTGCTTCCTGCAAGTGGTCATATACAGTGTTCTGTCAAGTGAAGTACTTTTTATTGCTATTTGTAAGGTTTTAAAGAGAAAAAAAAATCTGTACATTGGAATGTTTGAGTGGAGGTTGTTCAAAAGTGAAAAAGAAAATAAAGGAACATGGAAATAATTTAGATAAGTTGAATAAATAAGAATGTTTTAAAAAGAAAAATTAATCATATAATTGACTTAAGACTTAATTAACAAGAATACACATACACAGAAATTAGGAGCTCGATCGTCAGCTAAAGGCATTTAAGATGCGCACAGCAGTTAAATATCAATCTATTAATTCTACCTCTGTTTCCTTTACTGTAATTGTTTTTAATGTGTGATCTACCTTTCCTGAAATGAAATGCCATTTCATTCGTTTTGTTAATGTTAAAATAGTTGTTAAAACTACATTGTTAGTATCACGCCGTTTAACTAGACCCTCTAGCTCTTGTCCATATTTGTTTAGGCCGCATAGAGGCTGCTCTTGAGCACTTTTTTGAACCCAAAAATGAGAAACACGACACCCTATGACCTTGCAGACGTCCTGTGCACAATTGAGGACCATTAGTGTGCCATTTGGGACAGAAAAGAAAAACTCACTTGACTACGAACATTTATTTATTGGCCACTGATGTAAAATGTTTGTGAAAATTTGATGTAGTGTAAAGCAGGCAAGGGACAGAAAAAGTGGTGCTGTTTGAGCGTCAGTGATTCCCGGTGTGGAAAACATCTTTTTAACCACTATTTCTAATTCTCATTGTGATTGAAATGATTTGTAAAATGTTATATTTTGCCTCATTGTTGCATCCTTAACTTGTTGGAGCATGTTATCTTGTTTGTAAAATTATTAGACAGCTGTATTAGTTTTTCTTAATTAATGAAATCTTGTTATTATCAGTAATGATATTATTAATAATTATCACATATATATTTTTATTCACAATTATTCTTGGACTCAGACATTGGCCCCTACTGCAAATCTATACCAAGAAATTCGGTAACAGCAATGAGCATGAGCATTGTGCTGAGTCATGTTGATGTTTTTGTTGCGATTTCTAGGACCAGTGTGGGCAGTTTGCATATGACGGCCTGGCTCAGGTACACTGGGTGTCGTTCCTGGACGGCCGGCAGCGTGTCCTGCTCTTTACCGAAGACGTGGCTGTGGTGACCAAAGCTTGCCAGGCCGAGGAGCTGGAGCAGTTCCAAACGGAAGTTAACATCTCTCTACAGAACCTGGGCTTGTCCCTCATCAACAATGACAACAGACACGAAATAGCATATGTGGGCATTACCAGGTGAGGAAATGTTCTTGCTCATGGTCCACTTTTGAAGTCAGCTAAAATTGGCTTGAAAAAATGTTTTCAACAGACTTTGAACAGGGCCATGTTATGAACAGTCTTGTGTCTGAAATCGGGTTAGGAATAGTAGGGTTGGAATGGTGCATGTGGGGGTGAGGTGTTGAGGGTCCCCCCACCACCACCTCTGTTTTCCATAATATCTGTGCACAGGCCTGTTTAAGTGTCATGGTTAAAAACAGCCTTAAATGCCATACTTTCAAGAATCAATTTCGGTGATTATAAATGATTACAGATTATTACATGGTGACTTGTATATCACCATGTGAAATAGGCTAAATATTAGCTGAATTTCTGTTTAGTTCGGGTGTGGTTTGGGAGATGAGACCAAAGAGCCGCTGGAAGTCTTTTAACCATAAGAACATCAGTCTTTTGGAGAACGCCTACCAGAAACACCTGAGTGGCAAGACAGAGCCAGGCTGGTTGAAGCTGGAAACAGGGCTGGAGGTGAGAAAATGGGCCTTTCCTATAGAAACGTTGTAAAGGTATCATGAATAGATGTGATTGTATATGTGTATATGGTTCAGGTGAACTTTACAAGGATGCCCATGTTGATGAGGCACCCCTACTCTTCCATCATCCGGAGGAACTTCTTGTCTGGTATCCATGTGGAGCTGAAGCAGTCACCACACCAGAGAAGCCTACGAGCCCAGCTCCACTGGCTGCAGGTAACACACAGTATGGTGGCATAAGGAATATATAAAATATTATATACATATATATCATATTATATAATATATAGATAGATTGATAGATAGAAATACTGTATATAATGGTAGATGTGGTAAAAATCGCAGCGTAGTACACAATGTTTCCAGAGAAACAGGACATTTCAGACAAAAGTCCTTCATCAGCTGTGTAAGTAAAGTGCTTCTGAGGCTGTCGGAGGTGAAATCATGTTTATTAATATATATAAATATAAATCTGAAGACGAATCCAGCTAATATCTGCAGTGTACTTCAGTAATAA
>JAOUQW010000040.1:8163590-8174298 GCA_028565825.1 Olivaichthys viedmensis | reverse complement strand
TCACATGTCACATTATCAGCATTATGTCACTCTGACACCAAAAAATACTCTGAGCTACAAAGTCAGTTGTCATAACACATGACACAATCTAATGTCACCAAAAATCTGTCACTTGACATCAAGGTTGACAAAAGCAGCCTTTATGACAACTGGCGCCTATTGGAATAAGGGTTTATAAATGTTTGTCGGTTTATGTCAGTTGTCATGAAGGGCTTATGTAGGTGTCAAGTAGCCTTCTGAAACCTGCCCTACAGTAAAGTGTTACCACTTTTACTTAGTACTTGACAAAACTAAAGAAAAATAATATTCTTGCCTCATTTGTACTTCTGTATTATCAAATATTTGAATGAATATATATTAATTGAGAATATATAAATTTTTATAGAGGGCATTGTAAACTTTAAGAGTTAGGAGAGGAGAAAAACCTTTGGAGGAGATGGTATGGTGTATCTGGTGAATGGTATGGGTTGTTTGAAAACCATTTCCACCTTGAGCAAGCTGAAGTTTTCAGCTGCTGAAATCCTTTTAAAGTTTATTTTAAAGGCTGTGTTGGCTCTTACTCACCTTAGCTCATGTTTGTTTTAGCAAAAATTTATTTGAGGATTAGCAGTTCCGGCTTCAGGAAACTTCCCTACGTCACTGTTTTTAGCTCTAGGTGTTTCATAGTAAAATGTCACATCAGCACTGAATGCTTCAGTTTCATTCTCTGTGGTCTGAAAACTCATACCAGTGTTACAAGTTGTGGCAGTAATGTAGTGGCGATTTACTCGCATCCACAGCCGCTAGAAAGAAATGTGGATTACATTAAATGTCTCCACTCCGGATCTAATAACGCTGCTTTTCTGCTGTATTCTGTCATGTTTGCAAT
Source organism: Olivaichthys viedmensis (assembly GCA_028565825.1). Lineage (NCBI taxonomy): Eukaryota > Metazoa > Chordata > Actinopteri > Siluriformes > Diplomystidae > Olivaichthys > Olivaichthys viedmensis. The sequence continues at coordinate 8,173,430 of JAOUQW010000040.1, read as the reverse complement.
GTGGGATAAAATTAGGAAATGGCTATGATATGAAAGTTCCAACCTTTGGGTTAAGGTTTAGAGTACTTTTTTTTGTGCCAACTATTTTGTTAATTTGGAGAACAAATTATTTTACGACTAATGCAGAAATGATTCCTAACCCTTTATACAACCCTTCATAGGAGTGAAGTCCAGGCAGTGGTCTGAAGAGGCTTCTATTGTGTTCAGGAACCACGTGGAAAAAAAGCCGCTGGTCGCACAGGTGGAATCGGTGCAGGAGGCGGCACAGCCATGGGACCGCAAGCTCACTGTCTACCTGGTGGACACGTCTCAGGAGGACAGCGACATCTGGGTCCATGACCTTATGGCTGAATTTACAGATGATCTCACCAAAGCAGCGTAACAGTTTGGGTTATTTGTTGGTATGTGTTCTTGGGAGAATTTTGTGAGTGTGCATTCATGGGTTCTATATGGGCACATTGCTGGTATTTGACTTGGACCGGTAAGTGTAGATGTGTTTAAGTTTTAGAGTTTGCAAAACATTACTTAATTTAGTCAAATTACAAGAATAGCTGCAAGGTGATTGATACACACAGCATTGTGCTAACTTTAGAGCAGCTCTGCTCTTGCCTTTAAGCTTTTAAAAATATTGTGAAGATCCATCGAATAAAAGCAAGCTTTATCAAACAAACAATGCTCTGAGGAAAAATCCAACACGCACAATGCCCCTGTACCACGCCTAGATGTTATCGGATATTCAAATTGTATTAAAGATACAATTAAAAAGATATTTGGACAGGTTATTTTGTTTTAAACTCGCTGACTAGTTTTGTATTTTAAGCTGCCATTAAGAAAACAGAAGCTTCTGCATGGTTAACTAGAAAAGTCAACACACTTCCCTAGTTCTTCTCTTAACCTGAACAACAGAATTTAAATGGCAATAATGTTTACATGACCAAGCTCAACGGAGTCTGACAAAGTTGTTTACAAAGCTAGTGAATCATTCCATTCTTTCCAGGAATGTGAAAGCTCCACAGGTTTAAATTAAGGCTTTGGATTTGGCCACTATTTATTTAGTACTGCCTTGCGCTCTTATATCAACAAATCGCATGGAATCTGTGGGTTTCTGCAGAAATGTAACCGATTGTAGTATATTTGACAACCTAAAGCTACTTCCTCAGCATTGGTGTGGTTAATTGGCTGAGTTTTATTTAGCTCAAAAGTAGATTCTTTATGAACATAAAAAAACTTTTGTTGACAAGTATAACTTGGGGTTAACTGCACATGCAAAGAGTTTGAGAAATAAAGTTAAAGAAGAAAAAGCGATTGGCGTGGTGTTTTGTTTATGATGAAGAAAGAATGTACAGTATATTTTGTTTGCAAGTCCAAAGGTGTGACAGGTCTTCATCTATATATAAGCCTACTCTCAGGATTAGGTTTAGCCACTTGGATCCTACTAACCAGTCTCAATTTGCAGACATTCACCCCATTTTGTTTCCTCCATTTAATCAGGGTAGATGTGATAACATGATCACATGACACTGCGTTAGGAAAGATTACTATACATCAGTGTTTTATTCATATCATGCGTTCATTCAGTCATTCATCACCAGGAAGCAGAAACTAAGTGCTGGGTGGCTGCAGTGTGAGAGAATCATGTAAAAGAGTTGCAGTCAGATATGTGCTCCGAGTGACATCACTGCAATTCATCCAGCAGCAGCCGACAGCACTCGCCCACTTTAGCCGGATCGGACACGCTGGTATACCTTGCGATCTGCGAGGCAACGCCCAGCGAGCGTGCCAGATCTTTGGCCGTGCCGTCCCCGGCCACTGTAGTTCCAAGAGCCACCAGCAGCCTGAACACGGCCTCTTTGTCTTGCACTACTTCCAGCGCGCTACTAGCTACCGATAAGCACTGAGCTTTGGCCTCGATCTCAGCTTCTTGGCCATGCAGCACGCTTGTGTAGTTCAGCACCAGAGTGGCCAGAGCCACATGGATGTTCTTGTTACAGACAGTGCGGAGCTCGATGGCCCGGGAGAGCACGGCTTCCCGCTGGCCCAGTAACAGAGAGCGGCCGTGGGATCCAGAGAAACAGTTACAGAAGGTGCGCAGAGCCAGCATCTGATTGGCCGGCCGGCCCTCCGGAGACATGAGGCCCAGCAGGTGGTTACAGAGGCTGGCACCTTCCGTACCGCCACACATCTGGGCATTGACCTCGGGGTGGCGCACAGCCATGCGCAGGATGTCCAGTACGGGGAAGACGATATCTGTGGAGAGTTACAACATGCTCTATATTCCGATGCCCTCACATGGTAACAGATTGGTGCAAAGAGTACGATCATTTGTGCCACTATGAACTATGCTGAGTATCCAGCACAGGGAGGATGTATGTGAAAAGTATAGGGTTCGTACAGCTTTTTAAAAGTAAAAAGCACTGCACTTTCAAGGCAGATAATCAGATGTTTTCCAGGATAACACAGATCAACATTTATGCTCAATATACATCACATTGCTTTGGCACAAATGAGGAAGCCTAAATGCTTTGAATTTGCATTATTTTATTCCTATGCTCAAAAGTTCTATATGCCTTTCTAGGCTATTTGGCACAAATTAGAATTGTCAAGTCGTTGCTAATTTATTTTCTTGCAGTATGCTTTCCGTGTGTTCAGCCGTTGCTGTAACCAAGTCCTGTAATATTAATTTTCTAGTCAAATTAAGCTGAACTGCCAGCCAGGCACGATTATATAATGTAAGCAAGCAGGAAATCATTTGATGCCTGCCACCTGCTGATCTGCTTTACATCTAGCGCCAAGATCAGATTAAAGAACTGCTAATATTATAGTTAACCCAATCGAAAGAACGTGTCTGACACGGCAGGCTAACGTAAACTTAACTAGTTACAAAACTATCAAATGCATTTGTTTTCTACCAAATGTTATTAAGTCTACTTATAATAGAAAATCAAGCTTTTTTTCAGCCATTTATTTAAAATGAATCGCTTTTAGAAATCAAGCATTTTTAACACTTTCAAACATCTGTAAGAACACCGAAAGCAATAATTATTCAATATTGCTGTGCCTTTAAACACAGCTCCTGTCCTTGAGGAGATAAGTATAGATGAATCGTGCACAATCACTTAAAAGAACATATTCTTCTTTGCCTGTAATATTAACTAAAGTGCAGCGACTTTTTCCCACCTCTAAACAGCTTCTGATATTTTGATTTTGTCACCGGTAGAATTGCGGGCGGGGCAAAAATATATAATAACCAATCATTTTATGTCATGTTTCACCTCTCTCGATTTAGCTCGCGCTCGCAGCGATACCGATTAACTTTTTACAAGCCAATCAAATCCTGATGGATAAAACCAAAGTCCCGCCCGCCCAAAAATGCCGTTTCACCTGGAAATACGTCACGTTGCGGGAACAAAATGCATTCGAATTTCCGTTTTCACCTTTAAATGATAATCATTTGAATTGGAACAGTGGCGAACGATTGCGATCATAATTGGGATTTACGGTTTAATTGTCTCTTCAGTTGATTTTAGAATATAAGCATAACAGTAGTGTAATAATGCACATTTATCAACACTGAACTTAAGTAGATTTCTGTCTGCCTTTTAGACTGTAAAAAAGAGGTTACTGAATGACAAAAACAGGTTATATACTTGTCATCTACAAACAAATTTCAGTGATTGTGGCCTACTAAATATTAGTGTTACACACGACAAAACACAGTTACTAATAGTTCAAGAAGCAACGCCTTCGATAAAGAATAATGATTCAAATATTGATTACCTCATTGAGAATGAACCTCGTGTTTGCCAACATGTTCTGCATGTATTTATGTGGAATCTAACGGTTAAGCTAATTGCGATCAACTCAAATATACTGTATATAAAGGGAACATATGCATGTGTGTGTGTGTGTGTGTGTGTGTGCGTGTGTGCGTCATACCCTCAGGCCAGTGGCTGGTCCTCCAGAGGATGCTAATTTGCTCTGCTGTCGGCTGATCTTGGCTCATAGCGTCCGAGACTGCGAGCAGCAGTTTCTCCAGGCTGCCCAATACCTCATCGCTCAGCCTGTGGTCCTCAGGAGCATTGCCATTCAGCTCCCGCAGCTTAGCTAACACACACATGCAGGATATTTGGGAACCAAAGGAAATCAGACTTCATTTTTTGTAAATGAAATTTAAATCACAGCTTTACAGCACAGACACTGACGTTAGCTTTGTGTTTATTTATTTCTTCAGCCAAGGATAATTTCATTTTGACTTACCAAGGATCTGTGTAGCATTAGCCTGCTCAAACATGACGCCATCTGTTTTGGGGAAGTAAATATTTGTGACAGACTTCTGGAGAGCAGCAGAAGAGTAGGCACTACCACCTGAGGAGGCACAAGAGGCATCACCATTTGTATGTGTATGAGAAGGTATAGATCTCTGCACATACAGTGTGGGGTGTTGTCCTACCTGTGAAGGGATCGGCTACACCTGTAGGTGCTGTAGCTGCAGGTCCTGATCCAGGTATGTATCGCCCAGTACCTACAAAAACATATATACACACACACATTTATTCACACTATTCTGCTCCTAACTGGTTCCATGGACATATCAGCATCTGGAAATCACGCTAATAAAGCACAGATAATGTCTCTAAGTGTTCTAGAAGAAAACCACAATTATGAATCACCAAACACTAGTGACAGTAAATCCCTGTTTAACTAAAAGTATTGGTGTCTGCTCAATTTTTGACCATCTAAAATAATATTGGCACTGTTACACACTACTGAACAATAGGGTTACCGGTGAAGGGATCTGCGCCAAAGCCTTGTCGTGGGTCAGCTGCCCCAGGAATATAACGGCCCGAACCTAAAATAAAAAAGTGCCACACATGACAAGCTGTAGCAGGACTGAGTTATATGATTTAATCAAAGTTAAACATCTAGATATCAACAAACATGCACCAGCAAATCTTTGTTTCTATTTTTTTTTTTTGCTTTTGAAAATTATTGTCTAGATGACAGACCGGCTGTCTGTGTGAACTGAACATTCAGGCCAGTGTATGCGGTAACTAAGAGAGGAACAATGCCAATGGGCTGCTTGCCTGTAAATGGATCTACAGCAGCGGCCGGTCCCGGGCCGAGAGTGTGTCCCTTGGTGTTCTCTATGATGAAGTTAGCCACCTGGTCCAGGAACATGGGGTTCAGATCATTTTTCTGCAGGAAGTTGTGCGCTACCAGCCAGGGGTCATCGAGCATGTTGTAGGGCAGCTTCATGGAGGGCCCGCCCTCATTCACATCAATGGAAAAAACAAAATCATATTCCTGAAGGGGGAAGAGAGAATAGCAGTGCAAATAATTATTACTCAGTTTGTTACCTTGTTCCATTCTGTTGTTGTTTTTCCCATGCGACAGCATTAAACAGTAATGTAGAAATATATCATTCATAACTGGCATGTGTCATGATCTCCCCGCTGCAGACTCCCGTTTTATGTGCGCACTTCGGTGTGCGTCATGTCTTTCATGTAGTCATGTGCTTTGGTTTGTTTGTTCACGCGGCTCAATTTTTTGTTCTGTTCACACCCCCCGGTTTCCTATTAGTTGTTCATTAATTGATTGCAATTGTCCAATTAAATCAGTTTGTGTGTAAATAATCGCTGGTTTCAGTTTAGCCTCGCAAAGTCTTGTCGTGTTTCCTAACCGTCAATTCTGAGCGTGTTTCCAAGTTCCTGTTTTCAGAGTTTTGTGTTTCTCGTTCCGGTTATTCAGTTATTCCTTGTTTGTTTGGTTCCTTTATTGTTTTCGACTTCCTGGTTTTGACCCGCGCCTGTGCCCTGATTACTGATATGGATTTGCCTACGCTACGTTTGTCTGCCTGTGTTTTGACACCTGCTCGGTGTAACGACTATGATTCATGGATTGTCCCTAGTAGTAAACAACACACCGATTACACGCACTTGCGTCCAGCCTCTTCTCCTGTGCACCACACGTTACAGCGATGATTCACAGTCACTGCAGACTTGTTCATAGACGGCTTTTGTAAAGCCCTACATTCTCAATGAAACTTAATCAGGGTCATTAAGACACAGCTAGATCTCAGCTTTGGTGTTAAAGCTCTTGGTGGAAAGGAATGTCATAGACTAGCCTAATTATCACCCAAATTATGTCTGTATTATGAACGCTTATAAGAACTCATTAGCTCATATTAAAAAAAACAGTGTATCTGTGCAGTATTAATGATGTTCATGTATGGTATCTTACCTTGCCCTCATACATTACTTTACTGGAACTCTGCTTGGAGGAGCCTCCCACCACATTTCCGATCTTCACCCAGCGGCTGTCACTCATACTCCACTGGTACGCCTCCACGTTAGTGCCCTCCTTTATGAGCCGTGTCTGCCCATCTCGATTCCCTAAACACACACACAAATTATACTTTAATACCATCTCCATTATTCCAGCTTTATTATTATAAGACGTTTGTTGCGTTTTTGACACACGTGTCTATGATAGATAAAGGGAAGTACATTTAAAATAGCCATATTGCTGACTAGTACTAGTGCTAGTACTTGTCACACCCTCACTAATTTTAGTTTATTACCACATATTACCACCAGAACAAGGTCTGGGCTTTATCACAGATGCGAGCCCTGCTCACCTGGCTCATCCAAGTGTTCTGTGCCTGGTAAATCCTCCATCTTGATGTCTCCCAGATCTCCAGTCTTGGGGTCAATGGTGGATTTGGAAAGCTCTTCCTCGAAAGCCTGCAGGTCCAGAGCACTCGCTACACGCTCCTCGCTCTCAGTAAACACTCGGATCATGCCATCGCTATGGACGGTTAACAAACCAATGTCATTTGTGTCTCCACTAATCTGCAACACTAAACAACTGTCTTCATCTTATTACAGCTCTCTGAAATTCGTTTCATGTGTATAAGAAAACGTTGGATACTTAAAAGACAAAGGGCAAATTAAATCAGACAGTGTAGATGATGTGTGTACCTTGCCCCTATAACTATGTCTCCGTTGGGCAGCACACAGCAGCACCAGACTGACTGAGCAGGCAGACGAATGGTCTGAGTGCATTCACCCTTTTTCCAGATACGGACTGTCCTGTCCTCTCCTGTGCTTATGAAGTCTAACAGAGAGAAAAAACGATTTGTTATTCATTTATGTAATTCGATGACATTAATAGAGCGTTCCTACGGACAAATGTTTTTTTTTTCATTGCAAATGTTCTGATGAAGTCAAGGTACTGCATCCAGACCTCATGATACCACTGCCTTGAATCTATTTTCCCATTTTAGAGAGCACATGGCTATAGTTGTCAAACAATATCCTTTCCTCCTTATTGGTTAATTCATTTTGTAACTCCATCACTGTTAAAAAAAATAAATAATTGCACTGCGTCTGTACCTTGTCCATTGGGGAGGACAGCCAAACTGTAGATATAGTTAGTGTGACTGTAATACACTTGAACACATTCTCCTGTCACCATCCATCGTCTGATGCTGGCGTCATTGCTACAGGAGAAAAACTCTGAATCGTTCACCACAGCTAGTCCTCTGACACAGTCCTCATGACCTGCAACACAAAACCGAGGCCTAGCATCACTGACCTCTAGTGGCTAACTGTCAAAAGCAAAGCATTCACACCATCAAAGACAAAAACTATTTTAAAGCCCCCTGTTCAAGCTGGATACGTTTTTACCAAAAGTGATGCGCTATTATCGACGAGTTCTAGGCTTTTAATCCAGTACAAATCCGCAATTTCTATAGTTTTTGCAGGTCTGAAAAGTAATCGTTCCTGAGCGTATTACTTTCTGTATTTCGCCAAACAATTCTCAGCAATAGTTCTCAGTAACAGTCTTCCTGTTCGAAATCAACCTCACGGTAATGTAATAACTAAACCTGATAATATCAGCATGGCCATGTTGTTATTAAGTGTCGCGCCTGTCAAGTAACTTTGACGTGTATATATTCGCTGTGATGTGTCAATATCTGTGGGCAAATTACACAGATGCAAATCAGTTAGTTAGCATATTATAAAAGAACACAAAATAAGCATTGAATAGGCGTTTTACATTGTTCAGGCTGTTTGTTGTCTGCTTTAGACGGCGGCATAATCAGGCTGCACAACCGAACGAAGAAGTGAACTAATCTGAACGAATGATTTAACTGAACAGACTCATAAATTTCAACTCTAAAATTAGCCAGTTAAATCTCTCATAAATCACATTCCTGAACCTGTTCTGGTAAAATTAATCCAGCTCGAATAGCGCTTAGGGTCAAGTGAACCCCACTGTAAAGTAAATACCTCAAAGAAAAAACGAACAAAACTCACCTGAATATGTTCTTTCACAGCGGCCTGCTTTCCAGAGCTTAACAGTTTTGTCTGCGGATCCTGTGAGCATAAGACCCTGCTCTGGCAATATAACCACAGCCCATACTGCTGCTGTGTGTCCCTGCCATCAGGCAAAACCAAAAAAGAGGGTTAATAAGTGTATACACAGCACTTATTAGCATTGATAGACCCTTCCCTCCTTTAAATGAATAGTACAATGCACGTCACAACACAAGTCAGGATTACCTGTAAGGTCATCATGCACTTATCACTAAGCCAGACTTTGGCCGTCGTGTCCCATGATCCACTCAGTAACGTTCCAAACTTCCCAGCTGAGAGTGAACACACTGCGGAGAGCAAAATGGCAAAATCAAAAAGTCGGAATAGTTTGCCGTTTGTACGTTTCAAGGTTTCTCCCTAGTGACCAGAGGTGGGAAGTAATGAAGTACAATAGCTTAGTTACTGTACTGAAGTACTCTTTAGGTACACTCGAGTTTTACTCTATTACTTTTACTCGCTGCATTTCAACATTTTGAAACACAGTAGCAGCACCTGTGTTTTTGTGTCCCTTCAGGGTGAAGAGCGGATCCGGTCGGTCCAGAGAGAAGATGCAGATGTTGTGGTCGTTGCCGCCGGTGGCTATGAGACCGCGGGGGTACGTCTCGTTGGGGGCGATGACGCACACGCAGGACACAAAGTTGGCATGGCCGTTCATGCAGTGCATCTCCGTGTAGCCCCTGTTTTCACTGCAGAATCAGAAATCACAAAGAAAGGAGCCAAATTACATGGTTTGCATCGTTTGTTTTTCAAACTAGTCTAGATTTACAGCAGGGTTCTTGCCCTTTCCTCAGGGAGAAAATCCCGACCCTTTCATGACCTTTTTCAGGCTTTCTATGTTCGGTTTTCTTAAAAGGTTTTAAATAGGGACGTTCCCGATTCGATACCGAGTATCGATATCGGGGCTGATACTGGCCTGAAAACACTGGATTTGCCATATTTCTGATGGGTTTTATGTGATTTTGACCGACACAACACAGCTCATGCAGGTGACCACAGCTCGTCTAAAATCCCGCCACCGTTTCTCATAACCTGACAACAGACGTTTGCAGACAGTTGGCTTGGTTCCTAAGAGAGTGTCAGTATCGGATCAGTGGAACAAGAGGGCTCAGTGCATCCCGAGTTTTAAACTTCATCATCTGGACCATGGAAAAGGGAAAACTGAAATGTGAAGTGCATTAGTTACTGCGTTAGTACAGGAAATAAGGAGAACAGATATAAATAAAGAGAACAGAGAGATAAGGAGAACAGATAGAGAACAGATAGAGAACAGAGAGAGAACAGAGAGAGATAAGGAGAACAGAGAGAGATAAGGAGAACAGAGAGAGATATAGAGATAAGGAGAACAGAAGGAGAACAGAGAGAGATAAGGAGAACAGAGAGATATAGAGATAAGGAGAACAGATAGAGAACAGATAGAGATAAGGAGAACAGATAGAGAACAGATAGAGATAAGGAGAAC
>JAOUQW010000040.1:8137137-8157282 GCA_028565825.1 Olivaichthys viedmensis | reverse complement strand
GGATATGCGAAGAATCAAATTTCACTGTACTGTACTTGTATATGTGACAATAAAGAAGCATTATTATTATTATTATTTAATCTCAGTGTAAACTTCTACAGAGCAAGTGCAGAAAGTTAACCGAACTGGCCTCAATCAAGCAGATGTCCAACCTGTTGGTGAGTACTTCCCCCACTGTGAGCTTTAGTCACCTAAAAACGAAGTGAATGAAGACGCGCTCCTGTTCAGACCCGACAGCACTGATGCATTTTGCAGTCCTCTGATCATTTTTGATCACACGCAAGTGTGTTTTGTGATCCTTCTTCTCCTGCTCCCCCTCTTGTTTCTTTTATTAGGTGTGAAGGTCTGGTCAGATCCATTCAAACCAAAGTCGTGATGTAAAGTTCCGCGGAAGAAGAGGAGATTCATGAGCGTGAAGCGTGTCGGTGTTTGGCACAGACTCTCAAAGACTGTAATATTATCCAACCATACACTCTTCTCCTGAGTGACTGGGTGTGTGGGTGAGGAGTAAAGTAAAGGTTTCTTTCACTGTTTTTCACTGTGATCTTTCTGATTCGGCTCACACGGGGCTTATGAGCTGAAACGGTAGTGTTACTGCAGAGAAAACGAACCGGCTCTACAGACCTTCACTTTTTTGATATTTTATCTTATGAATAAAGTTTCATTAAAAGTTGTCTCAAATGGGCACTAAATAGTAATGTGCCTACTTTTATTTGAGAAACGAAACAGAAAAATGAGGACTGCAGATAAATAATAACAGATGCAAAATGGCAAAATACAGATGCAATTTAATTCTGTCTGAATATTATTCTAAATCAATCATACCAATCCTTGTTGTTTTAAATACTTACTTAATTCCAGGCAAATTCTCATGCCATTTATTTGCGCTTATACTAGGGTATGGAGTGTTGTGTCCTAATTGTGATTTTAGTAAATAAAATGCACCTGGGCTTCTGGAACAATCACACTGTTACTTGTTATGGTGCAAGTCATACTCTAGGGGGAGCACTTGTACAACATTTGTAAGGTGGTTTTGTTTGCATTAGATTTCTAATATATATGTAAGGACACATGACTGTTAAATCTTTCAGGTGCCTATTTGATGGCTTAAAATTCTGTTCATATAACTGGCTCTTGTTTTTTTGACTCACAGCTGAAGCACCACGTTTTCACAATGAAGCATGCCTTAAACCCCCTTCTGTGCTGGAACAGAAATATTACTGAGTCCACTGATTTGTGGCTTGAAATGGAAGATTGTTACTATGTTACTTGTGGGTTTGGTGTAGCTCATTGTCAAGTTGATCATTTACAAAGCTCATTTGAAAACAGGGTTTGTTTCTGATTAGTTGATCTATTATATGCCCTGTCCTACACTCTTAAATCTTAAGATCCTAAATCATAACGGACCCAACTTGGTTAAATGCAGTTTATGGCCTAAACCGTTTCAGGTGTTTGTGTTTTGCAACAGTAGGCTATACAGCGTCCTCTCTGATTTTGTCCCCCCCCCCCTCTTTTTGCTTCACGTTGATTCGAGTTTTTAGTCTTGTTTTGGCAGTAAGACTTCGAAGTGTGCTGAGGTGGCAAAAAAAGTTTGTAAGATGAAATCTGGAACATGAGACGACCTCACGAGGGCCTAAGCGCTGCTCTAGGCAAATACCGTTGTCATGGCAACAAGCATGCGCCCACACCTGTGATGATGATGCAGCCCAAGGCCCTGGTCGTGTGTGTGCACATTCATATGTATAACACAAGAACTACTCTTAATTCATCACGTTTATTTTCGCAACAGCAGTAGTAGTTTAAATCTAGAACCCTAAAAGATTCTTTGGTTTGTCCCTCAGAGAAAAGGTTCTATGTAGAACACAATAGAGCATTTCCTCATCAGAGTTCCAAGTAGAATGCCTGTAGTAAGCTGAGAACCTTTAACCACCTGTATGATGATACAGCCCAAGGGGAAAGGTGGGGTGCGTGCAAGAGATCTCCAAAATTATTAAACATGAAAACTTTTCTCTTTATCACATTATTTTTGCAGCAGTAATTTAAAACCCTAGAAGGTTATTTGGTTTGTCCCTCCTGAGAGAACGTTGTTTAAGGTTCTATATAAAACACAATAGTGTTGCCCCATCAGATAGGGTTCCAAGTAGAACCTTTTTAGTAAGCTAAGAACCTTTAAGGAACTTTTTTTTTTTTTTTCTATGAGTGTACCTACAACACAATTACAGTTTCTTATCTAAATGCAGAATAACAGCAAGCAAAATTACGATGCTGTAGTACTTTAGGAGCATTTATTATACAGCGTTATTAGAGACAGCTGCTGTAAAGTCGGGTCCAAATTTTTTATAACTGTCCAAGGTTTGTCTTTCAGTGGTCTGTTATATGTCCTTAAAGCGCTGTATTCTGAAGGAGTATGTGCCTCCAGTATTTTTGGATATTTTTCCTGTGTTCCATTTGAAGCACGTCGGGGCGTATGAATAGTATTGTGTCTGCTAAAAGGATCTGAATGACAGAGAGAGGAAAAGTGAGAGGGCTTATGAGGGGAAGCAGGGTCCTGTCTCCCGCGAGAGCCGCCGCATAGCCAAGAACTGACATAATATCTCCTCACCGCCACAAAGAGCACATCGCTAACCCTCAGCGGAGAAGCTGCCAGCGCAGCAGCTGCCAAACGCAATAACACTCACTCCCCCCTCGCCGCCGCCGCCTCCTCCTCGCACACTCTCTCCCCTCTCTCCCTCGCCGATCAACAAACCCCATTGTTTATGGGATGCTGTTATCGTTGGTCACCGTTCAAAAAAACAAAAGGAAAAACTCCAGGGCCCCAACCGCTCGAAGGACTATCAAAGCACAGAGCGGAAAAAGGGCAAGCGAGAAGAGCGCAGAATTCCTTTCATTCCGAGCGCGGTGTTTTCCAGATTCCTGAAGCGACGACGGCCGAGGCCCTGGGCATCGAACGATCCCTCAAAGGGGCATGTCGATAATAAGAACCTTATAAGAACCTGAGAGGCCTGGAAGTACTACTACACTATGAATGCTTTGTCATTACATGTATCAAAACAAAATCAAAGCAATCAACCGAGGTTGTTTTTGGCCACTTCACAAGTGACATCAATCTAATATGAACATGTTACATCTGCTGTACACACACGGGTTTGTAGTCTTTTGTTGAGTTTTTCTAATTGTCAGAGCTTGTGTAAGCTGAGACAGCAAGGACTGGTGAACAAGCCAACGTGACGGAGAAACAGCAGGAAAGATTTCCATGGGGGAAAGAGGGAATAAATGCACAAGCAGCCTCCAGGCACGACTGGGGTTGTCAGATTAATAAGAGAACAGGAAGAGCGAACGCAGTTGATATGTGCACTGGGACGTTTGGGAGAGAACAATAACAAGAGCGCTGAGAAAACCAGGCTTTCAGAGAGATAACCTCTTTAATTAACAACAGTGAGAGTTGCATGGTGTGTCTTTTCTGTTCGAGTGCTGTTGCGCTGCTCGTTATAAAATGAGAAGCTATTAGTTTTGTGCTTGAAGATCGCTACATGCACGCACACACATGCGGTCTCTCGCATGCTTACACAGTCATTTATGGAGGTCTCAAATTCTTGTTCTCTGCGGAGAATATTTCTTACCCTCAGAACAATGTAAGTGCAGTAATGGTTACATTCTTGGGTTACCAGCCTGAGAGAGCAGATAGCATAAGTATTCAGCAATGTCTGGAAAAATGAGCTCCGGGAGGTAGGTCTCTTTGTCCCTACTGACATGGCCATGGGCCAGAGAGAGAGAGAGCGCTCTTTAGAGACACAGTCATGCACCGAGTCACGGGCACAATTACAGCCCCTTACTGGATTTTCAGTGTGTGTGCACAAATGCAAAAAAGTCTTATGAACCGCAGGCCAAAGTTGTGGTTAGCAACGGGTTGCGTCTCTGCTTCTGACTATTTCCCGTTGTTTATGCGTCTTTAATTGTGTGCATATTTTTAGATAGCTAATCAGTGTAACATGACAGTGTAGATATATTCAGCTTTTTTGGACTAATGTGCATGTATATAATGCTCAGCAGGATATGTAATTTTAGGGCCTTGCAGGTAATCATGGTTACAATAGGCAGCAAGGGTCAAAACATGGTGAAAGAGTGATACTAGGCTAATCCATGATCGTACTATGACAACAGGCTAATAATATCACAAATAGAAAATACTACAAACACATGTAGAGATGCAGTTCAGAATTGCTAGTATAACATTATTCATATTCCGCAAGGTACAGTGAGACAACAGGGACTATTTATACACACTGACGTAACAAAAAAAGACACGGGTGCAACTGACAAGGGCGAAGTGTTCACGGGAGAGGTTCAGGCAGGGAAGTGGAGGAGCCATGGCAATTTATGTACTAGAAACTTTTGAGACAGCAGTAGCACATCTGTACAACTTCCACCCACCTGCTTTTATGCACATTTTAAACTTGCTTATAATAAGGCATGTATGGAAATCCATGGAATTCAGAAAAAAAAGTGTAAGTATTGCAAAAAGTGTCTACATTTGGCTGAGGTGGAAAAGTTAAGGCATGTTGATAAATAGAAGATGTGATAAAGGGGAACAGAAACCGAACTTGCTGGATATTGCTTCTTGCTAAAGGGTACATACCACAGCACTATTAAAATACTAGTTAGTACTAACATTTGGTGTGACCACCCTTTGCTTTGGTACACTGTCATCCAGTTTTATAAGCAAATCAGCTGGTTGTTCTCCAAGATACCAAGCATCTTGGAGAACCTACCACAGTTCTTCTGCAGACTTTGGCCCACTTGCTTCTGTCTCTGCAGGTAATCACAGACACCCTTGATGATGTTTTTATCTAAAAAGTGCTCTTAGACTTTTGCACAGTACTTTTGGAAACGTAGATTATTCAGATATTTTTGTGTTTTTTCGACACAAAAATAATCAGCCCAACTTTCAGTTGCAGAGAATATGTTTATTTTATATGGGCTTCTGTAGTCTTTCTAGCAATCCTATAATAAACGCTGAGGGTTTTGACTTGGGTTACAGTTCCTGTCAGATAGCCAGAGGTAACCACAGCACGGGCATCCATCCTCACTGAGAAAAGAGTGAGGAAGATGTCTCCCATTAAAAGCTGACAATATCAACCATAAAAATAGTTCCACTTCATATCACAGCAATCGGCCACAGCAAAGTCCACGGAAACTGAGTTCCGTTGACTTTTATTCATATTTCCTGGCAAAGGCGTGTAGCTTTGACCTCAAGAAGAAAATAACAATAAACAGGGAAGCCTTCAGGGGACCATGTGAGAAATGTGTGGATGAGGAGGTGGTGTACAATAGCAGCGAGAGCCAAATACCTCTGTGAGAAAAAACACTGGAGTTAATCAAGGATTTATGAAACCAAACAATTAATGGCAGACAGGGAAAAATGTTTTGATTCTGTGGGGGTTACAGAAATTGTATCCAATGGAAATGGTGTGCTTTGGACACCAATGTGTTTTTATTGGTCATTTATTTAGACACAAAGCACAATATCTTCTTTCATTGGGTGGCTGACCTTCCTACAAATAATGGTCAAAAGTAAATAATTCAAACCGTGCAGCATTTTCAGCATGTACCCTACAATACTCTTGTAATAAAACGTTTAGCGGGTTGTGCATTTCCAGATTCAAATTGATTTGCTGTACATCTCATGTGTACACACACACAAACACTTCAGCCACTGTCACCAGTAGTTTTTCATTAAAGCACAGTGGAGAACAGCACATTATATGATCTGGCAGAAGTTGATGATTTGGGGAAAAGAAGTGGAATTTTGGATCTATTAATGGAACACGGTGCTGTCCACTGCTGGCTTGAAGGAGCTCGTCCTACAACGTGACTGACTCAATTGAGCCGATTTCTAGCGCAGAGTTAATAACTCCATCTGCACACACACACACTGCACTGCCCAGGACACGCAGTAGAACAGACTGAATTAGTTTTGAGTTTTGTTTTCTTGTGGACACGTAGTGGATACATTAGGCCCATTAACTTATATCTGCAAGTCTGCAATTTAAAGAGTCCATTTGGTTTTAAAGTATATTTAGGTCAAATTTGTTGACACAGCTCTAAACCCATATTTCCATTTAAAACTGAGACGTTTTCAATATTTATGTAGAAAAAAAAAACTAATTCATGGAGAGTTATGTATGAGCTCAGTTTGTGATCTCACAAGCTAAGCGCAACGTCTTAAACCTCTAACGTCCGATGGGCAAATTATTGGAGGATGACCTGCATGCTAAGCTTTCCAGCTAGCAAATGTAGCTAATGTTAGTGGTAAACAAAATTATTGTTATAGTTTTGCCAGGTTTGTCTACTGTTAAATAAATTGCTGAAAATATGACAAATGCAAATAGAGATTCAGATACTGAAATCCCACTCTTGTTCCCCTGTGACAAATGTGAGCTTACTTACTAGCAGTTAACTAGCCAGCTAGATATGTGTTAACATCACCATACAGTAATTGTACAGTCGCAACGAGCAATGTCAATTGATAACTGAAGTTACAATTCTGATACATCAACAATTCCCAAATGTTGGTGAACAAAATGTCTGTGGGCTAAACATACCAGTTTGAATTTCCCTGATGGAATAACAATAGAGTACATTTCCCTCAGGGGATAAATAAAGTATCTATCTATCTATCTATCTATCTATCTATTTATCTATCTATGAATGAAAGTGCAGATAAGAGGTGGGATGGCAGGGAGCACATGGGGACGTTTCCAGTTTGAATATTCATGCACATGTATGGATCCTTGCATTTTACATGAGGTTAAATGTGTAGAGATCTTAGATCATTTCTGTAGCTTCTTGGGCATTAAGTAAGGAATAAAACACGACGGGGCATGCAGTTATGTAGTATAAATGTAATAAAACACTATAACAGCACACCACAAAGTTACATTTTTATACAAAGTTGTTTTATTCTGTTTATACCACAGCAATCTGCCAACGATTGCACATTTTTATTTATTAAAGAAAGACACGTCATACTTTTTATCTGTTTATAGTTACATTCAATGTTGTGGAACGTCGGCGAAACAAGTTAGTTCCTGTTATCACTTACATTATGATAGCTAGTCTTTCCCTCACCAGCCTCTCTCTTTGTTCCTTTCTCTTTTGAAGTAAATAAGACAAAAAAATGCAGCTTGTCATGTTACTGATGAACTGTAAAGCGCAAACTCCTCTGCCCTGAAGACTTTCCCACGGCGGAAAACTTAAAGGAACAGCTTTACCTCTGACTGTTGCAAAGCGCTGACACCGGAGTCTCCTTCCATAAACGTTAAATAACCGTTCTCCTTACAGAAAGCGTCACCACAGCAATGATTATACGTTTTTCTTTGTTAAGTAACTACACTTTTTAAAATCTGTTTACTATTTGGCGAAAATTATGTGAGCGTCCGCTATACAAGTCCCTGTGAATTAGTTGTTACTATAGAAACGATTAGATCGAGCACATTAATATATAACTGTGATTTGCCTTGCAGCCGGCACTACTGTCAGAGCCGTGCAGTTAAAGGAAATTAATCAACACCTTCTGACCAATCAGAATTGAGAATTCAACAGCGCTGTGATATATTAAACGATTTAGAATTCAACATCGATTATTTTTTAATGGTTTGAATTTACACAGATCGGGGCACTTTAAGAAACCTTACAAACATTCATAAGAGCAGTCACAACCTCTCAGAGCCTAGTATTTTGTTGCTAAACAAAATAACAGTGATCCCTTCAGCTCATGTAGATGACACTGTTGAAATGCTTACGTACTGTGTGGGGAAATCAGTCCACCATAATCTATCCACCTGATTTATGAATGGCTACTAGAGACCCTTTAACATTTACATAATTGTCCATTTAGAGTACTATATGAAAAATCTGATGAATTTCAAAGTCAGCAGCAAGTGATATACAAAACAGGCTTTCTAATGTGATTGGCGTTTCCATGTAACGTTGATTCCTGTACAGGATTTTTCTGAAAACTACACAATCAGCAGCACAGATCCACCCAAAACATGTGAAAGCCTGAACCATTCTTGTGAAAGCACAACAATCCTTGTCATGTCAAACTGTTGGGATCATAAAACCATACACCAACTATGCAGTGTTCTGGGTTTAGGAATACAGTGTTTGCCTTGGAATTATTGTAAAGTGAGAAGAGAAGAACCACACTCATTCCACACTGAATTTCACACAGCATGGTTTATGATTGAAGTATTTTAAAAAGTTTGTGTGGAGACCTGAATATGAGTGTCTTAACCTGCAGGTTAAAAAAAATGGAGCCAGTTGCCTAATGTGGCTGTTTACTTGAGCAGTGGAGATTACAGCCTCAACCGTAAGTGAGGTATCGCTTCTGGATGAACGAGGCTTTAGAAGTTTGAGTCCTAGTGCACCCACCCACTAGTCCTCATACACACAGACTGACCATTCCTCTGTAAACTCCACGTCTGTGGCCTAAACTCAGAGCACATGTTTTTGAGGCTGGCGTAGGCCCAGACCAGAGCTCTATTCTGCCCCTGGCAGCACACAGATTAGGCCTGTAATTACAGGCCTGGGTTTGGACCGAGCTTTGTTTGAGAAAATGGAGAGAGGTGGTGGTGAGGGGGGAGGGGGGGGGAGTGATGTCATCTCTGGTTTGGAGCAGCACAGCTCATGATCATAGCGCCGGTGTTGGCTGACTCTGCTGAGTGCAACACCGAGGAGCAGAGAGAGATGAATAATTTGTTTCAGATAAAGTGCACCGTGAAGTTTATTAAGGTACAACCTGTATGAAGGAATAGTTGTTGACGATCATGCAGACAATCATATCGGCTGGCACTGAATAGACCATGAGCTTATAATGATTGCGTACAATAGAGTGTCATGACAACAGCCTCTGATTCAGTGCAGGTAGGTGTTTATATTGGAGAACACTTTTTTTTCATAGGGAGCTGCCTGAAGTGTCAAAAGCCCATCTACGCCCCATCCGAGACATAGCCAGATTGAAAGTCCAGAAAAAGGCTAAATTCTTTTACAGCCTGTTGCTTTCAGTGTTTTATGAGGCATTGTTAAAAAATGTGGGCACAGAGAGAATTTATATAGCAATCCCACTTTATTTGTTATCCTTTCTTTCAACAATATTTGGACGAATCAGTACCCAATTCGGAGCACTGTTAAAACAACAGAGATTGAGTGCACTTGGGTAATCTCTTCACATGTTGGGGGGGGGGGCACTCTGCTCATGTAGGGAGTCAGGGGGGGGACACTTGGCCGAAAGGCCGTGGAGATTGTAACGTGAGCTGCGGTTAGGGAATAGTACGGGGGAGCGTTCACGACCCTGTTTTCCAATCTCTTCATCGGCTGTAATGCACAGACCTGATTTTCTGAAGAACATCAATGAACAGTGACAGAGTGAGGAAATTAACAATAGAACGGTAAAGCAAGGCATGTCAGTAAATGTGCCACAGCATGAAATATACTGTAACCTGATAGAGATTACAACGATTTGTGCATTGATTTTTTCTCTCTTGCTGTTTTCCCTTTGATTTCAGTCTGTTACTTACTTTCTCCCTGTGTCCTTCCCTTTTTTTGCTTGACTCTTTTCTTTTATCAGTGTGTTTTGTGTGTCTGTATTAAAAAGAAGGAAGGAAGAAGTGGGCAGAAGAGCAGAAGAACGGAACATTAGACCTTTGCACTTTGTGCGGTTGAGGAAATAGTGGTGACCTTAAAAGGGTTCAGAGACCTTTCGGTCCAAGACTTCTGTTCTCAACTGTTCACCCACCAACTTGTTCTTTTTCTCTCCCTCTTTGTTTTTGTCTCAGAGTCTGTTGTTTGGGCCTTTCAGTAATTCTATGGCTCTCTCTTGATCTTCTGTGACCCCTCTGCATCAGCAGCCTTTCTGCTTAAATCAGTGTGTGGTGTGTAAGCATGGTGTCCAGACACTTCCTGGGCGCCCTGTGTATTTTTTATTTTTTTACATTTTTTGTCCAATGTACCCCTTTACTCAGCCACAGGTCAGCACCGAGTCAGGGCCAATCACAGGAAATTAGACACATTAGGAGTGAGTAAGTGTAGCTTGTTGAAATGGTATATTCTGCATATCTGTCTGCACCTGTTGGGTTTGTGTTTGTACAGTGTATTGTATATGTGTGCAGTTAGGGGTGTTTATCCACAAACATGATGCAATCGCGGATGTTTTCAGCTTCTAAAACTGATTACATCAAATGCTTCCTTTACAGAATGCGCCCCAGTCAGACAAAGCGGGAGCCAAAGCAGGAACCCAGTGTTAAAATTCATTAAGTGGAAACAGAGAGAGAGAAAAAAAAAAACAGCCAAATGAAAACAATGGAAAACGCAGAGGCTCTATCAGAGATTTGGCAGAGCCGACTGGGTCAATCTCACTCTTTCCATGTTATGGTTTCATGGCTGAGGAACCACGTCCGGCCCTCAATCTCTATCTCTTCTCCTTACACTCTTGCTCCTTCTTTCTCTCTCTCTTTCGCTGTCTTTATCTCACCTCTCTTGTGTTTCAGAGGAAAAACTGACCTGCAGGGAGGTGATGAGATTTTTAAAAAAAGAAAAGAAAAAAAGGCAAATAATGGAGAATGAAGTGAATGGTTTTTTTGTCTTTTTAAGACCATGAAATGTTCAGAATGTTCTGGGGTGACTGGATGCCATCTGCCATTGGTTTTGATAAATGAGCTCACTGTGTAGGAAAGGAAGACCATTACCACAACACGGACACACGACCAGACCACTGTGAGTCACATGTGAACCAACCTCTCTAATGCCAAGGCAGAGCCAAAAGAAAAGTGGCAGAGCGAAAGCAGAGCAGGGGGAGAAGACGAAGAGGTCCTGAAGAGAGGAAATCCTTCTTAGAACTGGAAAAAAATGGATTGTCTGGTGAAAGTTGCACTTACACAGGGTTGTGGTCTGTTACAAAAGACTGAGAAAGCAAAGAGGCTCTTCCAACAGTGTGTTCTTCTGCTACGCTGGGGGTTTTGGTACAGAGAGATCTATTGTTTTAAGCCAACAACCCACCTGCTCGCTACAATACAGACACTGTATTTATGCAGTACAACAATTCTCTCTCTCTCTCTCTCTCTCTCTCTATGGCTCTCTCTATGGCTCTCTCTCTCTCTCTCTATGGCTCTCTCTCTCTCTCTCTATGGCTCTCCCTCTTACTCAGCGGACTCACCCGGCTGTTGTGTGTGACACCAGCTGGCTTTGGCCTCTCGACCTTTCACCCTTCACCTCGCTATCTGTTCAGTGACACAAACACGACCCAAGATGACACCCCAAACTACATTTTTTTCTTTATACACATTTCCAACTCCTCCCTCACACACAAAAACCAAGCCTTGCTGACTGTGTTCACAATTTTGTATTATTTAAGTGCAGTTATAATCCCAGATGTGCCTCTTTAAGTAATCATTATACCGCAAATGACTTGAAGCCAAAGTAAATTCAAATACTATCATTTTCTTCACATTTCATCCCATTTATCATTTTAGGCTCTATGAGCTCTTTTCCAACACCTGCCTAGCCAAGATGGTAGTAAAATCTCTATCCACCACATCTGTAGCATATGTGTGATTACCACAGACAAGAATTGACACATTCCCCTTTACTGAGAAAAGAGCAAAAATTTGTTCACTCAAAAGTCACTTATAATGCAAGCCTAAGGGCTGTTGTTTAACTCTGTCAATACACGTTTAAAATACGCGACTACATAAAACTGAAGTCAAAACTTCAACTGTTAAACTCTTACAATGAAGGTTTTAGGGTTAGCAGACATTAGAGACATAAGAGCTGTTCTTATGTAGTTTTATCCAACTTTTCAACACTGGAGCAATACAGTAAAAAGTCATTCTGGTTACTTACGTTTTTAGGTTTTGTGGTATCCGTGTGCAATCAGACAGAAACTGAGGCACTTCAATGTTTACTTTGAGGTGCGTTGACTATGTTGGTAATGAATCACCACAAATTCTTCCCTCTGAAAAAGTAGCCCCATTTCTAAAAGGGCAGATTTCGAAGTTGATTTACAAGTATCTTTGACTAAAGAATTCTACACAAACATGTGTCTTGCCTAAACATTTATTGACGGAGTTCAACAACTGCCCTTAGACTTCCATCATGAGTGAGTTTTGAGTAAACAGGGTTTACGTTCATTTCTCAGCACAGGGAAACGTGTCAAAATTGTTGTCTATGGTAATCGCACTTACACGACAGATATGGAAGATGGAGATTATGTTGAAAAATGCTGGAGTATTTATTTAAACTGGGAAAAAGCACAAAGCCAGAAACAGAGAAGAGGGATGGGATTAGGATAAGTAATTAAAGAGACAAAACTTGTTCATACGAATAACTAAATCTGCGATCATAAATCTTAGAAAAAAGCATTAATACAAAAATAAAGGTTACGTGTTCGCCTGAGGTGCAAAGACCTTATAAATACAGCATGACTTTGCATCTAAAATGTCTCTTGAGTCTATTCCGATCCCTTTAAGGACACGTCCTTTACCTAAGCCGAATGTGTGCCTCACTTTTAGCTCAGGACAGAGTGTTCTTATTAACCATCAATTTGAGAAGATAGACACCCAAACACTACACATCAATCAATACCGATTAAAAAAGAGGAAGGAGGATACCAGATGATGTCCTTTCTGTACACACGCACACACACACACACACACACAACCAAAACCTTTCTTTACCCTCAGCTCCCCCTTCCCACCCACACACACACGACTTGCCACGCGAAAAGCTTTGTGTGTGTGTTTGTCAAGGGGTGGGGCAGTGCAAGTCCATAACGCCAAGCTCAAATGCAAAGGCAGTTGAGTGTGTGCGTTTGCGTGTGCACAAGGCACAAAGAGGCTGAAGAGCCTTTTGTAATGTATATCAACTTGTGCCACGCAATCACCTGACATTGTTCTCCAGGCCCCGCCATCCACCCTTCCCTCTCTCCCTCTTCTCTCCTTCCCTGTCCCTGCTTCCTCGTAGCAGGTTGGCTGCATTGTCTGAGGGCAGGCAGGCGGTGCAGGCCCGGTGTCTGTTGGAGAAGGGGAGGGGGATGGGGGGAGAGAAAGAAGGGGAGGAAGAGAGGGGAGAGGGGAACAACGCCGACCTCAGTGAACAGCGGTGACCTAAGCAGATGGCGGGGCAGGCGCTCCACTCAGCCAGAATTAATAACGTGTGCCATGTCACATTGTCTGAGACAGGCCTGACGAATATAGAAGGAGAGGGGGGGGGAAACGCTCCCTCCCTCCCTCCTCCTCTCGTGCTGTGCTCTCTCTATCCACTCTGATTATTCTCTCTCTGCCTGTGCAGCCTTAGTCTTGGTCTTGGCTAAGGCAAGGATTATAGGCGGTGTGTCATCTATGTATAAACCAGTCTGTTTTTTTTTCTCCAAGTATAGCAACATTCAGAAGAGAAGATGTGAACACAAATGCAGAGATGCAGATTTACACACATTTTTCAGCCATTTCGCATTCTTGCCCTCTCCCCCTCAACCAGTGCTGGGGATGTGATGTGTCGAGTGTTTGGGAGACATTTCCGGGGCCTCTTTAGGATCAGTGGGGTTGCTGCCAAAAGCTCCAAGAGCGGTTCAGAGCCCGAGCCCTCGGCCTCCTCGTAATCATCAGCGCTCTTCCCGTCCAAGAGCAAGGTCGCGATCTCAACACTGTCCGAATGGTGCGTGCGTGTGTGCGTGTGTGTGTGCATGACTGTGAAAGAGGAGTCAGACGTGTCTCTGCAGCGTAGAGAACAAGGAGGATGTTTTAGATCTCTGTGTGTGTGTGTGTGTGTGTGTGTGTGTGGGAATGTTAGGGAGAAGGATCTGGGTCAAGGTTTTGACAAGCCCCCTTGGCCAAGCTTTCTTCCCCTATATACTGCCTCCTGTATAAAGAAATTCTGCTGCAGTTAACATTTTCACACCGTCTACGCAAACTCACCCCTTGACAATAGACACTGAAGGGATTTACCACCAGATATTAGCACTTTACAGTCTCTGCATTAAACATATTTCTCTATATATCAAAAGACATTTCGGAGAAACCAGCCAATAAAGTCTAACCAAGGCAGCATTAAGGTGTGAAATCCAGCTGCTGATTACAAAGTGCAGGCTGGTCGTATGGTGGTTGTTTTTATTTTAAATTAAATTACAATGCTTTGTGAATGCCTTTACAAACAGTTTCAAAGTGGGCCTTACGATTGATGGAAAAGTCAGTCGGCTTTACGACGGAGAATGAAGAAAAAAAAATCGGATGGCGCATATTTTTAATGACTGCTAATAAAACTTCAGTCCCATCCCTTCTGCAGACTCTGTGATTATGCTGTCAGGGTGCTGTTAAAGCCAGCCGTGTGCTGCACAGCATGGTGCGACACTTAAATAGGCCTCACAATAAATTCCCTACACACTCAAAAGCACGTTCAATGGCAGGGAGGGGAGCATGGTGCAATTCTCGAATACATCCTGCTGAAAATTTGCAGAAGGGTGAAGCGATAGGAGTAAATACTGACACCAGAACCCAAATGCAGAACAAGATTCATGACTGTGAATTCTTCTTTCACAGATCCTTCCCCCATCTCCACCCCTGGCATTTGAAGCATTACAGTAAACAGCAATGACTAGCATAACAACATACTTATCCTTATGACTGAAACAGTGGATCAGGTTACTCAATGGGATGAAACTGAACAGTCTATAATAAATATCTCACAGCTCTATGAAAAGTTCAATTTTCTGGAAAACAATCTGGCATCTTTTGCCCTGGTTTGCTGTTTACTTTGTAGTTTTCACTTAGCAGTTTTCCTCAAACATGTCCATACAAAGACATGAATGTGAGCTGCACTGTTTGAGGTCTGGAAATCTGAATGCTGATGTTCCAACCGCATCCCAATGACAAACAAAATTATGTTTAGGTTTAAGAAATAAACCCCTGTGAAACCCCTGTGATTGGAAGAATTGGGCTACATTGAGATCCCGAAATGCAAAAGCGTACGGAAGATGATGTTACAAAAGATGAGCCTGGTCGTACAAGCTGCCACTTGTAATTTGGTTCAATTCCCCTGCACTGTTTTGGGTCAGGAATCTACATGTTTGCTAGAAACATTAGAACGAACAAGAAAATATGCAGTGACCAAAGAATGTTGTGGGTTTTTTTTTGTGTGTGTGTGTGTGTTTTATGCATAATAATTTCATTTGTCATTGATGCACATGCATTGAACTGACCACTGACCACTTTCAGAACTTTACTTTGGAACTGTGTTATAGTACACAGGAGACTTTTTAAAAAAGGAAAAGCAAAATGTCCAGTTAGACAGAGAAGCATGGAAGATTGGCTCTTATATCTGAGCGTAAATCCCCCTGAATGCTTGGTTTATAATTTGTTATTGAGATCATCATCTCCAGCCACAAAATCCTCTGTAATGGCTGGGTTTCCTCTTTTCGGACAATTAACATTTGTATAGCATGCCCTTAGTGTTGATGAACATAGTGAATAATGTGAGAATAGACTCATTAGAAGAATATTTCAGTTCTTCAGCAACTGACACTTGACATGATGTCCTTTAAAGCACAAACTAACCTGGTCTTTTTTAAACAAACTGACACAACATTTTGTTAATATTGAGAACAGTGTCTCAAAAAATAATAATATTCCTTACAGACAGTTTCACGTTTATATTCTTGGTCTATTTTAATTTTCTGTTTGTTATCACTTGCTTACTATGCAGTATGTATGAACTTAGTCAAGTTACCCTTCATGACTGTGATGATGATAAAACACACATCGTGCCACGTGACATTACATAACATTGTACATTTAATGAAGTATTTTCAGAACAATTCTAAATTAAAAGCTCTAGTCCCTTCCCTCCCTCCTGTTTTAATGGACAGAAATGGCACCTTGTTCTCTAAAATCACACCATGTGTCTTAAAGCAATGTAGAAATTCTGGCAACACAGATCCGAAGCAACGCCTACTCTTCACTCTGACTTCACCTTTAAATCACACATCAGAGTTATTTTGACAGCTTTGTTTCTCAAGACCATGGCATGACTTAGCCTTAACACGCTGAGATGCTGGGACGTTGACTCGTGCTTGTGTGTTTTGCTTAAGGCTAACACACTTTTTATCTAAAAAGAAAATCGATCACTTCACAGCAGCTCAGGGAAAATGCTGCAACTAGAACCAGAAACAGTGTGCAATCAATATCCGTTTTGGCATCACTGCATGTCCTATCATTTAAAACTGATTTAAAATTTGTCTTACTGTATAAACCTTCCAACATAAAGAAGAACATTAGTCAGAGTGAGTCACTATGGCAGACTGTAAATCATGAAATCATGACCTGATGAGGCTTCAGTCCTAAATTCTATACATCTGGTTCTATCTGGTCCCAGTCCATGAGACTCATGTCGACCAGTCAACTACGATTCTCAGTGTCTCAGTGTTACTTTCAGTGTGTGTGTTTTAAAAATAAAAATAAAGGACAGCATTAGCTAGTTTCAGGATATGGTTTCACAGGTGGTGTTATGTTGGTGGTGTTCTTGGCTCTCCTAACATCTTATGTTCTTTGCACGTTAACAACTAACAGATTCCTCTATGCATTATCACTGGTACTGCTTTCAGTCAACAATAACAAACTGCTTTTGACAATAAGTCACTTCTTATCCAGTTTTCCAACACAATCCATATGTAAACTCTGTGTTCACACATGTATGTTATCAGTGTGATGATTGCACACCAGATCATATATGAGTAAGCTGCTTTGTGACAATGTCCATTGTTAAAAGCGCTATACAAATAAAATTGAATTGAATTGAATTAAGGTTTTAAACCAAGAATGGATAAGGTTTTGTATACAATTCCTGGAGTTTTCTGATTCCGTTTGCTTCTTTTTGCGGATAGATCACTGGATTTCTCTCCCTCAACAAAACTGTGTTACTTGTTCACTTGTTGACTTCTCTACATAACTCAGAATGTCAGACTCCAACTCTTACATACAGTATTCTGTCCTTGGCCACATTATTTTTGGGCATCTCGTGTTTGGCCTCTCAGATGAAGTACTGCTTTTTGCATCAATGTTAGTTACCCAGGGCTAGGATGATGTGCTACAGTCAAGAGAGAGAGAGAGCGAGAGAGAGAGAGAGAAGCCCAGACCACACTCATATTTTTGTTCAACTGTTTTCCTCATAGAAAGCTGCAGACCACTATTTCCAAAAGTAACTATAATTAAAACCTCTCTGCATGAATTTGGTTTCATCCTCTCTAAGCAGGCGAAAAACCCACTATTCTGGACTGAAAAAAACAGAAAGATATTTTCACGTGATTGATTCACTGGGTTATAGGTACATGTTTTTATTACATTTTGAGCATATTTCCTTCCATCACCCTTATTTAGGACTGCATATCCTTTCCCTTTTTCCACCATTCAAACTGTATCAAACCCCTTTTCTTGTGGAGTTCCCCCTAAAACACACAAACACACAAACACAGCCGCCGAAAATTCTACTAACTTCAACCTGTCGAAATGTCAACGGCATTTTGTGATACCAGGAGACACTGATTCTCAGATAAAAATAGTGTCTGATCTTAGGGTTCCCGTGTTTATACAGACAGTACAGTCATTCTATCAAAAACTTTGGTTTCGTTATACTGTATTTCATTTTAAAACATCATTCAAATACCTTCAACCTACACCATACACTTTGAGACAGGAAATACTAACTCTTCCAAGGAATATTTTCCTATTTATTACCTTAGCACCCTCAGAGGGTGTCTGCAGATGAAAATGTCTCCTCTTAGAAGATTTACAGTATATAGCCTCTCAATATGATAACTTTAAACCTCCTCTGTGTGCTAATAAGAACTTTCTTAAGGGATGACTGTTTCAGTGTGACTCTCCAGAGGCCTGTTTATATTATGATAAACATATAAATAAAGTGAACAGCCTTATTAAATGTTATGACAGGCAGCTAGCATATCATAAGTGGCAAGCCACAGCTTACTGCCTGCATTGGTGGGTCAGAGAGACAAAATCCCATCTGGTTGGATGCCGTATCATAACTGGTGAATCGAGCCCAGTCTTTTCTTTGGCCCAAACACACAAGGAGTCCACGGCACTGGATTTACAGGCGACACACTCAAGGCTTCGCCGTGAAGTCGTTATTGCTTGAATTGGCGGTTCACATTGCCTTTATTGATCTCCTGAGATGGGTCTCTTCCATTAAAAATAGTTTTATACCAGAGAGAGGGGCAAGAGAATATGAGAACGAGGGAGAGACAGAGGATAAATACAAAATACCAATGGAGATAAACCCCAAGGGTGCATTCTGAAAAAAAAAACAACAACGTAAAAAGTACAATATTTTATGGCATCAACAATAATGGTTGTTTTTCAGGTGGTTGTCTGGTTAAACCAACACTTTTAAGTACACTTGAATACCTCATGTTTCAATACGCTTGAATACCGGGTGACCTCTGGAGGAAACTTTACATCTTGTCTGTGAATATTCATAATAATTTTATTAGTTTTATAAAGATTAAATTCTGAATTGCACATATGCAAAGGCTGCTGTGGTTGAGATTCTTTTAGATGGTTGTGTAGCACATGCACTTGAAAAGTCTTTTACTGGTTTCATCTGTGGAAGATTTGGGAAATTTTATGTTTCCTATAAAACTGCAAGTAACTGGAGGTCTTCCTTAGATCATAATAAAACTGAGGGGGAAAAAGAATGGAAAAATAGTTTCAAGGGGTTGAGGTTCTCTTCTTCCAGACTTTGAGGTCCCAGAGTCTCTGTCCAGTTCCAGTTTCTCTCCACTCTCTATCACACTCTGCCATTCCCTGTAGCACTCACTTTCACTCTCTGTCACTCCACCCATATCTCTCTCCACGTCCTCTCCCCTCCCCTCTCCTCTCCCTCCATTCCTTGCTCTGGCAGACTTATAGAGCAGTAATAAAAAATGAATAATGCCGCTCCAGATCGGAGACATGAGGATTTATGTCTGATGCGCCTAGTCGTGTCCCATCTGTATCGGAGTCCTGTGGATGTCAGGAACGGCATTTTGAAATCTGCAGTCAGCCTGCAAGTAAACCTTCCAAAACTGGATCACAGAACTGAGTGATATAATATAATATATATAATATAATGTCACCTTTATTGTCACATATACACATACAGTACAGTGAAATTGATTCTTCACATATCCCAGCATGTTGGTGAGCTGGGGTCAGAGGTCAGGGTCAGCCATGATACAGCGCCCCTGGAGCAGTGAGGATTAAGGGACTTGCTCAAGGGCCCAACAGTGGCAGCTTGGCGGAGCAAGGCCCTAAAAATATTTAGGTCTTTTTTTAAAAATCATCCCGTTAGTAAATAGGAAATTTAGATTTTTCTAAATCCTCCTTCGTGTTCAGTTTGTTTAGACAGAAATCTGATTATTGCCTGGCTCGTGGAGAACCAGAGTTTTCCCATCATATTACTTAAGTGCATGCAAACACGCTGGATGAATTATTGCCAGAATCTGATTTTTTTTGTGTGTGTGTGTGTATGTAAACATTGTCAGTTAGCTTGAAGAACTGTATCAGGTGTTAAAGCAGGATAAAAAAAAAATGTTTATGATAATCCAGTAAATCTGTAAATTTTAGTTTGTGCCCTTACATCCTGTTTTTAAAGGCCATAGGGGTGTGTTTATGATGAGAGAGACCTGTTCCACAACTTCCAAAAGCACAAAAAGCATTGTGGGATGCTAGAGTGAGCATCCTCCTGAACGTCAAGAGCTCAGATCATCTTAACACGGTAACCCTTTTTTGGGAAACGGAAAAGCCCAGATCCATATATTTTTCTCCGGTTACTGTGACAAACCGGGGTAGTGTCACAGTAACCATGTCCTAATTTATTAGATTTCATTCATGTTTTTAATCCAGGCTGAAATTTAAAGTCAGGTCTAAGTCCCTAACTCGAGCCCCCATCTCTGCTCAGGATTCAATTCGATTCAATTCACAATTTTATTTGTACAGCGCTTTTAACAACGGACATTGTCACAAAGCAGTTTTACAGAAATCCGGATGTAGATCTAGATCCCTAATGAGCAAGCCAGAGGCGACAGTGGCAAGGAAAAACTCCCTG
>JAOUQW010000040.1:8118925-8137037 GCA_028565825.1 Olivaichthys viedmensis | reverse complement strand
GATACAGCGCCCCTGGAGCAGGGAGGGTTAAGGGCCTTGCTCAAGGGCCCAACAGTGGCAGCTCGGTGGAGCTGAGGCTTGAACCCACAACCTTCTGATCAGTAGCCCAGCGCCCTAACCACTGAGCCACCACTGCCCTTCTATGATGAGAACCAAACAAACACAGCAGAGCTCAGCTGCATTGACAGCTACGTCACCAAGCATGTTCGGAGAACATTATGACATGTTACATGGAATTTTTCTTTTGGAGTTTAAGGTTAATTTCAGATTGTAGCTTATGTCTGTCTAGTATTCTGTGATGTTTACAGTAGAGTGCAAAAGTTTGCATCCAACTTTGTTTCTGGGCAAAAGAAAAAACACCTCTATTTGACTGTTTATCTAAAAAAAAAAAAAAAAAAAAAAAACAGAATTCCATGCTAATTGAATGGTGTTTTCCCATTGAAAACCTGTTAGCACATGGCCTAAACATTACAGCAACTGAGTCTGTCAGCAGTTATCTTTCTTAACAAGCACATTGTTTTGCATCACTGTTGACATGTTCCAGTTAATTCATTTGAATTTTCCTAATAAAGGTGTGTCTAATGACTTAAAACAGTCAACGCGTGTTTCTTCACTCTGATTTAAGGCATGTTAAGTGTGAATGGGATCAGGAACGCTTTCACAAGACCTAAGGCAGGACATATTGTTTTGCGCTCAACTCTATGAAAGTGTATTAACAAACAGGTAAATGGTGTCTAAGCTGTTCTCCAGCGATGAAAAAGGTAGAAGATGATTCAACGAATGAACGAAGCCATGTTTCAGCTAGCGCATTATAAAGCAATCACATGTAAATGATCAATTATCAAATGTGGTGTAGACGAAACCGGCGTGAGAAACGGGCTAGCTTACTGCTTCAACCGGTGTAACCCAACAATCTATCCGGCGCGCGCCGTCTCTGTTCTCGCGATAAGATAAGCATGGCTCCACATTACTCTATTGTGAGAGTTTTCTTACTCTCGCGAGATGTGAGAAGTTTCCCACGCCTGTTGTTGTGGCGTCTGCTCTTTTCTCTCACCCTCCCTCTCTCCCTCTCTCCCTCCCTCCCTCCACTCCCTCCTTCCTCCGTCCCTCCTCCTCCTCCTCGCCCGCCCCCTTTCTCTCTGTCTCCCTCGTCCCTTCATCTCCAGTCCGCCTTGTGTTGTCTCGGCGGCTGGTCGGTGTGGGAGAACGGGTCTCGCGAGTGTTGGAGTTTTGGTGAGAGTTTGTGGAAGATGGCGCCTGTTGTGACAGGGTAAGTCCGAGATTCAGCGCTGGTGCTGAGACGGGAGCTAAACTGTCTCACAAGTCGGCTACTGTGAGACGAAACGGTGTGGCGCAGCTCAGCTGTCGGCTCTTTTCGCAGGGTTATTTATCGATACTTTAATGCGGATAGTTTGTTGGATCTTTAAGCGCGCGTGCGTGTGTCTGTGTGTGTGTGTGTGTCCTCCTCCTCCTCCTCCTCCTCCCCCCCCGCGCGCGCCCCGTGTGTAGTGACTGTTGCTACCCTGTGCTGTATTATGGGCTCTGTGTCTGTAATGGACCGCCGCTAGCCGGCTAACACTTAGCCACCGAAAGAGCGGTTTTTGGGATGGCTTCATACTAAAGACACAAGTGTATAATAGAAATATAGCTCAAAGACGTGGCCATTGTAAATAGTCCGGTAGTAATTTAGTGATTTAACTCGCCCCACACACACACACACACACACGCGCGCGCTCGGGACGGGATGTTGAAATGAAGAATTGTGCTGAGTGTGCAGCTCGGACACACTGGCTTTGTTTCAGGGAGCCTCGTCTCCAGTTGCTCCTTCGTTTTAGATAGCCGCTATATATTTTGTTGTTGTTGCTCTTGTGTCTGGTCTTGTAAGTTACTTCTACAATTGATGTGTGTGTGTGTGTGTGTGTGTGTGTGTGCGCGCTCTCTCGGCTTGAGTGTTGTTGTTTACCAAACATCTCCTCCTCCTCCTCCTCTTCCTCCTCTTCCTCCTCCTCCTCCTCCTCCTCCTCCTCCGCTGCTGCTGCTGCTGTCGCCGCCGTGACCTGGAGCTCGCGCTGTCGAGTGCAAGTGAGGACATCAAGCACGAGCTCGGCAGCGAAAAGACGTCGAGGCGAATGTATTGCTGTTCACCGCGTTTTTAACACGAACGTGTCTCGCCTGGTTCAGGACGGTAAAGAAAAAAAAAACAAGAAAAGGTCTCAGTCTCAGTCGTGTAGACGAAGCTGAACAAATGGGAATGATGTTTCAAGACACAATGACCGATAATAAAGCGGACACCACAGAGACGGAAGCTCTAACCCCACTTATATTAACACACGGTTGTTGTTGTTGTTGTTGTTTGTTTGTTTTTTTTACACGTTTTCTGTCCTGCATACAAGAGTTCTACTCGACTGTTCCGTTTGAAGAAATGTTTTCTGCACTCTTGCCGCAATGGTGTCGTGCGACTATGTAGTGTTAATTACGTCGGTGGGAAACGCTACAGGGTGGAAACCGTTTTATTTCATGGACGGATTTTGTTCTTGCGTGTCGCGTGGAAGACACCTGAGCAGTCCGGAATGTCGCCCTGCACGTGACACGTGTGTCAAATATACCTGAAGCAAAAATCACACCTCGTGTCCAAAAAAAATAAATAAATAAATAATAATTTCTTGCAAAACACTGTGCAGTGCATATTTATATTTGGTGTCGTGTTATATTTACCAAATTAGGTAAGGTTTTTTTTTTTAAATCCATGTGAGCCAACACAAGTCACATGGTTTTTCTTCACTTAAAAGTAAAAAAAAAAAAAAAAAAATCAATCATCCATTTTGCACATCTCCTCTTTCACCCAACGTTGACCACTTGCTTACAGATGTTACAGTGGAGCTGATCCTTTTTAATGCATCAAAATCAATAAAGTCGATACTTGCTTTCAGAAATTGCCGTTGTTGTTGTTGTTGTTGTTGTTATATATATCCTATTAAGCACTCCATTAGTTATAGATTCGGTTATAACGTTTTGCACTATTTTAGTTGTGTAGTTACATTGTGCATCCCTTAAGAGTGTATGCAGCTGATCATTATTTGCATCATAAAGTCTTATTTTTATTTTTATTCCCCCCCCCACAGTGTTCTTTTAAAGAAGCTCTTTGTTTCCCCCTCCCTTCAGCTCAGTAGGTGACAGACAGTGGCTGATAGCAGGCTGGCTGTGTGCTCATTTGGGGGCTTTCCAGCAGACCTGAACTGCCTCTGTTTGCTTAGGGAAGCCAGCGACTGGCTGAACGACCACCTGTCTGTCTGATTTTATCCACTGAGGCCAATTTCCGAACGCACGGAGAGATGAGGGGTCAGATAGCGATTTTTGGGGAGGGGTGAAAAAAGCATAAATGTAATTAAAGGGCCATAAGGAGGCTTCATTAGCATGAGACAGGGCATCCCAGCGTCAACGGTTGGAGATGTGAGTGTTCGGCTGCCCCGCTGCCCCCTTTAGCAGGGTTTTTTTAAGGAAGGGTCAGTTCTCCCACCTGTTCCGCTGACTGAGAATGCTCATGGGAGAAGAAGTGTGCCACAATAGTGACTCAGATTTTTTAAGGGCTCTACTAAGGGCCTGGTTGGTTGTGTCTGTATCATAGTTCATATTTATGCATCAGTTGACTTCCAACAGTGCAGTTGTCTAAATTTGACATAAACATATTGGAGCGGGAAAGCTTCCCCCTCCAATGTGTTTATGTTGAAAACTTGCAGTCGGTTTCAAAAGTCTGAGTGCACCA
This sequence comes from Olivaichthys viedmensis, assembly GCA_028565825.1. Taxonomy (NCBI): domain Eukaryota; kingdom Metazoa; phylum Chordata; class Actinopteri; order Siluriformes; family Diplomystidae; genus Olivaichthys; species Olivaichthys viedmensis. Next base: position 8,133,274 of record JAOUQW010000040.1, on the reverse strand, counting down.
AGAATTATTTTGTCACTTATGAATACTAATACAGTTTTCTCAACAACAACAAAAAAGTTCTTAATAAAAAGATTACATTGTTATCTCTTCAGAATTGTTAGACAATGTTAAATAAAGTAACAGTTGTTGGTCGTGGGTTGTTTGGTGTTTTATAGAGTGTTAACTTTCTACCTTTTTTATGTGTGTTTGGGTTTTTGGTAATGGTTAAAGCAGTACATTTAACAGCTCTGCCATCTGTTGTCACATATATGATTACATTAGTGAAAGTCTAAGAAAGAATAATGCATCATTGCTTTGTGTACTGACACATTGCTGGATTATAGTCGCACTTTTCCAAATTTCTCTTTGTGCATAATTTCAGTGTGCAGTTCCACCGGAATTTATTTTCCTCAACTTCCTTTGCTAGTGAAATGGTGTTGAAATACTGTCCCTTGAGATACGATAAACCAGCTGGGGTCAATGTGATGTTATAAATGGTGGAAAGGAACTAAACCCTGTGATGTCCACATATCTCTGGAATACACTACTGATAATCTCTAATGTTTGTTACACCCATAGAAACCTATTGTGTGTCTTCGTGCATCAGATATACGCAGCACTGAAAGCTCATCTGTGTTTGGATAGAAATCTCTGCATCATCTGGAATCATGAAAGCACTAATTACCTGTTCCAGCACGATATCCCCCCAGGGTATAGGATTTGACTTAACGACTTGATTTAACATGCTTGCCGTTGTTTTTATTTTCGTTTTAGGTTCACCCTGCATTCTACTCCAGTGTGTGCTGTTCACTGGAAGTTTATCCCCCTCAGGTGTGTGTGTGTGTGTGTATGTATATGTGTATATATATAATATGAGAGTAGTGTGTGTATATAGCTGGGGTCTGGCCCTGCAAAAGAGAGGGGAGTCGTGTTAAAAGAGAAATGCTCCCACGGGGCCGCTACCCTTCCTTAATGCCCATCATCAAGGTGAAGGTCAGAGAGTGAGAGAGTGAGAGAGTGAGGGAGTGAGGGGTGGAATCAGTGAGCAGACTAAGGGGATGGTGTTTAGTTTAAAGAGCGATGTGTGTGCTGATATGACCTCTACCATTTCTTCCCCCCTTTACTGAGTTAACTGAGCAAAGGTTAGTGATTTGAGCTTACGGGTTTGGAACTCCGCAGGCAAATGTATTTTCCGTTTGTTTGGCCACTTTGTTTTCGTTTGGCCACTTAATTTTCAGCAGTGACAAGACGAGGAAAAAAAAGAAAAGGAAGCCGTCTACTAAATGTAATAAAGCTGTGAGTTGCATCAGCTGTGTCTTGTTTGAGCTATAAGGAAGCTGTGGTGTGCATACAAGCAGTGTTGCTGAAGGGATTAAAGGCCTTTAAATAAGTGTTGATGAGTATTCGAAGGGGAAATCCATTGAAGCCCCCATTAGGTCACGGGCGGTTTGTAATATGATGCTGTTTTTGGTGCCAGCCACACAAGATTATGATTTACTTCGGCACTTGGCGTAAAGTTTGGTCTCATACCACATGCAAGTTGTACTTTTCCTGCTGAAGTGTGTGCGTGTGTGCGTGTGCGTGTGTGTGTGCGTGCGTGCGCGCGCGCATGTTTGAACAGAAACGGTAGTGGTCATAGCTGTGATGTAAGCAGATGTCTGTGACAGATTCAACTGTAAAAATGTGTTAAGTCTTGCTCCGGTTTGATAGATTATCCTCTCGACTTATTGATGTTTGTCTAACTTCTGTGTGAAGTGGCTTGTTTCTTTGCCAAAAGTGAGGTTCGGTTCCTCATGCCAAGAAAATGAGGCACATGGTATGTTTTGAATGGTCTTAGCCTTATTATAGGTAGACTCACTGCCTAGTAGAACAGGTTCCCTGCTTTTAATTTCATTGAAAAGTTTCTCGCATGTGGAAGATATCATCTTTGAAATGTAAGTTCTACTGAAATGTTAGGACTGTTGACCTACACATGGCCCATTTTGTGTGTTATGATATGTTAATCTAATAACATCCTAATCAAATAATGCCTTATGTCAAATAAGATCTTATCCGATATTCTCGCAGTGTTTCTGATTTAGGATTGGTTGCTCATTAGATAAGCCTGAATGTATGCGAGGGCCTCACAAGACGAACGAGTCTCGCTGAAACAGAAAGCAGAGCGGAGACGCGCTCATTGTGTGATTATGTGGGACAGCAAACGGCCCTCGCTGATGAGTTGTTTGTGTTGGCTGGAGACGAAGGCCTCGGCGTTGTGGAGTGACTGTGACTGACAGCAAATACTCTCTGGCGCTGGAGGATTTGAAGGGGTTTTTCTTCTGCATAGCTGTTTATACGAGTTTGCCTAGTAACTGGAAACTGTGACATTTACTTTCTTACTGTGACAGTCTGGCTCGCTTTAATGTGCCGAGGCAGGAAAGAGAAAAACTATAATGGCAGATCTTGTAGGGCGCTCATTACAGCACCAAACAAAACAACTGCCAAATGTCCCAGCCCTTGTTTAAATTCATGCATCAGTCTGTAGTATCAAATATAAACACACTCTTATTTAATCCATTTTGTAACTTGTTTAGCTTTCAGTTATGCCTGAACTTTTTCTTTCTGGTTACGAATGTACTATTTCTGATAATGATATATTTCCTTCTTATGAACATGGCCGGCCAGATGAAGCTGTCATTTGTTGAAAGTAAGAGCTTGTGCTAGTGCGCAGTGCTGTCCCACAAGTTCTTTGAGGAACACTCAATTGGAGGTCCTGTGTCATGAAGAGTTTAAAGCAGTTGATATTCTCCTCAGAAGCAATGCGAGCTGAAGTTTCGTGACCTTTTCCTTTTGTAATGATTTGACGACTGGCAATAAATGACAAGGAAGATGTAAAAGTTCATGGTTAAGATTAAAAATGACATTCATGCATTTTGTTTTTTCTTCCTTCAAACCTCCAAGACAAGCTGTTCTTGCTTATTGTCTTATTTAGGTACTTTGTTCTGGTGTGTCTCAGCAAGGATGTAGCAGAAAGGTCAGAATTGTTTTTGCTGACAGCACTTTAATCTCACATAACGTTTATCTCACTATGGAGAAATCATTTTTATTTCTAAACAAGTCAGTCTTTGGTTATCTTGTGTCGTCATCGAGGAAATGTGGTCTCGATTCCAGCTACATTCAGTTGCACATAAATGTCTTAATTGGTTCACTTTGCAATGTAATTGAGTCAAGTGGAATGTGATTGGTTCTGAACAACACTTCTATAGAACCATAGAGAAAATTGCTATACTGATGTGAATCCCAGCTCCGTTTTGGCACCACTGCATGAGCTATGAGTAAAAAATACGTGGCTCTGCTAAGCTGGCAAACTTGATGGAGAATATATGTCTGAGGTGTGTTACATCATGTATTCGGGGACCCAGCTAAAGGCACAAGGCTAAGGCTGAGGTTGCAATGAAGTACGAAGGTAGTTTCTTTAACGCATCAGACTGAAAGAGAGACGGAGATGGGACTCTCCCCTCCCGGCATCGCCTCTGTTGATCAGCAAAGAAACAGAGAGGAAAGTAAGCCAGGAAGCATAAAGGTGATCAAGGAACCGCAATGAACGAGGTTTTTTTTTTTGCCTCACTACAACATCACGTAGAAAGCAGATGGCAGGGGAGGATGCGACACAGACAGTGTATCACTAACACCTTCTGTCTCAAATCTTCCCCCTCCCCTTCTCTTCCCCTGCTAAGGATCACAAGTGGGCTAAAGGTCAGAGGAGATTTTTTGAAAGTCTTACTTCTTTCTTCGTCTTTCCCCTCACACTGCGTCACGTCCTTTCTACTCTTTGAAGGTTTTTTGGTCACATTCTATAGCATCTTGGACTGAGGGTATGAAATATTAACTAGAGGTTAGAGGGTGTGTGATTGGTGGGAATATTCTAGGTGGTGGGACAGAAGTCATGGCTGTCCTGTTGCAAATCTGACCAGGCTCATTGGTTGACAGACCCTACACCCTATTGCTCTTTCGTTCTAGTCTTTTCCTCTAATGAGTTATCTTTTCACTAAGCGAGGTGATGGGTCACCGCGAGTGCAAAGCCTTAGAGTCATATCCTGTTCTGTGAGGCTTGTGTTTACTCATAAAATCTGTTTTAAGACATTATTCTATAGATGTAGATATTCTCTGTCTGATAAAACATTGAAGCCTTCATTAAGGAAAGGTAACAGCTGGGTTTTTTTTAATTTTTTTTTTACTTTCATTCAAAATCAGGTTCATCTCTTACATGTAGGCCATCCCATCTATTACAGTCTGTGGGTTAGGGGTCCAGAATTTGATAACATTAATGAACACTAATTCTCCAATGAAAGAGCTGCTGCTATCGGTTGCCATTTTGTGGAGTTGTATTAAGGCAAAATAAATAGCAGTGGAATAGATTCATCTGCAAATTAAAAAAAGTATCTTATAAAAAGATGCAATAAGAAAGAACAACAAATTGTAATTAGGGATGCACTGAAATTTTGGCCACCGAAAAAAAAAAAAAAATGACACTTTGGTTTTTGGGAAAGAAAAAAAAATGCTGAAACCTTTGACTAGAAAGTTGTGCCGTTTTCTTTTCTTTAAATAAAAAAAAAAGATTAAATACAAGTCATAATACGTCAATATAACAAATCATTTCAATCCTAATAAAAATTCCAGATTTATTAAAAAGATGCTGCTTACTTTGCTGTCCTGCACCAATCATGTTCAGTGTTGCCAGAAATTTGGTGGGAACGCCCTGAGTTGGGCTTAAGCTGCACGATTGGGCTATTTTTAATCACCTTCAGCCGAAAAAAAAGTGGATTCATCACATGGCTGGTTTACGCTGAACTGGGGAGAGATTTGAATAATGATTTGACCTGGAAACAGGGCATCCAATCTGGCAACCCTGGGCTTGCAAGCAAGTCATTATCTGATTTGCACTGCGTATGTGCACAACCCTTTTTGCATGCTTACACTACGTTACATTTTCTGGCATTACCTTATCCATACTGCGCAAGTGTTTTTTTTTTTTTAGTGTTGGATTAGCCTTTATGCTACTTGCTCTGAAAAGTTGTAAATGTAATAGCAGCAATGTTTTTTTTTCTGTGTACGCTTTCAGTTATGTTTGTTCAAAAACCTAAAAATGTATTTATATCATTTAAAGCTACAGTGCGTGGATTTTTTGGTAAAAAAAAAGAAAGAAAAAAAGCCATTGTTGAGTCAGGGGAGATAAATATACTCTAAAACATGATGTTCCTGAGTCGCCCTGAAAATCCTGTAATAGTAACTCACAGTAAGAGCGGTCGGTCTGGAATTGGAGGGAAATTTCCAGCTCAGATAAGTCAAACATCATCACACTCCAGCTTTAGGCATGAAAGAAGTGAAAGGCGGGAGCCGGCAGCCAATCAGGAAAGAGAGAGTAACAGAGTCCAGTAAGAGGACTTCAACCGGAGCTTATATTTGATCTAGCTAGCTAACGTTAGGTGACTAGTTCGTTCTGTAGGTTATGTGCTGTTTATGATCCTGCAGAACGGGCACAGTTACACTGCTGTAGGTTCAGGCAGAGCCGGCTAGCGATGGCTAAAAGCTTTTGTTTTTGCTCTTTCATCTGGTACTCAGTAACTGTGACGGTCACATTGATGTGCACAAAAAGTTTTTTGGTTTTATAACACTTCTGTAATACTGAGCAAACGACGATAACGGCGCAGATAGTTGTACCCTCAGAGTTATGAATACTTGGGCTGCATCCCAAACTGCATACTACCAGTAGTATGCCAGTACACCATTGGTGTAATTACTATTTAGGCATACTACTTGGTGCGCATTATGTGTTTTGGAACACAGCTTTGAATTCTCTCTGAATGTGAATTGACTTGGCACACACAGCCGTGAGATTAATCCGCGCGGTGGAGAAGGCCGCAGCGTAACCCACATTATGAAATGTTCTTCCGCAAGTAGCTCACAGTAGCGTTATTCTACAAGAGAGGGCGAAATTCCAAAATCTTACATCCTGTAGCTTTAACCAATGGTACGTAAAAAGCTAATTAAATGATAATAAAAGGTTTTTGGTTTCCATTTTCTTCCCACTGTCTCCTGAACTTTGTCCATTGACTTTTCATTCTGGTGCATCATTAAATGAAAACGTTTTTTAGATTTTATATTTTTTTATCTTCTTGTCTTCCGACCTGTATCTAATTGTTTTTTTGCCAGACTGGCTCACTTCCTGAATGAGCAAGTCTGCACATGATGGCCAGCTGAACTGAATCCAGTAAATTCTTAAGGTATGCATAGATCTATAGAAAGATCCAAATCCAAGAGAATAAAAGTGTCATTTATTTTTATTTTTATCCTAGCTGGAGCACGAGGCAAACAAGTAAAAAGACTGCCTCTGCTCGCGCTGCCAAACGTCCAAAGGAACGTTTCCTTTTTGGTCTAGTGTGTCTAGTACGGCTTGAAAGTGCAAACATAGAGATGGGTGTGTGTGCATGTGCATGCATGATTGTTTTAGGCAAGCGGCCAGCAGCAAAACGGCTCTCCAGGAGGACCCATATGGAACTTCTATGGGCTCTGCTTGATGTTGGAAGTGGTAAGAGAGGGAGAGAGAAAGAGAGAGTTTTCTTTGACTCTTCCCTGTCATTAAAATGTCCTCGTGACAACAAGAAGCTGGTGCTGCGGGTTTGACCATATGTGCCTAGCCTGAGGCGACCCAATATGACTGAGCCAATGCACTCCACCCTTGTGCCATTAGTCGGGGTATTTAAGGGCAGAAATTAGTGCCACATCTCAGTAATCCCCTTGCGCCCCAAAATAGGGCACTTTATTTGACTATATGTGCTTGTCTCCTACCTCCTTGAGGGCGTGGTAATGATTTGAAATGAAGAAAACCTCAACTAAAGGAATTGTCCTTAAAATTCCTTTGCATGTTTAAATATGATAGAAATTTGGGATAGTTGGTCGTTTGTTCTTTTGTGATGCTCGATTGTAAAGACAAGCCTCAGACAATCTGTATTTCTAGCTTTCAAGCTATGCTAGACAAGGCATCAGATGGCGCAAAGTGACCCGGTCTAATTCATCCAAAAACAAATGAGTGAGGCCTGTTCCTAAAAGCCCTTTACACTTGAGCATGTGGTGAGCCCGGGAAAAAAGCATATGGCCCATTTTGGCTTCGTCACACAGTCTGTAGAACAGTTTTACTCTAATTATGTCTTAAGTACTTTTACTCCATGTTTACCTCGTACCTACCTGCAGCTTCTGACTGTGTTTGTATCCTTTGTGTGGTCCAGATTTCTTTGGAGGATGTCAAACGAGGGCATGGCTTACCCTCAGCAGTCAGATGGTTGGATCCTTGGCCATTTTGGCACAGTGGCACAGTGTTGGCACATGCCAAACAGGTCTCTTTCCTGCAAGGCTTTGCTACAAGTTACATGGAAGTGGTTCATTGTAGATTTTGAATCATGTTTTTCTTTTTTCTTTTTCTTTTTTCTAATAAAGGGGGCTTAGTGTTGGGGCAATAGTTACCAATGGTTACACAAGGCCAGCTACAGGAACAGTCCATCAGGAGCAACTTGGGCTTTCCTTATGGTTAGTTCTCTTATGGAAAAGATATATTAAACTTCAAAAGACTTGATTTATTAACTGAAGGTTAAAAAACGAATGAAGTCTCTGAATTTACTGCAGTGCAATAGTGCTGTGGAACCAATAATATGTGACTGCAGTACAAAAAGCAGTACGAAAACCTGGTCTCATGAACGTTTATTCATTATTAGGTACCATGACACAATGACATGTTGTTGACATGCCAGAGCGCTTCTGGTGGCAGGTTGAGCTCGTATTGTTTAGTGACATCAGGAAGATGGTATTTCTCAATAAGCCACCACTGTAAATGTAGTCGCAGTGGTTAGCTCTTAGAAATTTATCTTTTTGCCTGCAGGGACCTGACAGGCAGGATATGCTTCTAATTTACTGCCCACCACCACACTGTAATTCACACTTTTACACACGCACTCACACACACACACACACACACAAAATTAGTTACATTTTCTCTGCCCACATTGACTTCTTCCCTAACTACATATCCAAATCATGTAGTAGGGGTAATCGCAGTTGTGTAAGTAGTGAGGAGAATCCCCCGAGGCCCTGAAACGCTATCCCTACTTCTTAATCCACTGTGTCTGTGTTTGATAATTCTGCTGATTTAAATCCCAGGGCAAGCTGCGCAGACTGGTTTGTAACAGTGATGATGAAAGATGTATAAATAGACATGAGAGTGCGCAGATGTCTTCCTTCATATCCACCATTCACGTTGCACACTCATTAGAGTCTCGCCGTTTGCCTTCAACACAGGTGAAAGCCGGACACCGCAGAGCACAGCGTCATGAGAAAAAAAAAAAAAAGCACCTCCGATCTCTTTAAACTGCCATTTAAATAATTATTTTATGTACGTTTCTGATTTTTGTTACATTTTTACCTCTAGTTCTGTTTTGGTACTTTATGTACGATAATGCACTTTTGTTTTGTAAAGCACTTTGAGCTACATTGTATGAAAGGTGCTGTATAAATAAAGGATTATTATTCGTGTTTTTATTATGAGAAGACAAAGAGACGGTAGAAAAGAGCAATCTCTTAAATTTGACGTTACAATGCAAGTGAATTACGTGCTAAAATATTTCTCTCCACTACAAATACAAATGTATTGCCATTTACGGTTTCAGTAGGTGTGTAGAGAGCACGGAGAGAAATTGCAAGGCCATAATGAGTTATTTCAGGAAAAGTTATCGGTTTTTCTGTAGTGCTTCACATTTAAAATAACTCGTACCAAATTTAAATTCCAAATCAGTCAAATCACTGCGGTACAGCTGAAGTTTGATGGGTGCGTTCAGAGGCCATGGCGGGGAGTGATGGAGCAGACAAACGAGACGTGCTTTACATGATTCTTCTGCTTTTGCATTTCTCAGAAGTTGCTGTGTGAAAACGGGAGCCTTGAGTTTGATGGATTGTTTTATGCGATGGGTGTGTGTGTGTGTGTGTGTGTGTGCCAACTGTGTGCGTTTGCCTCACTGAGCTTTACACATTTCTCACATTCTCAGTTCGCCTTTTTGTTCGTGTTCATTTCAAGAGGCAATAAAGAAAAGAATCAGAGTTGTCTGTTTTTTATACCGAAGTTGATAATGCGTGTGTTAGTCGCTAATTTAAACTTCTAGGCGTGCAACAGTTTGCAGTATTGATGAGGACATGACAGTCAAAGCGAAGGCTCTGCAACACTGGTGGAAAAACGTAACTACTGCGAGCTGGCGCTGCTGAATTCTAGATCAAATGACCATCTGTCTCCGTCTCAGCTGTCATAAGATCAAGAATTATGTCTGGGTTCAGTACAGATTCGATGTGGAACCGTAGAGCGCAAAAGGCAGTAAATCTCACTTTATCACGAGAGTTACTTGATGCACTAGACTGGCTCATAAATGCATTACTTGGCATCGCTTTTCAGTCATCGTCCTCTGTAAGTCTCAACATCATGCCCAAGCTTTATTGGACTGTTCTGACTCTGGAGCAGTGCGTTTCTTACGCTTACAGAAGATGTTTGATTTCACTTGACACTGTTACCAATATTGGCTGTAGATGTGGGTGACGTGTGTGTCAGACCGGACGCTCAAATAAGTCCAGAAACTAGTTTTAAATGTTAATATAGTCTTGACAGTTTACTACAAGACTATTACTACATTTTTGTTACATGTGCTGTTGGGTAGAAGATAAACCATGAGGAAGACATGTGAAGAGTTTTCTCTCTCTCTGCCTGTCTGTCTCCCTGTCTCTCTCACCCACCCACATGCACATGTCCTCAAATCGCTGAGAAAATGAGCTCCACTTTTTTCAGAGATGTTTAAAGTGCTCGAGCTGAGAGGAGCTCATAACAAGGTTACGCTCTCAACTCCCTGCTGAGTCTGCTCGTGTGTGTGTGTGTGTGTGTGTGTGTGTGTGTGTTAAATTTCATTATAATTAATTATAATGCAAGTAGCCCAATTTATTTACATGCTATTCAATGCAGCTCTGTATAAAGCAGTGTTTGCCTTTGCTTCCTTTTGTTCATGTTCTAGCCCTACAAAGAACCCATTTGGACTGGTCTATGTGTGTTCGGAAATGGCTGTGCAGTACCGTAGATCTTTGTATTAGCCTATGTAAAGCTGTTCTTATAATCAGCACCAGAACCTAATAACAGAATTGAGGAAATGGCTATAGTTTGCTAGAGGGTTTTATGGATCCTTATGAATTGGTTTATTGCCTTATTCACGACCATAACTCCTTGAATTGCACACTACACTGAAGCAAATCCGTGGAGGCACAGTCGCAGTTGTTTGAAATGTATAAGATTACAGACTGGCAAAACGTAGCTCATGAGATGTTATCGGGTGTTACCACATCATATCTCATTGGCGCTGGATTCTAACAAAAGATGATAATGTTTTAAGTTCTAGGGGGCCGATACAATTATTTGTGATTTTGTAATTATTCAGGTCTGTAATGTCCAAGTCAAATGACTCCGCTGAGAATTTATTTATTTATATAGTGCTGATTTAGTAAATGCTCATCCTGCCAGAGTTTTGGCTCGTGATGTCATTACATCACTCTTGCTTCCTTTTGGACAAGGGAGAGGGAAAGCTCTATTATCACTTAATATAGACACTCAGCTCGTCAACACCCATAATGCCTGCGAGGCTTATGCCGGTTTAACGACCTCGGGTTAGATATCCTCTTACCTCGAGCAGGAATGAATGTGCGTCTGACAGTGGATCGAGAGAAACGGTTTACACATGCATTTTGCGCGTCGTTCTCTGGTTCATGCGGTCATTTCCTGAACCTCCCTACATGCTCATTACCCTAAAGATGTAACACACTTTAAATCGTTATTAATTTGTTTCAAATCCTGCAGACTACTATGTGACTGGGACTTTTCCCTCTTGGCACTGTGGGACCGGAGGGAAGGAAGCAAATATGGATAATGTGCAGAAAAACAGATTAAAACACAATTCCGACAGGACTTCCCTTTCCTCTATTGAGCTCCTCTCATAAGTGTTCACCAAGGGGAAGTGCTGCCAGCTGCCATTCATCTCCAGCCTTATGTTTTGTTTTTCCTTTTCTTCCCCTCTCCCTCTCAACTTTCCTTGCAGTTGCATTCATTACTGCTGTGGCCTTTGTGTTGAGCGAGTGGGACTGAACTCACTGTCTCTTTAGCAACACCATGTGCTGGCTGCTTTCTCCTTGATATGTGTGTTAAGCTTGAAGAGTTTCCTGCAGGACAGTCGTGGGGTTGTTGGACAGATGTGAGCGGAGACAGAGAATACTGGCTCACCGTGTACTGCATGACCTCACTGAACAAACAGGAAATGGCTCCCGCTGCCATCTTTGCACTTTTTGACACTTTCTAATCGGAGTGTGAGTGAGTGAGTGAGTGAGTAAGCGTGTGTGTAGTAAGGGAAGGAGGGGAAGGACTGTTTTGTCCCTGTGAGCTCAAATGAACCAAAGACTAATTTCTCCAAATAGCTTCAATGTGAGTGAAAATGTTTCTCCAGGACCAATAGGAGAGGGAAAAGTTGACTTCCCCGCCCCGCCCCCAAGCCCCCTGACCTTGTCTCATACAACACTCAACTAAAATGCATCAAGGTGCGAATGCTGTCGCTGTTACATGTCATTGCACTCGATGTGTTAACAAGAGCGCACACTTTTTCTTCACACGCTATTTGCCGATTTTAAAAAGATGCTAACACCTTATGCAACCCGACACCATAACACCTTTTTTGGGTTTTAAGTAAACATGTATCGATAAAGAGAACTTTCTTCCGTCTTGCTCTTCATCAGGGTGACTGCAGATCTTCAGCATCATCACACTTTGACCGTTTTAAGAACGAAGCTTTTTTCGGTCTGAAATCAGACCTGGTTTCCCTCATGAGTCGTCATGCTCATCTGAGGAAGAACCTTCGAACGTTTCGCTAATTTCATGTTGTCTGCTATCTCTTTTGAGTTTTTTGTCGAAGAGCACGGCTCTGATGGTCACAGTTTGGCGTTTGACATTGTGAGTTGAGGGTGTCCTTTGGTTATCTGGAAGCTTATCCTATATTTCCTGATGGAGGGGAAAAAAAAGGGTAAAAGATGACCCATCAGAGCATACAACCTTTTTTTCCATTTCTCAGAGGTGCAGGATTTGTGCTCGGCACAGCAGCGTGTGCATCTGCGTGCGTTGGGTTTTGAATAGTGCAGTTCCAGTGCAGTTCGTCCATGTAAGGTGTATTTTGTCAAGTGGATAGCATATTTACTTACACTACGTTCATGCGATGTGTAAGTGATGCATGAGCGAACATCCGCACAGTTCACACTGCTTCCAACTCGGTACCATAAGCGCTACAGATGGGAATAAATAAACAGCAGATCTTTTTTTTTTTTTTCTTTCAAGTGCTATTCCAGGTTTTTTGTTGGTATCTTTGCGTAAAGGGTGTCTGTGGTCGTACAGCTCAGCAGACTGTTCCACGTCCACAAGCGTATGTCGTCCATTTTGTTACGAGTGATGCCTTCTTACCATTTCCCCACTCGGGTTCATACACGTAATACTGACTGGTCTTAGCTGGGGGTTATAAATCGCCAAGGCAGCGTTTCACCAGCCAATCAGCACTTGCGAGAAATCTGAATAGCCTGAACATTTAGCGATAGTTTGTTGGTGTCATAGCTACGGCCTGATTATTATCCTGACAATACAGATGCTGTAAGCTATAGCACAGTAGTTGGGCCAGCAATATCATAACACCGTGGTAGATTACGACTTTAAATATAGTTCTCAATGCTTTGGAAAGTGGTGGTATGGGATTTGAGTGAAAGTCTATAGAGTTTACGAGTGGGCCAAAGCACAGGGCAAAAATATCATATCGTGATACATTTATAACATTTATATTTATAACAATATTTAATTTTACTGAGGTGAAAGTGGGAACACACACAACACACTTGCACTACAAGTGCCACAACAATATAACCCAATATAAGCTTGTTCTCTTGCTTCTCGTGTGTCCCCGCCCTTGTAAACTCATGATTAGTAAATTTATGCCTGTTCCTTTCAGCTCTAGAACACACATGCTTGTTTTACACGTCTTATCGTAGGCTCTTATTGGTTCTGTTTTGTCTGTGTAAATTTTGGAGCGCTGAATGTGGGCTGGGCCGCAGCAGCATGTGGCTGGAATCCATTATCCACTCAAACATTGGTGTTTCGCTGTGGGAAACATATATTGATCTCTGGCTCTATAATTATTCTACTTACACACCATCGCCCGTCCTCTGTCTCTAGCACTCTCTCCTTCTCACTCCCTCAATCTCTCTCTCTCTCTTTTCTCTAAGCCAAGCTTCATTCTTCTCTCATTTTTCCCTATAATTGCCTCTTTGTCCCTCTCTTATCTTCCCCTTTTTTATACTACACGCATGCCTGGTCCTCCTTCCTACTCCACAGCCTTTGTCCCTCTTTACAGCTCTTCATCATGACCCTCAGACTGTCTGTCTGAGCCCTTGCAGCCCAGGAAGATCCAGCCATCGGATTCTCTCCCACTCTCTTCTACTTTAAACCCTCCAGAGCCTCCTTTTGTATCCCAGCCACTACCTCCCAGGACTCAAGGTTGCTGTGAGTTAGTCGTCATGGGTCGTCACCAACCTACAGTGGTACCACCAAACCTGATTTGTCATGTTATTTCATGTAGCCAGCAGTACTAACATGCTTGAAAATGTACCAGTTTTACAGAAGCCCACAAAGTAATCACTAACTCTAACTCACTAAGTCAATTTGTAGTCCTCCCATTTATATACATGTATACACTGGACAAATAGTTATGCTTGTAGAATGATGCAACATACAAGACGGTACGCAGGACTACATGAAGTGTAAATATAGGGACAAGTGCAAAGCAAACCATGTACAAGTGTAAAGCAAGCCATGTACAAGTGTACAGTTTCAGAAAAACGTCAAGTGCAGGACAATGCAACAATTACACAAGACAATTTGGGTTACTATACTGTACACGCACTAACTACACGAAAAAAATAAAAGATCCGAGCAGCATTAGGATAAACCAGGGGTTCTCAAACCTTTTGCAGCCAGGGACCCCTTTCGGTATAAAACAAATCACTGACCCACACCACAGATTAATTTCATGAGTGTAACCCAACTTGAAATATGAACCATCTAAGATATTTACAGTACTGTGCAAAAGTCAGAGAGCACCCTTTTGTGTTTTCAGTTTTCAATCAAATGCTCATTCAGTACTTATTGTTCATTATTTGGTGGTAAACAATAATGATGGGAAAATGTTACAGTACATTCATTAGATTTTCAGTCAAACAGCCGTGCAGTAACACATT
>JAOUQW010000040.1:8086318-8099655 GCA_028565825.1 Olivaichthys viedmensis | reverse complement strand
GTGCGTGCGTGCGTGCGTGCGTGCGTGCGTGCGTGCGTGCGTGCGTGCGTGCGTGCGTGCGTGCGTGCGTGCGTGTGCGGCTTCTTAGGCCACTCCATGCCCAAAAGAACCAAATAAAGAGATGATCAACGATGGTGCCTCTTGGACAATCATCAGCACAGATAAAGCAGAATACACCTTCTATGAGGGAATGGGTCCGGTCCACTCATCTGTCACCCCTGTGCCTGTGGTTGAGAGCTTACAGGTATATACACACACACACACACACACACACACACACACACAACCCTTATCATTAAATTTTGGAATGATGCTTAGTCATTATTTAAAATATAATACAATGAAAATTAGGATATTTATTTAGAAGAAAATCAAAATGAAAAAAGCCAATGTGTCGGATGCTCTAATTTGCATTAAGTTGAGTTTAGCTGAACGGTTGCTGCCACATGGTGAGCCAGATTTTACCTCGCCACAAGCGTCATTAACTGTGCCGATCCACTAGAGCTCTCCATTGAAATGAATAGGATGCGGCGAGGCGCAAGTAGACACACATGCTCTTACATAAACTAATGGACCGTGTGTCTGTGTGTCTGTGTGTGTGTGTGTGTAGCTGAATGGTGGAGGGGACGTAGCGATGCTGGAGCTAACAGGGCAGAACTTTGCTCCAAACCTGCGCGTCTGGTTCGGGGACGTCGAAGCCGAGACTATGTACAGGTGGGATGTTTTACAAAAAAAAAAGTTCACACACAGCACGCACACTTACTGTACACATGGATTTTTAAATGCTCTAAAGATAAACGAGTTCCCATTCCCAACGTATAACCGCCTGACATGTTTAGAAAAGATGAAGCGTTTAAAACGTGTTTGGTGCGGGTGGGAGTGAAACGTTAGGATGGTGGCAGGCTTTAAGTGCTCGTGACGTTGACTAATAAACGATGTGGGGCCGCCCCGGTGTCTCACCTTCATTCTAACAGGTCACGAATGAGAGATGGTCTGAAGGAATTTGTAACTATGGTTGATTTATTTTCATAGTGGGATAATCCTGCAGTGGAATAGAACTGGGGCTGGGCGATATGATATCAATATCGTGATGAATTATGTCATGATATGCCTTTTTTAACAGTGTTGTGGGTAACGTCAGTACGGCATTAAACAACTCTCAACTAATAAATTAACATCTCATTTCGAGTCACATATTGAGCTATTGTCACACCTGTATATTATGCCACCTCATAATGCTATTCCACTCAGTAAGCATTTTTACTTGGCGTGATGAGCTAATGCGTGCAGTGCGTAATAGATTTATCACTAGCCTGTTTGCGTTGCAGGTGTGGCGAGAGCATGCTGTGTGTTGTACCGGACATTTCAGCGTTCCGTGAGGGTTGGCGGTGGGTGAGGCAGCCGGTGCAGGTTCCCGTAACGCTGGTGCGGAATGACGGCATCATCTACTCCACCACTCTGACGTTCACGTACACACCGGAGCCGGGCCCGAGGCCTCACTGCAGCGCGGCCGGAGCCATCCTGCGCTCCGCTAATAACACCGCCAACAACGACACACCAAACTCAGTCACGGCAAACTCCTCCAACACCACGGCCGCCGTGGTCTCGTAACACACACGGGACTACTTTAGAACTTGCTACGTGGGTGGGAAAAAAATAATAAAGAAAAACTACAGGTACAAAGTAAACACAAAGTCGAGGAATATGGAGAATAAAAATGAACAGGGGAGAAAAAAGAAACCAGTCTGAGGAACACGGCCAAAACGGCAGAAAGCGTCCGCCCATGTCAACACGATACAGGAGACGAGGACAGCCGGCCATAGCAATGATGCATTTAAGCAAGAAGTCTCTACACCCCCTTTCATTTGAATTCCTTTCTTTTCTCCCGCTTTCCTGATTTGTGTTTGTGTTGAATGAGTGAAACGGCTCATTGCCTGTGGCTCGGTCTGGACTCGTGAGACGAGGGTCACGTTCAAATTGTAAGCGAAACGTATAGTTTTTATGGACCAAGGTTATTGTATAAGCTTTAGTAAAGGTACATTTTTCTCCATACATTTTTTTATTTTTATTTTTTGTATCTCAACATATAGTATGCTTTTGTTACCAAATAGATTCTGTTCTTACTCTGAGGTTTTACACTTTTTATTTGCTGGGTTTTTTTTTTTCATTAGGGCTGGGGGCATAGCAGGGTGCTGTGGCCCTTTCCTTGCTTCCGTGTATAGCTTTTTCCATGTATATACGTATAGACGTCTATATACGTATATCCTTTTCACGTTTCCTCGGACTTCTTCATTTTTGATATTTCTCGATTTTTGATATGGGACTTGTATTTTTCTTTCTTTTTTTATTTGAAGTTGTTTTGGTTTTGCTTTGGGAAGAAACTCAGAGTGTCTATTTTTATTATTGATTTTTACAAAGTCTCTGAAAAGAACAAAAAAGCTTTAAGCAACGCCTCTGCCTTGTCTGCAATATGACGTGTATATGCTTCCTATAAGGATTTTATATAGTGTGTGTGTTTAGGTATCACAGGAGGAACAGTGACATCTCTCTTTCCCTTGTTCAAAACAGTGAAACCACAAACCACTACTCGCAATACAGAGGCCTAACGGAGGTCGATTCTCGTTTCTCGTGCACACAAGGTGTACGTTGCATATTTATGATCTGAAGCAGCACTGCTGCGTTTGGATGCTGTTACCATCGAAGTGTCATAAGTCATGTCTGGACTGGACAGGTTTTCTTTTGGTTTGTGCTCTGAAATCATGGCGTCTTCTGAAACATTGTTATATCCATTTTGTCTTCCTAAATTCTGTTTTTGGGGTTTTTTTGTTACAGAAATGCCTGGCTTAATTGAATGAGAAATATTCTTCCATTAGACGTGGCCTTACTGTAACAACGTGTTTGAGTGCAGTTCACACCTTAATAATGTGGCCTGTGAACTCTTGAGCTCAGCCTTGTATTATTTTAAAAAAATCTTTGCTTGTCTTTCTTTTTTCGAACATTTTTTGGCTGTTTAAAGTTCAGACTTGACACCCTGAACTTCTGCATGTGATCAAACTTTAGATGATCTTAAACGTGTTCCTCTCACATTAACATACCCAAAGATATTGTGATGCATAGCTGTTTCCGTCTGTGGAATTTTTAAAGAGTGTGTTGGCAGTCGTGGCCTCTTGTACATCAAAAGTAGAGCTTTACTAAATCACTTATTGATTTGTTTCTCGTGGCCTTGCTAACACACTAATGTATCTTAAGATTATTAATGCCAGCTAGGAAAAACTAACAAATCAAACCTGCTCTAGTAGTTTTGTACAGTAGATTTAACTTGTAAGGAGCATCAATATGCTTCCTTTTGATAAAACTGTTTGTATTTCACTGCACCTGGGTCATAACCTAGCGACTGGGGGTATTTTGTTTTCTAAGCAATTTTGGTGTGGGGTGTATAAAGTCGTCACATTGCTTACATTGTCCTAACAGAAAGCGGACGAGAGACGAGAGAAGTGTCCGATTAGACGTTTAATGGCCTTTAGGTATATGTTTGTTGTTCAAAGATGTATGCATACAGCAATATTGTATAGGTCACGTTCTGTGTCTTGGTCTGTGGGAATAACCACTGATTTTCACCAGCCTGATCATCAGCTATGATCAACAGCACACTCATCTTGAGTTCAACTTACTTTGCTCATCACTTTCATTTCTACAGTCAATCACTTTTAAATATACCCTCTGATTTTAGATTTTAGATTTTACAACAATAAAGCAACTTTTCTGCCCAATTAGCAAAAGCTAAAGCCTCTATAATTAACAGACGCATATCTAGACTCATCCAGCCGTTCCTGACTGAAACTTAAGGTTAAAAAGGTTTGCTGATGATGGGTTTGCCTTTTTTTTCTTTTTCTTTTTTTTCTACTGATATGAAACATAGCTTTAAAGTCTAATATTGTATTTTTAAATTATTAATGAAATTGCCTCCTTGTTTAGTGCGGCGTCACCATTGAAGTGCTTTAAGGCCAGGTTGCTTCCAAGCGGAAAAATCAAGTACCCTAAATATTTGATTTTCCTTAAGAAATGAGAAATGGCCATCGATCCTGTTTGTTTTCTGTGGTTTTGAGTACTTTCTAAACCGTTCAGCATGTATAAAATATTCTCCATTAGCTCCATGTTATGATGGCATATTGGCTCAACTTTACTTTTTTGTTTGTTTCATCTCAAATCCCAGTGGTCACCTGAAGCTGTGGCAGCAAGCTTCAGATTATTGCTCTCCAAACAGGCATATATGACAATCCTCGCTGTTTACATTTCACCCTTTTCCTCTTTATGTTTTGATGTTAAGCTTTAGAATGAAGGACTTTTCTAGAAAAGACTGAACTGGGTGTGCTTTACATTACTTACAAATGATCTGACAACACACATATATTATATTTATACTTATATCCATTAAGTAACATCTTGACATATCTCAGAAAGTTCAGGCATATACGGATCCCTATGTACTATGTGTTAAGAAACAACTTTGCATTGACGTGTATCATAGCAGCAGGGAAATGTTACAATCGAGTTCCAACTTCAGTTACATTTACACAGCTCTGACCAAGCTCAGACAAACCTTCTACTTGATTAAGTCTATCTCTGTGACAGCTTTTATAGTCCAATTGTAACATTTGTCATGCATCAGCTCGCTTCATTTTCCATGTTTTACTTGGCTCTTCCAAATGCAGCTGTTTTTATGAGCTCTGATCTATGTGTATGTGTGTATGTCTAATATGCCAAAAGAATTTTTATTATTTTTTTTAACTTAGACGTTCATGCACTGCCTAAGAACAAAAATGGCACCAGAGGCAGCTTTTGGGGGGGGGGTTCTTTCATTGTATTAGAAGAAAAGATGTGAAAGCAAGTTGAGCTTGTTTGTGGCACAAAGCGTTACAATTTCAAAATTACAGACAACATGCAAGGTCATCTTTCTCTTTCTCACTTTCTCTCGCACTCGTTCAATCTGTCTCTCTCATTTTTCATTGCCTACTTTCAGTCAGAATGGACACACACTGCACACCTCAAACGTTTTCCGACTTCATCAGTTTGTGGGCTTGCTCTGTGATACTTTTGCACTTATTCATTGTTCTTTTGCCCATGTACCTACAAAGAATCTCATTTGTCTTGTTCCTCCTTGCAGACTGTTGTATGCCCCAAAATTACAACCGTGTGTGTGCGGAAAGCCTAGCTTACGTCTGCATAATGCTCACATTCTTTCATACAAGCCCCGTCTCTCTGAGTGTATTGTTCTAGTGATATTAAGCCGAGGTGTTGGCATGGTAGTGGTATCAGTCCTGCCAGTAGGATGCTGTGCCGTCTGTGATATTTTAGCAATAACGTGAACCAAGGGGGTAGTTTTTATGTAGAACATTAGTTTGTTTCAGTTGTCTGTCTGTTTTGTACATATTGCACCTGCTCCGTTTCGTATGTCATTAAAGGAATAAAACAACTTGCAATATTGGCATAAAATCAGGAAATAAAAAATAAAAAACTGAGAAATATTAATATGGTATTTTCTTTGCTACTCTCATGAAAATGGTTTGTACGGTTTTTAAAAGCAGATTTAAAAATGTGTTTGTCTTTAGCCTTTTCCCATGGTGAAAGACGTGGCGGCTTAAACCTAACCTGTGTTTAGATCGTTTTCAGCTTTCCATAGTCACTCAGGACGTTAAACATAGTCAGCAGAAAAGCTGTTATCCCCGCCGGTGCACTGACTCGTGGGTAATGTCACTGGTGCCTTGTCAGAGTGCCGTTCTAATCCTTTACTCTTTACGTCCTCTCCACTAAGGCTGTTAAAAGCCTTATTTCGCTCCATTTGATTACTGTAGTGCAAAGGAAAGTATTCCACACGAGCACATGCGCGGCGCTAAGCGCTCCACAGACACCCAGAGACGTTTCCATTTAGCTGCGGAAAAATGTTATTGGGTTGCTGTGTGTGTATACGAGAGCATCCAGTTCATGGCGCTTAAAAGCTTTATTTAATCCTTTGTACTTCAGAAGGTAGCCATTTCACTTGCCAACATGTACTGTTGACAGATAGGAGAAAATATCAGCCTAACAAATCACAAGTTTTACATCAGGCTGTACTGTAAATACTGTACTAAATGAGTATAGATTTCCTCTTACAAGTTGTCATGAAATTATGATATTTATCAGCAAAAGCAAATTTTGAACGTGACGCTACACTCGGGCTACCTTTAGAACCTGCACATGTGAAAACCGGGCCAGTAGAGTCACAGTTTGTCCCGCTGGCGAATGTCCTTTTGGTTGAAATGAAAATATGCAAAAGTGCTTTAAAATGGTGTTCTCTGTGTTTTAACACTTGGGCTGAGTTAACATACCACAAACAGGCAGCAAGTGTAATTAAGCCTTTATTATGTTCAGTGTTTAGTCAAGCGCAGGAACGGTACATGAGCAGTTGCACTGTCTGAATGCTTGAAGTAATGCAGCCTATGTACATGTTAAACTGACAATTCGTTAACAATGGAAACAGAAATAAAAGGTACTCAATCAAGAAATGCAAGTCATACAAAATGCTACATTTTCCAGTGGGAGGAAAAGGCCCAGGTGTGAGTGACAGGCCTTGGCTCGAAGCTTTGATGTTGCTGACAGGTGAGAAAAGTCTCATGGGAAGATAAGGAATGACTGCACATCAAATAAAAGGTACTATATGTACGGGTTCAAAGAACACCAAGTATTTGGATAAAGAAGCCACTGTGTACCTTTGGGAGGGGAAAAAAATATTGACACGGCGCGGTGCTGCCATAGCCCATGAACATAAGGGCTCTACAAAGAGCAGCAGCAATGAAATGTGCCAAAACGTATTTACACGTTTCTACATATTTGTGTGGCAATGACAACAGAGGTATTCTGCAGATTTGCCAGGATGTTTCAGTATATTTACATATCATAAACAGATGCAAACATGTTCTATTTGTGTTTTGTTTTTTTACATCTGAAAAATTGCCCAGAGGAGTAAGTTATATGTAGTCAATATTATGTACACAGAACTTTAAACTGACTTCTGGGTATGTTAGTTTGGCATCGTTCTGAAGACCTGCACGCGATTTGGCTATGGAAGTCTGTGCAGGCTCTGAAAGCGATAGTTGAGCGTTTTCTACAAGCATCTGGACAATCTCAGTCCCTTTCGGTCTGCGTGCACCATGAAACAAGTATATGCAGCTAGCGGAGGAGAGTTCAATGGAGCAATACTTTTTCTTTACACCCAAAGTCAGATGAAATCATCAGTTTTATTTTTCCATCTGTGCAATTTGAAAATGTAATTGCATAATTTGACTGAAGTTGACTGAAGGTAATTAAACAGCTGGTTCTTGCTAAACCAAGGAAATACATCATCAGTCAATTCAGGTGGTGCTGTTGGCATTTAGCATCCTATATGTTTATTATATTTGAGAGAATATAATAGATATAGAATGTAGTTACTTTGAGTGTGTTAACTATTTATTTTATTCATCCATTGGAAGCAAGAGTTTTGAAGTATTTACGACTTTCCCAACATAACTCCAGTAAGGTGATGGCACCTATAAGCACATTACAAAATATATATCACCTCTTATACTTATTGATAAAATTCAAAATGCAAATAAGTAACACAAAGCACAACTCCGAAACACTAGTTCACACAATGTGAGTTGTTCTAATGTCTATTTTTCATATCTTTATAAGGAGCTTGCTAGATGAGTGGTTCTACACTTATCAAACTACGCAGGGGATAAAAACATATTGATGAACGGATAAACTTTAGCTCTTTAATGAACCTCCTCTCCTCCCTCTCCACGTGTGATTGTAGATGGGCCAGATGACTGGAAAGATGCAAACAGGGCCAGGATCAATCCATAAACTCCTGTGTCTTATATAAGGCTCGTGCATGAGTCAGTGCTCTAATGCAGACTAGAGCGACTCTTAAGCCGTGCACAGTCATGCTCCATTTCATGTGTCTGTTTACTCACCCGTGACATGAACCCAAAATTAAACACTTGACTCTAAAATCAGTCTTTCAATGTTCTCGCCAACCAGTGCATGCAGACTTAATGTCTCATATATCTGTGAGCTGTTTAGTTCTCAGTTAATGCTCTAGTTTTTCTGCTCAGAGGCAGATTGATGTCCGCGTTTAATGTCCAAACCTACCAGAAAACTACCGCTGCCTGGATTGAATGTAATACAGGGAAAGAGGTTCCTCTTCAGAAACAGATTTGGGAAAAAAAATCTTACAGACTTTATTTATCCCTAAGTCGGCAATTGTTTTTTTCTCACATCCCAATATTTGAGGGAAAGGCCTTGGGTCATCATCCCCCACCGCTATCCGCCCGTCATACGCCACCTCTCCCCCCAATCCCCCCCAGAGCAGCTCAGAGTTAAAGGACCCAAGAGTAGCAGTCTAAAGGTTCTCAGATTTGAACTTCTGCACGAAGGTCACCACCTTCTTCCCTTCTTATGCTTGTGCGGACCCGCGGACGCTGCTGTACGTCAGCCTGGTGAGCGTCCCGCTGGACTGCGTGACTCCCCCTCCTGCGCATCCCAGAGTTCCGAGCGCCCCTCCTCCTCCTCTTCCTCCAGCGCTGAGGCGTCCGCTGCCCCGGCTCTCTCTGTCCACATGGCCCGTGCAGCACGAGAAGGTGGCCAGCATGCCCTGGCGGAAGCGCTTGTTCATGAAGCAGTAGATGATGGGGTTGACGCAGGCCGAGGTGTAAGAGAGCAGGTGGATGAAGGAGATGGGCGCTCCGGTGAGCAGCCGGTCAGCCAAACGCTGGTCAAATGCCCGCCAGGCGTTCGCCGCAAACACGGGCGTCCAGCAGAGGAAGAAGAGCACCACGATGACCAACAGCATGCGGATCACCCGCTTCTTGGCCATCAGGTTGGCTGTGGGGCTGTTGCTGCACACACGGCTCAGCTTGGGCTTGCTGGGGTTGCTGGAAGCAATAAGTGCCGCTTGATGATTGGCAGAAGGCTCTGAGCGCTTCTTCTTGGACGGCTGAAGGTAGCAGCCGTCGCTCTCGTTGGGCTTCAGGCTTCCTGTGCTGCTCTGTCTCTCTGAGAAACACATAAGAGAGGTGCAAATAATTCTAATTTTCACAAATGTGACATACATAAACCTACACATTTTTTTTTATTTGGTTGCTTGGTAAGCTGATGTTAGAAAAGAGGAGTAAAAATCCCTGTCTGCAATTTCTGAGAAAAAAAAAAGGCTATGTATGAGATGTTTACCTCGGTTTGACTTTCTGTTAGCCATTTCAAACTTGATTCCTCTGTACAGCTCGACGGAGATTAGCCCATATGCTGTCATCATCACAATTCCCGGCACAAGGATGAGGATCAATAACAGGAACACGTACCTGAGAAAAGGAAAGTTGCATAGCTCGGCGAATCAATACTTTCCAATACGCTTTCACTTTCTACAGTATAATGTTCCTAATGTTGTGTCTGAAACACAAACAGTGTGCAAGCAGCACAATCACTGCATGCTTTCAGAGGCTGTAGCTTCTGTAACTTCACATCTTGATCAACCCACAAATGTGGACTATATGAGGTGTCAATAGATGTTACCATGACTGCTGGATGATGTCGCTGGGCCAGATGTGGCGGCACATGTTGCCCGTGCTGTTGTTGGTGCGGTGGTAGGGCACCAGTGTGCTGGAGATTGGATATGGCAGCATGAGCAGGAAGGACAGCAGCCATGTGGCGCTGATCACCTTGGCGGCATGCGACTTGGTCTGCCAGGTGCGCGACGTTAGCGGATTGCAGATGGCGCTGTAGCGCTCCAGAGAGATGGCCACCAGGTTGAAGGTAGACACGCTCACTGAGATACCTGTGTGTGTTAAAAAACAAAGAAATGGGTCTGTGAGTTGAGCCTGCTTCATTTCAATTCAGTGAGGCTGTATTGGAGTACTGAGGCATATTAATCAGCATAGTTATCACACCGCTAAATATATCAATGCGGACATGAAATGATGAAATTATATCCAATGTAAACGCTGCTTTTTTGCTGGTGCAGTCGGTGAACCCTACCACCTGGAGTGAAGGCAAGAGTTGGTGGTATTTGCAAGGCTAAACTCTATAAATAAACTCTAAATAAAATATTTGTAAACACAACAACAACATTTCTGGCAAATACATGGTACGACCCAACACTGAACACAGAACACTGATAGACTAAAGACTATTCTACAGCAAGATATAATCACTGTATGAGCTGATGTTAAAAGTGTGCTCCACTCGTTAGGAGCTACTGACGCTTTAACAGTTTGACATGTCTTATTTTATGGCTGGCCAGACTCATGATCTAAGACGCTGTGCTTATAAATGATCAACAATATGATCTGTTAACTATCAGCAGTGACAGACACACACAGTTATAACAACACAGCTAGTAAATCCAGACTGCTTTATCTTGAGCTAGTGTCCCACACTGGAGCAATATAAACATGTAAAGCATGCTCTTGGAATTGGATTTGAGAATAGCTGCTGCATGTACATAGTGCCCAGCCGTAGAATTCCTAACAAGTGTGTTCTGACAAAACTGAAACCGCACTGCATGTACTGTTCCCCATCAGTGATTATATATCAATATCAATATATTCCCACCTTCATTAATCAAATTCAGTTCATTGTCAGTAGTTTCAAAGGAATCTAAAAGACCACAAAGGTCTCATGCAGCTTGTTAAGCCAACACAAGTACAGATACAGATATTTCATCAGCTGTGCAAGCAAAGTCCTTCTCAAGAAACTTTGTGTACTGCAGCAGATTTTTTTTTTCAAACTCTTAATTTATTACTGAATTACACTGCAGATACTCCTTTGATTTATAAATCCTGTCGAACTGCGGTATTTCCACAGACCAACAGCTGTAACTCTACACTGCAGTTACTCCTAGGGTATATAATATTTTATTATGTCCAATAAGTCCATAAGCACTACTTACCCATGAAGTAGGTGGCCACTTTACAGATGCCGCTACCAAAGACAAAGTCCTTCATCAGGTTGGGAATGAGGGTGAAGGGCATGCAGAACACACACAGCATCAGGTCGCTGACAGCCAGAGAGAGCAGGAAAAGGTTGGTGACGGTTCGCATGCGCCGGTTCCTCACCAGCACGGCGATGATCAGGCTATTCCCCAGAACACTCAGCAGGAAGATCACACAGTAGAGCACGATCCGCACCGTCTGGTTTATATCTGCCATTCCACACAGGGGACAGGATAAATACAAACTGTTATGTAGTTTAACAGTGAAGAAATATTAGTTTTATATACTGTGATATATGCATGTTTATGTGTCTATCATGATGTAGACCAGGTACAAGGCACTGATAAACGTTAAGCTAATCTTTTGAAACACCCCACAGTTCTCTTAACTTCATCCCTCCAAGCTCAAGTCCCTACTGACTTCAGTCCTGTTCAGGGAAAAAGACTGGATGCATTTAATATTGACTGAACACTTGTAAAACTGGTGGTCTTTGAGAACCATGGGCTAATGATGTAATTCCTCATCAAATGTATTTTGTTTTAAGAGATTATTATCCTAACACACATTTTCTCTGCACACACTCTAAGAAAAAAAAAAGGTTCGTCAAGGGTTCTTTGTATAGTTATGATTCTTAGCTTCCTAAATAGAACCCTCTCTGATAGTGAAACGATATAGAACCTTTTTCTAAGAGTGCAGGGTATTCATTAAATAAACACTGAATACCATTGGAAGAAAAAAGGTACTAAACTGCACCTTTTCTTGTCGCCGGGGTGGCACCCTCAAGGGTACATCATTTGTACCTTTAGTATGTATCTTTTACCCGGGAAGGTGCATGTAGCGCCTTTAAAACTTTATACTAAAACCTAATTAAAGTTACAACAGTGGTCCTTGAGGTCTAATTATGTGTTTTTAAACATAATTAAAGGCACATAATTAGACCTCAAGGACCACTGTTGTAACTTTAATAACTATAACCATGGGCTAATGATGTAACCATGGGCTTACTTTAATAACTAAGAAACTATATTCAGGTTTCCAGGTAAAAGATACATATTAAAGGTACAAATGATGTACGCTTGAGGACAAGAAAAGGTACAGTTTAGTACCTTTTTCTCTGAGAGTATAGAGTCTGTTATTTGGTAAGTAGTATAAACGCATGCCCGCGTATTTAGATTTAAGGCTGCCGAACAACTTATTGATCAGGGTCTACATGAATAAAGAAGGAAAATGTCGATTAGTATGTGCTATTCCGTTATAGATCTTATCATGGCTTTAGATTGTGCTTAAAAACCAAGCCGACGCCGACACCATGTGAGGTGCGGATCTTTGCGGACACATCTCGTGTACACACATGTTATCTTGCATTATATATTGGACGGTACCGTGCATATCGATATCGTAAAGAATTGCATCAAGTTTTAAAGCCGCTCATTTGTGACACGCAACTGTGCGCACCGGAGACGAGTGCGCAATTTCGGTGATGGCGCGTGCATGCGCAACTTTGCGTAGTTGCGTAATCATAATAATAATAATCATAATAATGATAATAATGATAATAATAAATAAGACCAACTATGAAACTATTAATACATATGATTAAATAAGCGTAAGCACAGAGGCACACAATTGCCCCCTGGACAGTTGCTGGTTACCTTTAGGCTCCCGCGTTGGCGGCAATGTGCCCGGGTCGCTGGCGTTCTCGCACTCTGACAGATTTCTGAAGGCGAATTCACACAGTATTTTGTAAATGTCCGTGTTATTGATGAACATTTCATGTATAGTAAATGTCTCCATGTCGTCTCGTGGTCGTTGTCTGCCCGGATATCAAGACAAATCCATTTCCTTCTTCATCGACTGGAAAGCGCAAAGCATCCTACCAGGTCATGATTCGGTTTGTCAAAAATAAATAAGGCACAAGGGTTTCCAAAAGTAACAGAAAATGTGACCAGAAGGGTAGGCTAGAGGTTTGAGATGATCAAGGAAGGAAAAACATGCCCACAAAAAAAAGAGATGTGCGTATCTAGTGGAAGGTGTGTCAGTAATGGAGTGAAAAGTGGTCGGCGCATGTAAAGCGAGCAGAGTGAAGTGTTCAGCAGCATCTCTTCTCTTCCCCAACCCGAGACCCCGCCTTACTTTACAACAACTCCCAGTCCTCTGTGTTTGAAGCTCATCCTCCCTAAACTTCTGCTGCTCATTCAGACAGTATACTACTGCACTCAATAGTATGTATGGGGCAGTGGTGGCTCAGTGGTGAGGGCTACTGATCAGAAGGTCATGGGTTCAAGCCTCAGCTCCACCAAGCTGCCACTGTCGGGCCCTTGAGCGAGGCCC
>JAOUQW010000040.1:8070325-8086218 GCA_028565825.1 Olivaichthys viedmensis | reverse complement strand
AGGCCCTTAACCCTCCCTGCTCCAGGGGCGCTGCATCATGGCTGACCCTGCGCTCTGACCCCAGCTTACCGATATGCGAAGAATCAATTTCACTGTGCTGTACTTGTATATGTGACAATCAATAAAGTAGCTTTCTATTCTATAAACAAGGTAGACGACATCACCTATGGAATGGATGTAAGGCTACGTCCAAAACAGCATAAGATATACCGTACTAAATGCACTCTTATATAAAAAATCTAGAACCCTTACGTTGTTTTGTTTTTTTTGGCTTGTCCATCAAGGAGAAAAGTTCCATGTAGAACCCTACAGTATTTCAAAACAACCTCAGTGGCCACTTTATTAGGTAGGCCTACACCTACCTTATATCTACGATCTTTGGCCATTTTATCAGGTAAACCTGTCATACACTCTTGGAAAAATGAACGCTTCTAGGGTTCTTGGATAGTTAAGGGGTCTTAGCTTTCTAAAAGGGTTCTATACTCGGACCAATAAAGAAACGCCACGATAGGGAAACGCTCTGCTATACACTCTTAAAAATAAAGGTGCCAGAAAAGGTTCATTTTTGGTTCCTTAAAGAACCATTATAGGTTCCCTAAAGAACCTTTTGGTCCATGATTCCTTAATCTCTTTTTGTTGTTGCAACAATAAACTGAATAATCATATTTCACTACAAAGATCCTTCCACATCATGGTAACATTTATGGTGGGAATTATTTTAGTTCTCTGTGTCGCCAACAAAAATGGTTAAAAAAAAATCTTTAGGAAACCAAAAAATAGTTCTTCTGTGGCATCATTCTAAAGTTTCTGGCACCTTTATTTTTAAGCGGTCCTGCAGAGGGACAATCAAAGAACCCTTAAGGGTCTAGAGTCAACCTTTTTTTCTAAAATTGTATAGGTGCACTTTATATGTATACAATTATTGACTGTAGTCCATCTGCTGCTATGCCCAATTTGTCAGCCCCCCTCTGCCCTGTTCATCAATCTGCCACCACTGACCAGATATTATTTGGGTGGTGGACCTATCTCAGCACAGCAATTACACTGACATGCTAGTGTGTGTGGCACTGGTACGAGTGTATAAGGCTCAGCAGGGATGTTGGGGTTTTTAAGCACTCTCAGTGTCATAGCTGTGCTGAAAATGGTCCATCACCTAAATAATATCTGGTCAGTGGTGGTCCCTTTCCATCATTGACGTGGTAGAGGGGGGCTGACACGTTGTGCATTGCAACATATGGGCTACAGTTATTAATTGTTTACCTACAAAGTGCACATATATTGTAGTTGGACTACAATATAGATGACCGATGGGTGTAGATACAAAGGGTTCCTCAAAGCTTCTTTAAATGGTTAACGGTACTAGCTTTCTAAAGGGGTTCTACTTGACACCTTTACTGTTCCACATAGAACTTTTAACCATTCTCCAAAAGGGACAAACCAGAAGAACCTAGGATGCTAGATAGAACCCTTTTTTTTCTAAGAGTGTAATTAGTATGATAGTAGATTATGCAGTTTTGGACGTAGCCTTGTATTCTTTCTTCCACATCATCCATCTATATGAGTCTCTCTGCTAATGATTTGTGAAATTGGACAGGACAATTATTTAATGCATGAAAATGAGTTTAAAATTAAATTTCATCCTGTGTGTTGCAAATCACTTAATCATAACAACTGAGAGTATACACCCTTTAAGCGTCCAGTAATATTAGTAAGCAGATCTGTTATGGAAGTCTAAACAACTTTAAAGCAGTAGAATAAGAAGCAGATAATTGACGGGTGAAAATGGAGCAAAAAAGCTCCCCGCTTGTAAGTGCCAAGTCAACGTACACTTCATAAAGAATGCAAGGAAGATCATTATTAAAGGTAAAGAGACAGTTAACATTTGGTCCACCAAATGAGAAAGCTAATAATGACAAATGGAAAGTGTTGTACCTTTGAATCAATTACTATATAACAGAATTGTGTTAGTGGTTAAATAATGTCTCCTAATTACAAATATTTCGATTATACGCTATATCAATTGTCAATAGTCTGTACAGAAAGTGTAGTGAGAAAAAAACTAAAGCAAATAGTTACTAATGAAATTATACACTGTTTTTAATTCCTGTTTTATGTTGGACTTTCTCAATAAACACGTTTGTTGGTAAAAACCTATGGCAAATCTGTTCAATTAGCTATAAACCATAAACCACGCAGATTAAAAGGCTGATCATGTCATAACACAAATGCGTGCAGTTTTTTGTTACCCATTTCCTAACAGGTGGCTCTAACGACTTCTGAAATTGTATGAGGCAATTTTTTAAAGCAGTTTGATCCCTTGAGTAACAAATCATTTAATCATAAGAACGGACAGTGTCTACCCTTCATGCTTCCAGTAAGAATGATAATTTGCTGGTAAATATTAAATATGATTACTTTTTGTGTTGAAATTACTCAATCAACTCACTTTTCTTGGTATCAAGTGAGAAGATTGATATTAAAAGTTATTATTTTCATAATGTCACTGAATTGTTTACTGAATGACTTCAATGCAACAATGTTTTGGCAAAAATAAAATCAGTTTAAAGCACAAATGAATCATTTAATGCACCCTCACTTAGGGCAATGCTTAGTGCAGACATATAGTGTTTTATATATGTTGCAAATACTCTGTCCTTTTCGACTAGCACAACCTGATATTATAGAACACTAGAAACTGGGTGTTGCTTAGGACAAGAATGTTTTTGCTTCAGTCTCGCTAGAGTCAGTTAGTTCATTGGTGTTTAGACAGTGCATTTGATATTAATCCAACTCACTACAATAAATGACTATATACCAAGGATGTTTTGATTTAAAAGATTAAGTCTTGGAATGCAGGTTAGTGTAAACAGTTTGAGATTGAACTTTTTGATTTGATTGAATAGAAATACAGTTAGTGTCATAACTGAAATAAAGCAGTTCCAATGGCATTTTTTAAGTGTACTCAGACTTCACTATAATGTCAGATCTACTAATAATAATGAACTGGAGGATATAATAAAAGCGTCAAGCATATGATGATGTTTTCTAGCTCCTACTCATAGCTCTAGTTCCTGTTTGTGAATTTCCTGGTACGTCTGACTGCCTGTTTATGACTGGATAGGTGTACAATTACAGACTATAGCTCATCTTATGCACAATTTGTGTTAATCGTCCTCTAGCCCTTCGTCAGTGTCAGTTTCTGACCATAGGACTGCTGTTGGTGGACATTTTTGGTTGGTGGACTGTTTCTCAACCCAGCAGTGGCGTTAAGGTGTTTAAAACTGCAGCATTGCTGCTGTACCCTCCTGTACACTACCATGTCAGTGTCTGTGCTGTGCTGAGAATGGTCCACCAACCAAAGAATATCTGGTCAGCGGTGGTCCTTTGGTGGTCCCGTTCCATTAATAAGTGCATAATAACAGATGGGCTAAATGCAGTAATTAAGTGCGCCTATATTGTCGGTGAACCTGATAAAATGGCCAATGAGTGTATATCCAACACTGTGGGTGTAGATAATAAAGTGACCAATGAGTGTATATCCAACACTGTGGGTGTAGATAATAAAATGGCCAATGAGTGTATATCCAACACTGTGGGTGTAGATAATAAAGTGGCCAATGAGTGTATATCCAACACTGTGGGTGTAGATAATAAAGTGTCCAATGAGTGTATATTAGCCTATGTAATTTAAAAAGTAATGCCATTATGGTATTACAGTTGAAGTGGTATAAAAGTGACATAGTAGAGTAGATGACTAGCCTAATACAGACAAGCCTACAAATATGATTTATATTATTATTGTTATTTTTTTTTTATATAACAAACTGACAATTATTATTTATAATTTCTAACTTACATCGCAGAGTGATATCAAGCTAATTATTCTGTTCACTATTTGCGAGACATTCTGAATGATGGAAATGTTTGTGTGGAAGAGACGCCGAGGGTAGGAACCGTGTTTCGGTGCCCTCGTTTCCTCAGCCGTGCGCTCCGCAGTTGCTAAGATACGGTGCTTCATCACTAGATGCTGAGCTACCAAATGACACTAAAATAACTACCAAGGTTCCTGTTTGAGGACAAACGTTTATCATGATGGACGAGGGAACAGAGATATCTGTCACCATCGCTCAAATTGTCCAGCGGCTGAGAGGAACTCATTTACACTCGCAACTGGAGAAACAAGCCAAAGTGAGTAGGCCTGTGCTAGCCGAGCTAGGGTTAGCCTGACTGCAGCGTGCGCGCACACTGACGTTACTCCACTTCTCATTGGTCGTTAACTGTCAGCGGTCAACCAATGGTTTAAACTGTCATTTGAAATATGCCCATTTGTGTATTTATGTTTTTATTATAGGAATGTTTACACAGCCCGGAGATAAAGCTAGAATCCCTAAAAGAAGACGTCCGCAATTTCCTAAGGGCTTCAGGTAGGCAGGGTGCGCCGGAGTCATCATCCGGGTGCTGCAGTAGCTACAGTAATGATGGAGGGACGCTGTGATTTTCTTTATTTCTTATTTTCTTTCTGCTTTGCCTACAGAATGAATTTAGGAAGCTAATACGTGTCTCACTGTTTCTATTAGGTTGGGAGAGGAGGTTGCAGAATGCTGTGTACAGAGAACTGCACATGTAAGTTGAGATCTTAGAAAAGTGGTGTAATGAATCTTCCATTCGGTTACCACTATATTAGGTACACCTTCCATCAGTGGAAAGGATCCACTTTGGGCACCACCGCTGACCAGATATTATTTGGGTTAAGAACAGTCCGCCAAATAAAAATATCCAGGTGGTGCTGTGGTCGAAAACTGACACTGGTGAAGGGCTACGTGACGATTAATACAAATTGTACATGGAAAAAGATTAGCTATAGTCTTTAACTGTACACCTACAAGGTGAACTAACAAGGTAGGTGAGTGTAAAAAAGTGGCCACTAAGTGTACACAGTGTTTAAAAACCACAGCGACGCTGCTGTGCCTGGGGGACGCTTTAGTCCTTGACTGCACAAAGGTTTTTAGCTGCAGTCCTGAACAGTTTCACATTTTCTCTGGCCCAAACACACCTGATCCACCACATCAGCTCTTTATGAAGCCAGGATGAGGAGTGTTGAGAGTAAGAGAAGCTTGTGCAGGGCAGTGACTCTCTGGGACTGTAGCTAAGAACGCTTTGTTATATAAGAAAATAGTCTTAAGCAGCTTTCACGACATGCTGTTATGACTGACATCCAGTCTCATGTTTAAAAATTGTGTCGTGTTTATGATTTGTTTTAGATGATATGACAGTAAATGTTGGATATACTTAGAAAAGCGCACACACACACAGTACTCAAATGATAAGTGTTCTTTTTCTGTAGCTAATTTATGACTGTTTATACTCATTTATTAGAGGTAATCTCCTGCACTGTCAGTGAGTGTTTAAGAATGACAAGAAATATGGTGATTTTTGTCAGAGCACACAGAACGGTCGCAAGCCTAAAATCTTTTTTCGCCCCTTTTAAAATAAAAATAAAACACAATTATCTGAATGTACTAAATTAAGTTGGATTAGGTTTCATTACATTACACTAGATGACATTTACTTGTTAACTAACAGTTGGCAACGTGGCTACAGGTTTTCCTTGTAGCTAAACAGTAGCACACTTAATACAACTAATCAATTGCTTGAGGACTGACATCAGCTGATTATAATTGTGTCTTCTTGTTTAATTGGAATGAAAGCCTGTAGGCACACCGGCCCTTTGCGAATACGATTGCCTACCCTGTTATAGAGTGATTTTTTCCATCATTATGGCGCGCTCCCTAGTAAATTGGGTCTGGTTCCACCCCTGACACACAGCCTAGTACAAACCAGATGCAAATATTGGCAAAAGTGTGCATGTCGTTATACAAGATTGTATTTCAGAGGTGCATCTTCAGTGAGTGACACTTAGCAGCTTGACACTGAGTGGTGACAGAAAGTAAAGCACACGTATGTGTTTTTGTGCCATTGTATAAGTCTTATGAGGGTAGCTCTGAAACAAATGACCTGAGATGTAAAAACAACAACGTGATGAGTGACATCTTGCTTTGAGTCAGTGAGTCATCTGCATGTCATCTTTAAGAGGATGTGTTTATACAAAATCCAGTGTTTCACAGTGGTAATGCAGCTCACATTAGAAGTGGAAATGGTCCTGGAGCTGCTGCTGTTCACAGTCATTTAATTTAATGAGTGGAGGGAAAGTAACAGTGTGATTGTGGTTTTATAGTTCAGGTGTCTCTGCTGAATGTCAGGTTTGGTCTGTTGTTACAGTTTTAATATATGTGAGGGTCTGATTTAGGGAAGTTTAGCAGGGCTTAAATTTAAGTGTGTACTAAAGAGTCTTAAAGCAGATGATTACTAGAAAGAATAAATATATAATTTTGTAGCAACTAGATTATTATAAGATGTTATGATATTATAATTGCAAGGTTTATAATATTATCACAACATTGCATTTAAAAAAAAATACAATACTTGCACTGGTTTCATTGGGCAGCATTTTAATAGAAAAAGAACATCAGCTGTGTTGCATTCAGTGTCATTGTATTTAATCAGTTCTAGCACTTGTTTACTGGGTGTGTGGATCTCTCCTTCCAAGACGATACGATTTGTGATCAATGATCCGATGTATGAAGGATGCATTTAAAGTATCAAATGTATCAAATCAGCTTTAAAATTTTTGCCCAATACAAAATATTCATAATATTCAATTGTATTGCATTGTAAATATTGAGACATATTCAATTAGGTGAATCTTTACACCATATTGTTTACTCACAACTGTTCGCCAGCTTCTCAGCTTAGATAAAAACACAACTAGGGTTAGTTTGTGTAACGAGGGGTGCAAATGCTGCCCAAAAATGCCTTCTTCTTAGGCAGCCTCCTCCTGAATGGAACACAGGGGAAGTGATGGTGCTTTGAAGTGTCAGCAATAAAAATACAGCGTGTGTCGAATATTGCACGCGTTAAGGAGAAGATAATTATTAAAAATACAGAACCAGTTCAGTTTGTTGTGTGTGTGTGTGTGTGTGTGTGTGTGTAATTTGCAGTCTGTCTCCACCTGCTCACCCTGCAGCAACCCCTGAGCACGCTAAAGAACCACTGGAATACATGCGCAAGGCCCAGGTATGACGTTTCCTTTTCAGTTTATTCGGCCACCTTGTGCTCTCCAAATTCCCCAATGCATCCACACACCTTATATCTGTACCACTGTGTGGTTTCTCACAGGCATGCTGGGAGAAGAGGATCTTGAAGAGTCTGAACAGTATGTGTACGGAGTTGGGGGTTCCACTAGCTCGGAAGGTACACTTCAGACAAAAAACACTCGGAGCATACAACTAGTCAAATGCTAGAACCATTGGCTTTACTTCTCATATAACTGAAGCTTTAACTTCTCATATAAGCTTTAACTTTTAATAGAACTAAAGCTTTAATTTTTAATAGAACTAAAGCTTTAACTTTTAATAGAACTAAAGCCTTAATTTTTAATAGAACCGAAGCTTTAACTTCTTATAGGACTAAAGCTTTAACTTGAAATATATTCTGAAAGAAATCCTCGTTATATGGTTCTGCATAGAACCTTTGAGAGGTTTCCCCAGTAGGTCAAACCAAAGAATCCTTTAGGGTGCTAGATGTAACCTTTTTTCCAAGAGTGTCGAAGCTTTAACTTCTTATTGAACTGAAGCCTTAATTCTTCTCTGTTTATTAAATATAAAATGTATTCCACAGCGGCCCATTGCAGAGCAGAGACAGTTAACAATCAAATGGAATGAGATGGGCACAGATGAACCAGGTAACACACGTGATGCCATTTTTTAAACCTCCACACATATAACCACATCAATGCAACCCTTAAACAATGTTAAGGCACATATGGACAACAAGCACAGACTCAACTTTTAAACATTTTTACATGAATGACTGTGTTGTCATTCTCAGTTCTTTTGCATGTTGCCAGAGGGTTCCAAGGTCTATAAAAGGTCTATAAAGGCCACATGGCAGAGTTCAAACAAAGTCAACAATTTTCCAAAACATTTTTGGAGATGGTCTTGCGCTCTGACCCCTTACCAACATGCTGGGATATGCGAAGAATCAATTTCACTGTACTGTATATGTATATGTGACAATAAAGGAGCATTCTATTCTATTCTATTCTGATGGTTAGCTGATGTTTCTTAGCCTAAAGATGAGGAATGGTTCAGTTTTATGTTGAGTAGTGAAGTTGGATGTTTTCTGCTCAAAATTGGTTTAAGGCCTTAAACCACAAGAAGGAGCAAGATTAACTAAGTGTGTACTGTCTCTGTGTGTGCCAGCCCACACTGCAGAATTCAGTCCCTTTACCCTTGTTTTATGTTCACTACTTAGCAACAGATATTCCACGGCCAACTCTTTTGATTTTATAGCAATACAATTGTAATATTTACCTCAGTTTATTAAACAGTATTTATGGAAGAACAACTCAAACCTCCCTCACATGTTTGTCGATCCTCTTGATGGCAGTTTGTGTGTCCACAGCGTGTGAGTGCAAATAAGAGAGGTGATGAGTAACTAAATTCCCTTTTAATTTCATATATACAAAAACATGTCATTTTTTAACACAATGATTACACCTTGTTACTTTCAGGTCACAATGAACCGAACATAATCTCTGTGGGAAAAAAATCATTTTTTAATTAGAGAAACTGAGCCAAGCACATTTTCAATAGTGGAAGCAGTGGAAATCATTTTTAGTATTGCTTCACTTTTAGTGAACATTTAAGGCTTCCATGGATTAAGCTTGTAGCAATTGCTGTAATGTAAAAATACACTGAGCATACAAAACACTAGGGAGATCTTTTTAATACTGCATTACGCCGCATTTTGAACGGTCAGTTGACAAACTGTAGGTTGTTTGTTGCTCTGTGCAGTTCACGTTAATTTCCTTTTACCTTTTATCGATGACTAGTTTGATCAACATGCCTGCATTGATTCAATGCATTTTAAGGCACTGGACCATTCCAGATATCTACACTGGAGAAAAATCCGGCAGCATTGCAGTTCTCACATATACAGTCCATGTTTTGTTTATCTCAAGCCTTAAGATCCATCTGTAACCTGTTTCCGCTGTTTTATTAACTCCAAATGAATATTTGAGGGATTAAATCAATTAGGGATCACAGCCCTCACCTAGATTCACCTGGTGTGTCTTCAAGAAAAGAGCGGACATCCCTAATATTATATATATTAAGCATTATTAAACCAAAGGATTATTTAAAATTAGGCATTAAATTAATTACAAGTGAAGGCATGTCTTCATCATTCTGTCTTCAAAGGTTTTAAATTGTTTATTTTTAAGTGATAAAGCAAGGCGAAAACTGCTTGAATGTCACCTGAAGAGGAGAGAGAGAGTGTAAAGAAACCCGCATCTCTCTCTGAGTCTCTCTGGGGCAGAGTGAGAATCGTACAGAGCAGGTTTCAGTCTGATGCTAACATCTAACACCAGAGCAGCAAATGTGTTGTGCTCAGTGGGCACTAGTAGCATCAAGAGGGACATTCTTTTAAAACACTGCGCCTCCAGACGCCCTCACATTCCTTTCATGCATTAGCATTACTACCTCCCCTTATGTGTATGACTGTATCACACTGTGTTTATTTTTTAGCTCTAGCTTGTTTACAGTTCTCTTGTGGAATATAATAGTTCCATAACAGTGTTATCACTCCACTGCATGTATGATAACATTTGCAGCTGTCTGCTGGACACTGGCATAAACAGCTTAGCTTGTGAAACCGGAGCATGTCCAGACTGCTGGAATGAGTCCCGATAAGCAGATCTAGCCTCCCAAAACTACTGTCTACCTTGTTGTCTGCCCGCTTATCCCCCCCTGCTTTTCTTTCATCTCGTCTTAAATATACAACGTAGAACAAGACCATTGGAGAACAGATTCCTTATTCCTTAATTTTGATTATTCAGTCCTTAATTTATTGTTAATATACCGTTATATAATACTTGCTGTATTTAGATGCACATGCAAAGTATATTGTTTATACCTATTTTTATACAAAACCTGCTTTTACAATAGACGAGTCATTACTGTCTAAACTGTCATTACTGTCTAAACACCATCGTTTTTCATTTGCAGATCTAAGCAAGTTCAGGCCTGTATACGCACCCAAAGATTTCCTAGAGGTGAGTTTTGATTGAAAACATCTTCTACCAGTAAAGTGATTGAGGGGCTTGGGTAGGAATTAGGTGATTGGATTCTAGTGGGAAATGTTCCTCTAAATGTCTCAGAAATGGCCTGAGAGATTCTATTGAAATGTTCTGTAGTTGGGATAGTTGTAATGAAGGAACGCCAAAGTCATGTGATCGTAAACCTATAAACAACAGAAATGATAAGATTATACATCAATTCTACAGTATGTTTATTATATGGCATACCACACATACTGTATGTAATGTACACAGATGTATGTGTAATGGATAATATAACACCACCCTGCTTGTTTGGAAGGTGTTGATCAATATGCAGAACCCCAATCATGACTGCAGCGAGGGGCTCACGACCAGGAGCCACTGGGGACTTATTCAAATCTCCCTCAGCGTCCGTGATATCCCACAGATGGTGAAAACTCGCGCCACCCTTTTTTTCTCTCTCTTTTCTTTTTAAATGCCAGCTTCCACATCACGTCTTAAACATAGTGATCAGAGTAAATCTTCTTTCTTTAACTACATTTTTCCACATAGCTGGTGTTAATAGAGTGCAAGCACAGGGCAGCAAACTCTGTTTCTAATGCAGGAAACGTGCTGTATCTGTTTTCAGAGGGAGGCTTATCCAGAACTGAGCCTGACTTGCGGCCAACTCGGCATAGATGATCACGCACACATCCCCCCAGGTATTCCATTATTCAGTCCATCCATATGTGAATGCCATGTCATCTAACTTCTTCTGTTATGAAAAAAGTTCATCGTCCTACTCTATTCTTCACCTTTGTCCTATACTATACAGTAGTCCTTTAAAGTAGATCCTTGAAATCACAGATACTTTAGACACACGACAAAACTTTAGGCACAAGGCTTTTTGCTCTTCAAAAATGCGGCATGTCTCGCTTTTAGTTTCTGTTTTTAAATGACATGTTTTTTTTAAATAATATTAATGGTAATTGGAATTGCGGTTCTACAAAGTTTAGCCATTTCCTAAATTGGAAATTAAAATTATTATCGAGTAATTACATCAAACAAAAGTAAATTAATATTTCAAATAATAATTATGAATTCCAAGTAATAATAATGAAGTTGTAGTGCTTGCTGATTGTTTTTTTATTTTTTTAAATCTATTACTTCTGGTCCAGTATTTGGTAGCTGGCCTGCAGTTACTGGAAGACAGAAGGGGCAGTTTGACTTTGTATTGCGTTATTATGAAACCAGAGGTTGCGCCATAGTGACAGGTTTCTGTGAAATTTACAATTAACAGGAAAATTCAGAGAACTTCAGGTCAGCTGGCTGTCTGTGGATGAGACTACGGAAATGAACTATTATATAAGTCCATGGTGGAATAGGTTTAGTCAGGAAGTCCTTATTGAAAGCACCCTCGTATTAACAAAAAGTTGACTTATCTCTGACAGGCATTCAGTGTGTTACTGTTACTGGGCTATTCATTTTTTTTTTTTTTTATCTCTCTCTTTTACACCACCGCTTACTGTTTACCCTTTTCTCATCTTTACACAGATTTGTTTGAAAGTGAACACATTCGTAATGGAAAGAAAGGTAAAAAAGAAAACAAAGCAATAGGGATTACATAAAAAACTGTTTGTGCAGTGACTTGTTCTGTACAATGACTGTTTGTGTAATAGCTGTTGAATATCTCTATTTTGCTGGGAGTATTTGTGCAATGCCCATCATTCCAGTTTCTACTGTACACCACACAGCTGGTTACCTGGTATTTGGAAAAGAGGGCAAATGGACTTCCTTTTTTTATGATCCTCTTTATAAGACACACAAATTATATATGTACCCCACACTGATATACACAGTGCTCTCATTCTGTCTCTCCTCCAATACACTCATTCATTCATTCATTTAGAGACACTACAGAGTGGCACTGCCACACATGCACACGTCTTATTAACAACACACATGGAGAAAGGGGTTCAGTGTTTAAGCTTGGAATGATGGTTGTTCCTGTTGTTCATGTAGTCCATTAAAGTGAAGTGTATGGAATAACTTTATAGGTCTAGGGTACCGCTTGAGAGTGTATACAGTGAGTTTTTTCCCCTGTGTTTTAGTGTTGAGTGAGCAGGACAGTGCGGCCGCTCAGCAATACAGCAGACAGGGATGTCCCACTGGCCTCCGAGCTCAGTTATGGGCTCTGATCCTCAACGCCACTAACGAACCAGAGGTAACACGCGTACCTCATTCTGCAGATGTCCCTCTGCTTGTTTTTTTGTGCAAATGTGAGTATTGACAAAAGTACAGCGAGTGGCTTTGTGTTATGGAAATATACATAATTGAAATCTCTTCTACAAATATAACCTTGGCGCATTGTTTCTACAACTTTTCTTTAGGTTTATTCTGGCTTGCTAATCATTATTAGCATGCCAGATCATTATTGCAAGTGTCAACAGTTAGTTATGAACAGCTTGGTTTAGTGTGCCAACCAATGCCTGAAGTCCTCTCATTCCAAGGTCATGTTTTCTTGAAATGGTACATTTAACATCTGGACAAAAGAAATATGATAATAATTATTAGTGATACCAATTTACTAGAATTAAAACCACTTTCCCATACAGTATGTGGTATTGAATATTAGCAAGCTTGCCTGTGGTTTGTAGTTTGAATAGACTTTGATGCGAACACAACCTGCCTTCTGTTTAAACACTCGAATGAGGGTCTTGAGAGTTTATCTTCAAGCTCCAATGACAAAAGGGCAAACACATGTTAAAAAGCATCACATTTTTATCGAGTTTAGTAATCCTTCTCTTTTGTGTTACTGCCTGAGATGTTTGCAGAACCAAGGCAGATTCCATAGGTTACAGAACCAAAAATAAAGCCGCTGTACTGAAAAGAGTGACCAGCCAAAAAACTAAATGTGACCGTGACTTCTGAAGGAAGTCCCAGTGCATCTCTGCAGACTTCACATGGTGTCAACCAATGAATTAGTATTAAACATTATATGAGAGAGTTTATGACTTTCAATTAATATCTATAGACGATGGTTTCTGTGACATTTTGTTTACCAGAGTATAGTCAGCTCCAGAATTATTGGCACCCTTGGTAAAGATGGGTAAAAAAGGTTATGAAAAAATGTCTGTTGTTATTTAGCTTAATCCCACACTGAAAATATGAGAAATTTAACCTTTAATTGAAGTAAATTTATTCTAAGAGAAGAAAAAAAAAAACCTAATCCAAAAATATATTTTTTAAGAATACCTCATGTTAACCTCAATTATTGGCACCCCTGCATTTAGTTCTTTGTGCAACCTCCCTTTGCCAACATAAAAAGCACTGAGTCTTCTCCTATAATGCTTGATGAGACTGGAGAATACAGAGCAAGAATCCAGACCTATCCACTCTCATATTCAAGTGTTCAGTGATCTGACACATTTCCTGGTAATTATGGGAACTATTAGTCTCGTTTGACCTCTTCTGGCTTAGTTTCCTCTCCCTATGTTTCTTATCAGGTGACAAAACCTGTACTTGACAAAACTCCTAAAACCATTAGCTGCTTTCAAGTTCAGTGGTTTCTTTTAAGACTTTCAGGTGAATTGTAATCGTTCTGTTCTGACATGAACCAGACACTTGAGGAAAAAAAAGGTGTCTGTAATTTATAGGATTGGATATGGACGAGTTGTCCTGACAGTTTTCCACATCTTCACTTTTTTCACGTTCATCCTTCATTGGCTGCCAAAGCAAAACAGGAAAGGTTCTTTTTTTACTTCCTTCTCCCAGCTTGTCTTTATGCTTTAGCCAAGATTAAATTACCTGTAATTTTCCCCATATGACATTTTTTTTTAGTATGCTAATATCTGCAAATGTATGATTGGCTGGGTGGGAAATTAGTGATAGTCATAAAGTTGGCCTCCATGTTTATTATTAATCACCACATATATGTAGATGACTCAAAGATGTATGTGCTTGGAGAGTATAGGATGTATAGGGGATTTTACAATGTAGCCTGGCTGTTTATTTTATTTTTTAAGCCTAATATTTTAATGCGTTTGACAAAAAAGGGGAGCGAAGATGGTAATGTTTGTCAGTGACTCGTGGGTAATGATTTCAGCCACTTTAAAAAAAGAAAAAAAAAGTCAAATCCCTGTATCTTCAAGTGCAGTTTTATGGCATTCAGTCATTCAGGTTAGATTCAATCACCTGCCCTTTGTTTTTCTTTGCCAGGACATCATGCATTATGAGCAACTGAAGGCTGCAGTCATACACCATGACCTGCTGGTAGATAACCTAATATATAAGGTACACACACAGACACTCATACACATTTGAGAATATTTAAGAAGTGCAGTTTATTCAATTGAAATCGATTTTGTGGCTACTTGATTGATACGACTTTTTAGGTGAATTGTAATTTTTCTTGTTGTGAGATAAAGTAGGCACTTTAAGTTTTCCTCATTAGGTTTAGTGTTCCAACCAATTCCTGAAGTCCTCTCATTCCAAGGTCATGTTTTCTTGAAATGGTACATTTAACATCTGGACAAAAGAAATATGATAATAATTATTCGTGATACCAATTTACTAGAATTAAAACCACTTTCCCATACAGTATGTGGTATTGAATATTAGCAGGCTTGCCTGTGGTTTGTAGTTTGAATAGATTTTGATTAGATTTGTAAGGCAATTAGCATATCATGATTAGCCTGATAATTAGAGTTCATATAGAATGCAGTTATGCTTCCTTTTCATTTACCTCAGGATGTGAAGCTAACCGCAAGTAACGATGACTATTACTTTGTGTTTGAAGACTTTCTATATCAGGTGAGTGTTTAAAAGCTTTCTTTTTCCATCATGTTTTCTCTGACTCCTTTTGACATGAGCTTGTTCTTAGGTTTTTTACTTGAGACACACACAAACATTGACCAGTAACATCATTGTACAATAAAGCTCTAAAGGACATCATCCCTTCAAACCCACATTTTGTACTTCATGATAATACACAGATAAGGCTGGTCTGCGTAATGCCAAAACAATATTATCTTTTCAGTCATAGGTAATGGCTCAGGTATTATGATTTTTATGGATTATTACACTTACATTTAGATTCATGCTTTTTTGCAAGTTAAAAATGTCTGACCCAAATTCAGCTTCATATAATTAATTCTGTCAGCAGAGACGGCAGCTGTAGTTAACACCCTTATTGCATTTTCTGTTAATGGACCAAACCGAAAGATCAGCTTGGTAGTTAAATGTAATAATGTGTTGTTGAAACTTTAGCACTGAACAGAAAGTGGTGAGACGTTGCAAGAGCAAACTCCCTCTCACAGGCCACAAGTGGGAATTGATTAACAGCCGCAGGCTGAACATAAATATTGTTTTTGATACGAAGTCTCTGAGCAGATAAAACAGAGTTGTTTTTTTGATGTGTTGTGCAAGAGCAATACTGTTCCCAACCAGTATTTTAACAGTTTATTTGTGGAAACGATCAGCATTAGAAAAGCATATCGTCGCTGTCCGATAAAAAACACGTATCTCCAAAAATCTAATTTTTCAGGAACACGAAAAAACACTTTTTCATAGAGAGTATCATACAAAATAAATCCGAAATAACTGAATAACTGGACATAGCGTGGCGGTCGCCATGGCGACGGCCGCCACGCGTTTAAGTTTATGTTTAGTTGTCCCTGTCACGTGAGTCATGTTAAATGTTCCCAGCTGTTCCTCGTCTGTCTTCCCTTGATTT